>JAWMAG010000055.1:2805000-3405000 GCA_037013455.1 Ceratitis rosa
GATTTTTGATTTATGATTTATGATTTATGATTTATGATTTATGATTTATGATTTATGATTTATGATTTATGATTTATGATTTATGATTTATGATTTATGATTTATGATTTATGATTTATGATTTATGATTTATGATTTATGATTTATGAATTATGATTTATGATTTATGATTTATGATTTATGATTTATGATTTATGATTTATGATTTATGATTTATGATTTATGATTTATGATTTATGATTTATGATTTATGATTTATGATTTATGATTTATGATTCATGATTTATGATTTATGATTTATGATTTGATCTGATTTGTTTTTTTTTTTCTTTTTTTTCTTAATTTAAATACATTTAACATTGTTGAACGAAAAATTAAGACTCATAAAAAGTAATAATACCATAATAGAAAAAATATCACCTTTGCACTATTTGTTATAACCATTAACATTAAAAATTAAATAAATTAGTATATGAATTTTTCTTTTTGCGATCAAATTCACCTTTCAATTAAAATTGAATTATCAAATCAATAATTGTATGCATGCTTACTGCACATTACATTTTTTCTTTGAAAATAAAATGATTAATCAGTGGTTAATGTATTCGTGAATACAGTGACCTACCACATTTGCCTATATTAAACATTAGTTAAAAATTGTTGTGTGGTATTAAATTTAATTACACAGGGGTGTATGCATGCATGTGGGTGGTAACGCATATTAACAGACCCGCAGTCTGTGCCAAAATGGAAATTACTACTGTATACAGTGGCGGACTAAAGTCTACATACGACCCCTTTTTTTGGAATCCCTACCGTCCCATAGTTTTTACAGGAAAAGTATTGATGTAATCTTGCTTTAAATTTAATTGTAAGAAAAAACCGAAAATTTCATGTGTGTTCAACATTAACTTTCAATGTTATTAACAGAAAACTCAAAAAAGCCGTTGACAAAAGTGAACATACGTTTCATTAATTTGTTTCGTTTATTACTTCAGCTACTGTTTTCAGCGGTCAAGTACCGTTTTTTTTTCTTTCTATACTTTTCTTGGTATTTGGCTTTATCTTAAATGTTTTCCATCATTTGAAAAAAGAAATACAATCGCGAAAATGTCGTCAGGAACGGAAATCCCGGTGGCTGTGCGAAAATTGGATATAAAACACAGAAATGATAAGAAAACGTTCGGCGAAATAGCTAAAGTGTTAAATTTAAGAAAAGCGACGGTGCTAACAATTTATAAAAACTTTGCAGGATCGGGCTCGTTCGAGAGTAAGCCGGGAAATGGCCGTCCAAAGAAGCTTACCCGTAGGGACATCTCTTTCATCCGTAATAAAGTAAGCCAAAATCCCAAGGTACATGCTACCAATTTGGTCCAGAAGCTAGCTGAACGATCTCAAATTGTTGTGCACCCACGCACAATAACAAGAACTCTTAACAACGAAGGATTCTACAGCAGAACTCCTCGCAAGAAGCCTCCCATAAGCGAGAAAAACCGCGCAGTTCGGTTGGAGTTCGCAAAAAAGCATCTAAAGAAGGATCACGAGTTCTGGAAAAGCGTGCTATTTACGGATGAGTCAAAATATAACATATTTGCATGCGATGGCAGAGCAAAAGTTTGGAGAAAACCCAATACTGCCATGAATCCCAGGCACCTTATTTCGACCTTAGAGCATGGTGTTGGGAGTGTCATGGATTGGAGAGCAGTTGCAGCGTCTTGAGTGGGTAAATTGGTCTTTATTGAAGGAAATATGGATCGCTTCGAGTATAAGACCATATTGGAAAAAAATTTGAAGCTATCTGTGGACAAACTGTGCCTTGGCTCGAGCTGGATCTTTCTACAGGATAATGATCTTAAGCACACAGCGCAAATAGTAAAGGATTGGCTGCTGTATTATGCTCCGCGGCAGTTGCACTCATCACCACAAAGCCCGGACTTGAATATTACAGAGCACGTATGGAAAATATTGGAGCGGAAAATTCGAAAACACCCTATAAGTAATGCATCAAAGCTCAGAGAGAAACTTCAAGAAGAGTGGCAAAACATTACAGGAGAAGAGCTGGAAAATTTGGTTTTTTTCAATGCTAGACGCTTGCAAGTGGTGATCGATGCGCATGGTGGCCCAACAAAATATTAACTTAGTTATTAAAATTAATATGATTACCTAGAATAGCTAAGCAAAAAATCGTATGTTCACTTTTGTCAGTGCCTTTTTTCCATTTTTTGTTAATAACTTTGAAAGTTAATGTTGAATAAATGAGAAATTTTGGTTTTTGTTATATACTTGAATTTAAAACAAAACTGCATCATTATGTTTTCTGTGAAAGCTATAGGACGGGTTGAATTCCCAAAAAATGGATCGTATGTAGACTTTAGTCCGCCACTGTACATACGTGAAAAATAGCCATTTACTTGTTTTTTTATGCAATATTTTGTTTTATTGGAAAACGTCATTATTAGAAAAAAGTAATAAAAAATTACTAAAAGATAATTAATACTCTCCTCCCTTTAATCTCTATCACCAACATTTTATAACTATTATTTGTTTTTCTTGTTCCTGCAAAAAAGTGAATGTTTTGAAGGTGTACTCTTCACCTCACATTATTTTCATTTATACTATATTCGAATTCACCTCTTTTGATGTACGATATCCACAAATACATGGGTGTATTTATTAAACATGATTTAAAAGGTTATTGTAGTTGTAATGGCCTGCAAGTTGGTCGCGAACAACCATTACAATCGTCCAAATGACTAACCGCCTGGGCCAAGAATATACACATACATACACAAATATTTACTAGATTTTGTGTCATTAAGGCGTGCAATGACATACAAAAGTAATTAAGAAATTCACTGCGAGGTTTAGTTTAAGCAAAATTTATATACACAATGCTTTTTCATAGTTACTAAACATTAAAGAACTCCAAAGTAAGGATGCCAGGAAATAGTTAGAGTTAGACTAGACGGGAGAGAATGTTTACGCAAGTAGCGTAAATACCTGCCTAACTTTGGGCGCTGGCCAATTGTTTCCTGTTATTTTAGTTTTTGCGTTAAAGCATAAATGAAAGAATATAATTCTCAAATGATCAGCGAAGGGATACAGCTAAAGTGGTCATTGTTTGTAATGGAATTTACCATCTTATGGTCCAGATAAGATGTCTGACCATCTGATCTGTTTTGGGTTGTCCCATCCCTGCTCACTTGAGCGGTATGCGATTTTCGTCTGCGTAGCGTCAGATGCTTCTTATAGCATTGGGTTAAAGACCACGTTTTGAAACGAGCGTAGTGCTAAATATGAATAAATTTCAAACATTCTCCCCAACCCGCTTAGACAGAGTTATTATTATGTTTTTAACTTTTATTTCATTTACTTTTTAGTTTTTAATTTTGTTGATTTTTACTTCTTTGTTTGTATTTTTTTTTTTACTTTTCTTAAATTTTTTTTTTAATTTTTTTAAATTTTTTTTTATCTTTTTTTATTTTCTTTAATGTTTTATTTCTTTTTAGTTTTTTATCTTTTTTTAGTTTTTATTTATTTTTTTAGTTTTTTTTTATTTTTTTTAGTTTTTTTTATTTTTTTTAGTTTTTCTTTTAATTTTTGTTTCAATTTTTTTTAACTTTTTTAATTTTTTTATTTAATTAATCTTTTTGTTTAATTTTTATAATTCATTACATTTTTCATTACATTTTTTATTTTCTTTTTATTTTTCAAATTTTTAAATTATATTATATATAATGTAATTCTTATTACTATTTTTTTTAAATTCCTTTATTTATTTATATTTTGTATTTATTATTCATTTTTATATTTTTTATTTTTCTACTCCTATTCTGCTACTTTTTATAATAATAATATAATTTTACATTTCATTTAAAACTTTGGGTTTTTTAATTTTTCTATATTTTATGTAATTTTTTTAATTTTCAATTATTTAAATTTTTACTTTAATTGTATATTTTTTCTTTTTTAATTTTTTTCATCTCTTTTAAATTTTTTATATTTCTTTATTCTTTTTTAATTTTTTATACCTTTTCGTTTCACTTTAATTTTATTATTTTTTTATTTTTACTTATATATAATTTTCTTTATCTAATAATTTGATTGGTTTAAATTTTAAATTTTTAGTTAAAACTCATTTGCTAGATTAGTTTTTATTTATTTAAAATCAGTACCAAAATAGATAATCAAGTATATAGTATATAGTGGTTTTATATGCACATATCACATATTTTATACACTATTTCTAGTTGCCCATTTTTAAAAAATAGCTCGAGAACAAATGCCAAATAGCAAAGCTATAAAAACATGTTATGTATGCTTATGAAAAGTGATTACATACATACATATGTATATCAAATCAGATCTTAAGTGTGCCAACAATATACACAAACGAGTAAAGATGTATGTGAACTGAGTAAAATAACTCGATGCCTCACATTTATTTTTTTTTTAAACATTATTTTTAATATCTTTCTGTGCAAAGTTCTACTAAACATACATACACATATATGTATGTACATACATATTAATAGTTTTATAATATTATTTCGTTATAAATTATTCATGTTTAGGAGTATAGTCGAGATTCTCGAAAGAGATTCGTAAAATTATACTCAAATATTCTTTCCACTAAATACTAATTGGCTCTTCGTCTTCCTTATTGACCTTAAACAAACATATTTATATTTAGTAAATATGTATTCATAGGAATATACACAAACAGGTAACATGCCAGTCAGTTACCTGTCCAAAGTGTTGTCATTATTCTTTATGATAATGATAATGGTTAATTGCAAACAAGTACGTATAAATGGTTTTTAGGTTGGTCATAAGATCCCTGAGATGATAGTTGGAACGAAAGAACGTGCTGCATACATACAAATGTTCTTAAACAGAAAGAGATTGCGAACACAGGATTGAATACGTTAAAAGTTTTGACGTAAGACGAAAAGACCATAACAAAGCATGTAATATAAAAGGATACATACATACTTATTCCCCGGTTGGGAAAACCCCTTTTATTATTGTACATACAGATATTCTTCTTTCTTACTACACAACACAACCTCTCAAGGTTATCCGCAGACCACAGATATCTATATACATACATATGCAAATAAATTTATCACACCATATTGTATAAGTATGGTAATGAGAAACGAATCATTTTATTATTTCTTCTTTCACAAAAAGAAAACTAGATTTTAAAATGAAAGTCATTACTTATAAACAGAGCACACCCATAATCAAAAGTCCAAATGAAATCCAATTTTCAAATAACAAGCTATGCATACAGAATTAAGACAATAAACAGACGCTTTGAAGATATAAAAAACACGTCTCGTCTCAAAAGCATTAACAGCAAAGAATGAATGGCAGCTACCGCTGCGCTGTAGCAGTAGCAGTGATCCGAGTGAGCTGACCATGACATTGACACTCGGAAAAAACAAAAGTAGAAAAGGCAAAGTTGATTTTATTTAATAAAGTAGCTCTTACGAGTATAATCTACTGAGAGCATGCATGTAAGTGAGAGAGAATAAAATGTTAATGTGTTGAGGCTATGAATAAAGATAAGAGCTTTCTTTACGTTGCACCGTGGTGTAACAAACCATTACCATTATTTAATTTTTTTATTTTGTTTATTTTTATTAATAAAAAAAAATCCCTCTTTTTATTTATTTTATTTGTATTTGTATTTGTTTTTTTTTTTATTATTTTATTTTATTTTATTCGACTTAATTCAATTTAATTTAACTTTATTATATTTAATGTAATGTATTAATTTTGTATTTTATTTGTGTCTGGTGTTATTTTTATTTTATTTTATTTTGACTTGTTTAATCTTATTTGATTTGATTTTGTATTATTTTATTTGATTTTTTATTATTTTATTTGATTTTTTATTATTTTATTTGATTAAATATTATTTTATTTTAGTCAATTTGATTTTACGTAATTTACTTTTGTTTTTTAATAAGTTTTAGTTAAAAATTTGTTTTTGTTGTTATTTGTAATTTTTTAGATTTGATTTTTTATTTTTAATGTTTTACATTTTCTTTTATTTTTTAGTAAATTAAATTAATCTAAAAGGAAAAAAGATGCCAAATCTTTAGTAAAGATTAATTTTAAAACATTTTAAGGTCCAGTCAGTAGAATTTTTTATAAGATTTTTTCACATACCTTAAATTATTAAATCCTTCCTACTACACCACAGTACAGAATGATCCTTTATAAAGTGTTTTTTTTTATATTTATTTAAAGCTTTTGAATTCATAATTAAATAATTGTTAGAGAGCAAGTATAACGTTCATTGAACCATAGCACAACGAAGCTGGGTCTTGTAACCGACGTCACGAGGCAATAGAACCATACATATACACGCATACTCGTACATACTAACATTTATAACTGCCTACGAGAAATATATATTTATTTATAATGACAGTGCTTTCGTTTTCTTCTCAAACATTCTAATCAACTTTATAACGTTAGAATCTTTATATGGATTCACCGGCCGGTTGGGTGGCACAGAACTTCGCGAATCGGTGGCGGATCCACACACGGGCTACACAGAGCATTTAAAGACGAGTGTGTGTTTAGACGATCGCGGGCACATTAAATTACATTGTCTATATATACATGCTCGTACTCGTATAAGTCTAAGCAGAATAGCAAGTGCAGTGCGACACATATTAATTGCACTTGATGAGTTTAATAAATTTTTGTCAACAACATAAAATTGAAAAAGTGCAAAAAAAAAGTTAAAAATTTTAACAAAAGATAATTCCGAAAAAAAAAATTTAGAAAAAAAGTATATATCAAAATTAGTAATAAAAAAAAACAAATAATAACCAATAAAAATGCGGACTCAGCAATTCGTGTTAATAGCTTGCCTACTCGCCAACCTCAACCGTGACTCGAATGCGCAACGCGGTAACATTATAACGAATTTCTTTGAGTTTTTGCGACGTGGCCAAAGTGATCTGAATATCGAGCATGTGGACGACGGTGTACAGTTAATAAACGAGTACGACTTCATAGTCGTCGGTGCGGGTACGGCAGGTTGTGCGCTGGCGGCGCGTTTGTCGGAAAACCCCGCCTGGAAGGTGCTGCTCATCGAAGCTGGTGGCCCGGAAAATATGGCCATGGATATACCGATCCTTGCGCATTTTCTACAACTCACCGATATCAACTGGAACTACCGCACTCAGCCCTCAGACAAATATTGTCTCGCCATGAATAATCGACGCTGTAATTGGCCGCGTGGCAAAGTGATGGGCGGTTCGTCGGTGCTCAACTACATGATGTATACACGCGGTAATCGCCGCGACTACGATCGCTGGGCAGAGTTGGGAAATGAGGGCTGGAGTTATCGCGATGTCCTGCCGTTCTTTCGTAAATACGAAGGCTCGGAAATACCAAATGCGGAAACGGAGTATGTCGGACGTCAAGGTCCGGTGAAAATTGGGCATCCCGATTGGCGTTCACACATCTCAGAGGCTTTCGTGCGAGCCGCACAGGAAGATGGACTGAAGTATCGCGACTACAATGGACGCATACAAACGGGTGTGTCCTATCTGCAGGCCACAATACACAAAGGCATGCGTTGGAGCTCCAATCGTGCCTATCTCTACCCAATCAAAGGTAAACGGGCCAACTTACATGTGAAAAAGAATGCGTTGGTGACTAAATTGCTGATCGATCCCAACACAAAAACAGCTTATGGGGTGGTGTTGAGCACCGGCGGTCAATCGTATCAAGTGCGTGCACGACGTGAGGTTATACTAAGTGCGGGTGCTATCAACACTCCACAACTGCTGATGCTCTCCGGCATTGGACCCGCACAGCATTTGCGTGATGTTGGCATTAAGCCCATTGTCGATTTGGCTGTGGGCTACAATCTGCAGGATCACATCGCGCCTGCGGTATCCTTTACCACCAATGTGAGTTCCATCCGAACGAGCGACTACTTTGAGACCACCAATATTATGCAATATATAGATGGCAAAGGACTCTTTGGTCTACCCGGCGCTGTGGAAGCCATAGCCTTTTGGGATCTTAGTCAACCACAGGTGGAAGATGGTTGGGCGGACTTAGAGATGTTTCAGTTAGCCGGCTCGTTCGAAGAGAATCCGGCTACGATGCGTTCGTTCGGCATACAACCTGATACCTACAACACGATGTACCGTAACGTGAATTCCGACGGTTTTATGATATTCCCCATGATTTTGCGTCCGAAGAGCCGCGGTCGAGTCATGCTTAAAAGTAACAACCCATTCAAATATCCACTCTTGCATGCAAACTACTTCGCACATCCTGATGATTTGGACATTTCTGTGAGAGCAGTACTCAAAGCAATTAGTTTATTAGATAGACCAGGCTTCAAAGCGATCAATGCACGCTTGCTGGAACGTATTATGCCAGGCTGTGGTAAGCTACCGTATAAATCACGAGCCTACTGGGAATGTTATGTGCGACACTTCACCTACACGATCTACCACTACTGTGGTACAGCTAAGATGGGGCCGCCAACTGATCCTGCAGCTGTCGTCGATGCGAGATTGCGTGTGTATGGTGTAAAACGGTTGCGTGTCGTCGATGCTAGCATAATGCCTGAGATTATTGCCGGACATCCGAATGGACCGGTGTTCATGATTGCCGAGAAGGCGGCGGATATGATTAAACAAGATAACAATCATATATAATAAGACGAGCTTAGTAACTGCTTTGATAGTCAACTAGTGCATAAGTAGAAAAATTAAAAATAGAAGCTAAGAAAAAGTAAAAGGAGCTTTAGAGGTGTTGACAGATCTTAAGAATTTTGAAACACTTCTTCACTGTTATTCTGTTTTCTTTTTTTCTGAGCAGATTTCTCTTAATCAATCCTTATTTATCATCGCCGAAGCATATAAAGGCGTACCAAACCCCAAACGCTTCTGAAGACTGCTTTTTATAACCCATCCGACACACAAGAAACCGCGATTTGGGTACTTCCCCACTTGGGAGTCTTCTTTCAATTACCGAGGTCACCGCAGTCACCGCAAGACATGCCGTTCCACAAGCTCAACATCCAACAATAATAGTTGTCGATTTGCCAAGTTACATAGTTTGCTTAACGTGTCCACAGACATGCAGCAGCAACGAAGCAACAGCCGATAAGGAAAAACAAGAAAGAACAATGTGCCTACACACAATCAACCGCGTACTTAGAAAATTCAACTTCACTTTCCATAGACTATTAAACGATACGAGTGCGCACATACCGCGCGCGCACCTTGAGACGCAGCAACGTCGGATAGTTTGCAAGTTCAACAGTGGTGTTTGTCGTCGACTTAATTTGCTACCGACAAAAAAAACTAATTTCGTCAGCACCAACAGCGACGTCGTAGCGCTGGTGTCGTGTTAGTCGTTTGCGCCGACGCCGATTTGATCTGTTGGACAACCTGTTCGATGGTGGCGCGAATTCGCATTGAATTATTTTTGTTTTTTTTTTTTTGGGTTTCCTTCATTTTTGGTCGGTATCAAGTAAATCGCAGAAGAAGAGGCTGAACAACGAATAATAGTTGGCCGAACACATCGTCGTCGTCGTCGTCTTATTCACCATGAATATTAAAAACACTCACACCAGTCGAATGGTGAGCATTCAAAGTTACGTTTCCTCGGCGTTAAGACGCGCGTTACCCACTGAGAATACGGTTCAGTGTAAACGGCGGAGAAAACGGGCCCGCGGTTCAAACAGCGGCAAAGCAAAAACATAGAAAAAAAAGCAAAAGTGTTTAGAACGCGACGGCAGCGTTAAGAGCTGATGTAGAAGTCCGTAAGCAAACGAGTGCAAAGCGCAAATAAAGACATTGAAACAAATAAAATAAAGAATCAAGAAATTTATTTAAAAACAAATTATTAAAGACATTCTAAAATTAAAAAGAACACTAGAACTTTGAAACTTGTGAGTTTGGGCTTATTAGAAATAACTGTGCTTAAAGCGTGCGAATAAAATTAAGTATAGCCGCAGCCTAATATGTGACTAAATGAACTCTTCCACAAAATAAAGAAAGCACTTAAGATAATTACACAACAACAAGATGTTCTTCCTCCTTAAAACACGTTACCTGCTGCCCGCGTTCATCTGTCTTTTCTGCGCATACACTTGGGCACAAGAACGCAATGTTATACTGGAAACATTCGACTTTCTGCGACGCGGTCAGCAAGATGCTGATTTAGAGAATTACGACAACAATTTGCAAATGGAAGGTGAATATGATTTTATAGTCGTTGGTGCAGGCACAGCAGGCTGTGCGATCGCCGCGCGCCTTTCGGAGAATCCCAAGTGGAAGGTGTTGCTGCTCGAGGCTGGCGGACCGGAGAGTCTCATTATGGATGTGCCGATAGTGGCGCATTTTCTGCAACTCGGCGAAATGAATTGGAAGTACCGCACACAGCCGTCCGATCACGCTTGTTTGGCGATGAACAACAATCGTTGCAACTGGCCGCGTGGCAAGGTTATGGGCGGCTCGTCGGTGCTTAACTATATGATGTATACGCGTGGCAATCGACGCGATTACGATCGCTGGGCGGAGCTGGGCAATGTGGGCTGGAGTTGGCGTGATGTGTTGCCGTATTTTAAGAAGTACGAGGGTTCGAATGTGCCCGACGCCGATGAGGATCTGGTAGGACGCGATGGTCCGGTAAAGGTCTCCTACGTTAATTGGCGTTCGAAGATTGCCGAAGCTTTTCTAGAAGCCGCTCAGCAGGATGGCTTGGACCACCGCGACTATAATGGACACATACAAAATGGCGTAAATTATCTACACACCACTACGCGTAATTCAACACGTTGGAGCTCAAACCGCGCCTACTTGTATCCACTGAAGGGCAAACGCCTCAATTTGCACGTCAAGAAGTTCGCTTTGGTCACAAAAATACTTATCGATCCGACCACGAAAACTGCATATGGCATTATTGTGCGTACTGATGGACAGGAACACAAAATACTTGCACGTCGCGAGGTTATTGTTAGCGCTGGTGCCATTAATTCGCCGCAACTGTTGATGCTTTCGGGCATTGGACCAGCGAAGCATTTGCGTGAGGTGGGTATTAAGCCCATTGTGGATTTGGCTGTTGGCTACAATCTGCAGGATCATACAGCACCTGCGGTGACTTTCACCACCAACGCGACTTCACTGCACTTCGAAGACTTTGCCGATCCAACGTTGGTGAATCGTTTCAATCGCCAGGAAGGGCCTTACGGCTCGCCCGGCGGCTGTGAGGCTATGGCTTTCTGGGACTTGGATCATCCACAATTGAAAGACGGTTGGCCGGATATTGAATTGTTCTTGGTAGGCGGCTCAATGTCCTCTAACCCAGCGATATCGCGTGCTTTTGGTCTTAAGAAAATTATCTACGACGCCATGTTCGCAGAAATAGAAGATCGTGAACTCAATGCCTTTATGATATTTCCCATGATCTTGCGGCCGAAGAGTCGTGGACGCATTATGCTAAAAAGCACTGATCCACAAAAATATCCACTCATCTACTCAAACTATTACGCGCATCCCTATGATGTCGACATATCAGTGCGTGGCGTGCTGAAGGCAATAAGTCTAATCAATTACCCAGCCTTTAAGAAGATCAACGCCAAAGTGTGGAACCGCCGTATACCCACTTGCCCAGGGCTCAAATTTGGCACACGCGAATATTGGGAATGTCACGTGCGTCACTTCACATTCACCATCTATCATTATTCGGGCACAGTGAAAATGGGTCCAGCAACAGATCCCACAGCGGTAGTGGATCCGAGATTGCGCGTGTATGGCATTAAAAATCTGCGTGTGGCTGATGCAAGCATCATGCCGGAGATCATGTCGGGTCATCCGAATGGTCCGGTGTTCATGATTGCCGAGAAGGCGGCGGATATGATTAAAGAGGATCATGGCTTCAAGCAGTGACGAAGAGAGGGTAGCTCAAGGAATAGAGTTAAGTGAAATTGAGTGTTTGAATGCCAAGTTTTCCAGAGTGGGGACACAAAATAATTTTTAAGTTCGGGTGGGCACATTGTTGTGCAATTCTCACACAATTATATTTTAATTTAGCCCTTAAGTGAAGGACGAAATGAGTTGCCAAGTAAATTTACACAGCGTTTAGTGTTTTAAGTGTGCGCTTTTAAGAAAATATGTATTAAAAGATAATTAGTTTTTAATCTACCAATGTACAAGCCAAGCATTTGCTTTTCGCAGAGCAACAATGAAGAATTCTAAGTCTAAATATTTACAGTTACTTTTAAATAGTCAAATAATTAAGTAAAACAATCAGTGCACTGAAAAAAGTTAATATCGTAAGTTTTCTAGTGTAAATAAATACAAATTCATATAAACTGAATATATTTGTTGATTAACTTTTGTCATTGACTGCCGCGCTGTGTCGTCCATTGCCTTCGGCGTGCGCTATTATTACGAGTTTGGTTGTTATTATTGCCGCTGGTATTCATCGTCTACTTAGTGACTCAGTTTTTATTTTCGAATTCGAACTGAAAATCAGATTACGGTCATTCACTTGCTCGTGCTTTTTGGCATCTGCAATATTTTTCATTCAACTTTGCCTTTCCGTTCGGCGGTCAATCGACAGACCACCAACAACACTTTTGTCACAATCTTCGTTTTGTGCGGTTTTTCGCCAAATCTTTACTTGAAGATTACGAAACATCTGTATTGTAAATTTATTCGTAACTTTGAACGAAACTGATGTATGCATTGGACAAGTTTTTTCGAGCGTTTTCGCATAAAATGCCAAAAAAATTTGAACAATTGGCTTAGGGTGAGCGCGCATAAATGAAACACGAAAAGAGTCACGTAGCAGGTGCGAAAGAAACAGATAAGAGTTTTAAGTGGAGAATAAAATTATTGCAATTTGTTTTAGAAGCATTAAAAAATAAGTTTAGAAAATAAATTAAGTCATAAAAATACGATCCGCTCTTGGGACATTCTTAAGCATGTACTTTAGGCAGATACTGAAGGAACAAGCAACAATTCTTCTGTCTTCCGAAAGCTGAGGCAACGGGGGGTTCAGACAAGATTTTCTTACAACATAGCAATAGAACAGTTGGGCGGAGGTGTGTATAATTGAATCCAGAGCTTTTTACCGTAAACTCGTAAGGCATGCGGTTCCCAATAGTTTTACACCGAAAACTGACGTGATACCTACCAATGCTTGTAGACTGCAAGTGCTCGAATGTTTCCCTGCCCTTTCCTTGAATCGAACCAAACTTATTAGCCTTGTAATGTTTCAGCTGCGCATACTCTCCGGGCCACTATCTTGTCGCAGCCAAGGTAAGCTTTCACATTTGTGGAGCCAAGAGATCAGGTCAACAAACATAGGAAAGGTTCGTCGCCAAAAACCGTAATCACAACAGAAAACAGTGTTTGCTCGTCTGCTTCTGAGGGCACTCATCAAAAACTCAGTATAAGCAAGGTAAAAAGGAGAGATGGTACGTGGTATTGCCGTGTCATAAAGCAGAGACGCACATGCAGACGAAAAAAGGGAAAAGCCGAAATATCTGAGTATGAAGAGCTTGAAAAGGCGGATGACAGGGTAAATGCTGAAAAATTCTGTGAAAAGTTATGGCGACTTACAGAAGGAATCAAGAAGGTAATCTGGTAGCCGATGTCCAGAGCTTAATGTGTTTGTGAAGGGCATAAAGTCCACCCTGTTTAACTGTAGTGAAATTCCAATGTCCATTGAAAAGACGTGCCAGACTGGACTTAAAAAAATCTACATAACAACCAAGAGACAAATTTATTGGTAAACAAATATTAAATCAAAATAATGAAAATAGAAAAATAATAAGTGTAATATATATTATTTTACCGTTGAAAAAAAGAAAAACAAGAACTCGATGGCAAGTGGAGTTTTAAATTTGAAGATGACAGCAGTCCGAAATTGTTTTTCCAAGTCGAGAATTTTGATTTCATAAAAAACTTTGATTTTCTCCAAAGTGCTACTGAGTTGCTTATATCAAAGATCAAAAGCAGAAAATTACTTTTGCAAGGAGTACCTTTCTTCTAGATTCGATATCGTAAGAAGCAGTTTACTTTCAACGATATTGAAGGCTCGTTGGATTTAAGATTTCCTACGACCTACCCTAACTATTTCATAGATTCCTCATTCCATATACCTCAAGAAAACTTACAAGAATTTGGAATTGATTCTTTGCAAATTAATATACAGTGGCTTACAGCCAAAATGATGCAGATATGTAAAAAATAGTATAAGTTTTATTTAAAAATTAAATAAATTTTCCAAAAAACATAAATGTCAGTTAATAGCGGCAGATATACACATTTCATTAATGCTTTAAAACTTTTATATTTTATATTTATTTTATGTAATTCACAACAAAAACAAACTTCACTATTAAATTGTATTATTTCTTACATACACTTTTTGCTTCTGTGAGATATTAGAGACCGACGGAATTTACCGTTTGTGAAAAGCATGTTTTGCATGAAACTTTGGTACATGCTCATAACCCATGCCCACCCCGCTTCACATAAAGCTGTGATTGACGAAGCTGTTTGTAAAGTCTTGGAAGTGAGTGATTGAATATGTTTTGAATACTTAATTTCAAAGTTGACAAGTCTTTCAGAGGCAAGTTTGAAGGAAAGTATTTTCGTTGGTTAAGGTATAAGTCGGTTTATGGCAAAAATGTACTTAAAGAGGTCTCCCTGGGGGAAAAGAAAATGTGTATAATGTTTACTAAAGAATATATTTTAGATTCAGCATGTCCAGTAACTTTAGAACTACGCAATGAAAAACAACACTTAACTTTTTCAACATTTGTATAGTGTTAAATTTCTTTTATGAGATTTAGTTTTTTTTTTTTTTAAATTAAAAAATAGAAAGAAATATTTGATTTAATACTATAGTGCTGGACGTCATTGTCCTATGCTCCAGCTTATCTCCTTTTCTCCACCGTAATATCACATATCACCAATTCGGCTTTCGTGAAAATCATAGTACTATTGAACAAGTTAACCGAATAACTAATGAAATCAGGAAGGCATTCGAGCTCAAGGAGTATTGCTGTGCAATCTTTCTTGACCACTAGCACAAGCGTTCGACAAAGTCTGGCATAAAGGTTTACGGTACAAAATACATAAAGCTCTGCCTGTTCGATTTTATATGATACTTAAGTCATGTCTGACCAACAGACAATTTACAATTAAACAATCTGAATTTATCAGTGAGGAGTATCCGCTGAAACTGGTGTTCCGCAGGGTATTATATACACTGCAGACATTCCATTAAACCGTAAAGTGCAGACATCTACCTTTGCGGATGACACAGCTGTTAAATGCCCTAAAAGAGCAGCAAAAACGATTAGTGATCATTTACTCCTCATTGAAGAATGGCTAGAAAACTGGAGAATTAAAGTTAATGAACAAAAGTGTAAACACGTTACATTCATTTTAAGACCGCAATCATGTCCAGCAATTCGCTTAAATGGTATAAACATTCCCCAAGTAAATCATGTTACATATCTCGGTATACACTTAGATAGACGTCTCACTTGGAAGAGACACATAGAGGCAAAAATACTACACATGAAATTAAAAGCAGCTGGTTTAAATTGGCTTTTAAATAAAAACTCCGGCCTAAAACTAGACTACAAAGTCCTTATTTACAACGCAGTATGAAAACCAATTTGGATATATGGCATTCAACTGTGGGGTACGACCTGTGCAACTAACATTGAGAGGTTCCAGTCCAAAATTTTAAGAGCACTTACGGGCGCACCATGGTACGTTCGTAACGTAAATATTGGTATTTTACTGGTTAAGCCTGAAATTGAAAGAAGCAGGACGAAGTACTTAACAAAGCTGAGAAATCATCCATTGCAAAGAAGTAAGCACACAATTCTGTCAACTATTAATAGCTCGGTTTAGTTCTGACGCTCAAACCGATAATTCGGTTTCTGTAAGGCTTAAAAGCGATGAAAATTCGGTTTCGAAAATGCAACCGATAAGCAAATCAATAATCCGAATGTGTAAACCCCTTAAGGCAGAATTTTGTCAGTTTCAGTTCTGATTCTTTAACACCCCAGATTAATATATATATACCTACTTATGTATATAATAAAACTCCATAAAATTGCTGATGATTTGTGTACATGATCGGATGGATTCATGATTATACCTACACTTACCAATACATATAAGTACTACACACATAGTATGAGTTTATAAAAAACAAACATTTTTTCGTTTTCGCTTGCATGTATGTACGTGTGCGCCAAAAAATTGTATCTTTACCGTATGACATTGACTTTGAAATACTCGTACTATAATATTATTCGAATCGTCATTTATTGCTTCATTTCGATTTGTCTTCTTTCTTCGGTTTTTTTCATTTTTTATGTTAAATTTTTGTTGTTTTTGGTTTCTTCCCCCTTTTTTGGTAGTGAATAATATCTTCCTTTTTTTTGGTTTTGTCTCTTTTTTGTACTTTTCCGCTTATTTGCACAGCGTGTTGTTGTTGCTTTAATGTTGCGTGCTGTTCTTCAGTCTTGTTATGGCTAAATTGTCTCAGTTTACTGTTTTTTCGGCTTTTATTGTTTTTGTTGTTTTACGCCAATTACATACATATATTTTATTGCCGGGCGCAGACAAGCAGACAAGTTTTTTCAAATAGTTTTGCGCATGCGGAAATGATTTTTAGAGAGATTCGGAGTATTGAAGAATTGTCATGTTAATTCGATAGCTACACTGTAAATAAATAAATTAATTCTTTTCTTCAAAAGGTATATTACATCATATACGATTCCGAAAGTGTTTTTTAGTATTTTGCGTTAATATTATTTGACCTTTATGTAAGTTTTTTATTTTTTTTTTACAATATTTCATAATTAGAGTAAGACTTCCGCTTAAAAATAATTGCATGCAACTCTTGGAAGTTGCTCACCAACAATTCCATTGAATTTCCATCGATCTTTGAAGATATGTTTTTGAAGAGGTAGACGCGAACTGTTTTTCGGCATTTCGTAAGGTACTCAAAATAAGGAGACACGGGTTTTCGAAAAAAATTACACAAAATAGAGTGTTGAAACTTGTTTTGATTTTCTTGCGTAATTCATATGTTTTTGAGTATGCTGAATCCTTGGGCTTGAATTTTATCATAAAACTTCCCGTTTTTCTACAATCTGCATAAAATATATTAATTAGTAAGCATTAAAGGTACATATTTTTACCCCCAGATTCAGTTTGCTACATATTCGTTAGTGGAAATCATTGAGAAGGGTCCAACAATAATCTACCTTCATTTCCTAAATGTCTTGTTGAAATCATTCACCTTGATTGATGTGGCTGTTGGTCAGTGACCAACAAGGACTATAGGCTCATTGTCATAACCTTACTAATCTCTCACATTTCCCAAATTTTATGAAAAGTAGTCGCAATGGTAATGTACTTTTACACTCATTAGGCAGCCTAAAACTTTTGCGAAGTGATGTTACAAGAATTTTAAGATGCACCAAGAATTTATCCAAGACGTTCTTATCGCCAACCCTAAGCTCCCTCTGATGTCAACTTTTTTCAGTTGAGTTTCAGCTAAAGACAAGGAAATTTGGTAAGCCCAAATTGTTATTCGAGCGACATGTTCAAGATATTTAAATCACCGACCACCGACAATGTTCACGTGAATGTTGCTAACAAACTATAACACATAACCCTAGCGACATGTTGGCGGAAGTCCCCGAGTGGGCATCATGTAGTGTTTGCAACATTCGCCCCGATGAAAGTACGAGTGTGTGCTAATGTGGCGCATGTAGTGGTATCTATCAGCTACATTGCGGAGCCTTTGAGTTGTAAAGGGTGGTTAAATTTTCAAGGGCCGATGTTGATTTTGAATAAAACACAAAATATTTAGGAAATTATTGAAATTTTATTTTATTATGATATATTGGTATTACTCAATTATGTATGTAACAAAATATCGGCCAAATGAGCGCCGCGACCTCGGCGGCACACCTCCATACGATGGTCCAAATTTTCGATGACGCTGAGGCATAATGGAGTTTCTATGCCGTTAATGTGCCGAATTATCTCATCCTTTAGCTCTTGAATTGTTGCTGGCTTATCGACGTACACCTTTTCTTTCAAATAACCCCAGAGAAAAAAGTCCAACGGTGTCAAATCACATGATCTTGGGGGCCAATTGACATCGCCATTACGTGAGATAACACGGCCATTGAATTTGTTGCGCAAAAGAGCCATTGTTTCGTTAGCTGTGTGGCAAGTGGCACCGTCCTGCTGAAACCACATATCGTCCACATCCATATCTTCCAATTGTGGCCATAAAAAATTCGTTATCATCTCACGATAGCGAACACCATTCACAGTAACTGCCTGACCGGCCTCATTTTGGAAAAAATACGGCCCGATGATGCCGCCAGCCCATAAACCGCACCAAACAGTCACTCTTTGTGGGTGCATTGGTTTTTCGACAATCACTCTTGGATTCTCATTCGCCCAAATGCGGCAATTCTGTTTATTGACGAATCCACTGAGGTGAAAATGTGCCTCATCACTGAAGATGATTTTCTTCGAAAATTTTCATAATAAGTCTGGATAACTTTAACACGTTGTTGGATTGTGTATCTCTCCATGGTTCAAATTGAGTAAGTCTGAAATAGAGAAATGTCAAATTAAATTCGGAAAAAAACTTGGCGTTTAGGTGTGGTTCACATTCAACATCGGCCCTTACAATTTAACCACCCTTTATTATGGACCAAACAACACCTATAAAAGGCCCATAAAATTATAAACGAAAAAAGTTTTGTGAAATGAAATAAAGTGTGTGTATATAAAAAAAAAAAAATAATAAAATAATAAAATTTAATAAGTGGGCCCTCAAGTAGCTAGGAATTGAGAGACAAGCCGAATAAAAAAATAAATAACAGCAATAATAAACTGGAATTGGAGGTCACCAGTAAAATAAAAAAAAAACCTCCTCGATTTTTTATGCATTAGCCACTGTAATCACAACAATAAAAAAAAACTGGGGAAAAAGGGTTAGAGAAACCACTACCACGGCTTGACCGCCTACAAACGAACGAGGAATTCAACCAAGGACGTAATCCAGAAATACAAAATCGGCCCTTTTTTTATTATATTAGATATTTTTTTTACACACTTACCAATTTCTGATGAGCTTCCTTCAAATATTTTGTATTCAAGATAATTTTTGATTAAATTATACATGTAAGAGGATAGAGAATATTATTCGCAATAAGTTCATGAAATATTGTAAGAACGAATTTTTTCTATTATAATTTCTATCTTTTAAAAAGAAACAAAAATTATTTCCTTTCGATACTTTTTATTGTGATTTTCCTTTTTTATTTTCTTGTTAATTTAACAATTTAGTTTTTTTGCCACCGTTTTAGTACTTCCTATATTATCTGATTATTACCTTATTCTCTTTTCGCTCACATCACTTTTTGCATTCCAACTTAATTTTTTTTATATCACATATCACCTTTCTTTATTTCGCCATTTGAACACGTGTGATGCAATTCTTGCCCCGGCTGGTGTCACTTTCGGACGTACTCTGGCCTGCGCACCACTCGTGATGGAGTGATGCGTACGTTGCCCCATGCTGTAGGAGTCTGCCCCCGCTTGTAAACACAACAACACCACCAACCAACACCAACGTGCGGAACCGACCCCCGCATCACGAACGTTCCCCCGAGACGGACACGAATTCTACAATTTAACTGCAACGGACTCCAGGGGAAGATCGACGAGATAGTCGACTATAGGTATGATCCGGGAGCATCTGTCAATTGCTGCGATCCAGGAAACTAAGTTGACCGCCCGCTCGGATCTTCTGAGTTGGGCCGGATACAACATAATCCGCAAGGATCGCGGGCGAGACCATGGAGGGGGTTTAACGTTCATCCTACACAACACCGTGCAGTATGGTTACATCGCCGCGGACATCGACCGCAGGGATACTACCCTAGAATGTCAGGGCATAGCTATCCGGTCAGGCGATGCCGAGCTCGAAATATTTAATATATACATTCCTCCCGTTACGTGTTGCCCAGTTGGATATAGCCCTGATATAGGTGCGTTACTCAGAGGCGAAAACAGTTTGGTTTTGGGCGACTTTAACGCGCATCACGATCTTTGCATTCTAGCCTGTCAAATGACAGGATGGAGATGGAGATGGCGGAACAGATAGACGATTCGACATTTTGCACAATGAACGATACCCACCAGAGTTGGAGGTAATTGCCAAAGCTCGCCCGACATAATAATTGCGAGTGCTGGTCTGATAAACAGTATAATCTGGCGACCTATACTGACACTAGCATCGGACCACTTACCCATACACATTTCGATTGACAGACCTCCCGACTTTTTCCGCGGATCACCGGACGTTCGTTAACTTTAAAAAAGCTAACTGGACCGGCTTCACGGAATTCACCCAGAACGCCTTCAGTGCTGTCCCCACTTCAACAGACGTCACCTCTGGTGAGCGATCATTCCGCAGGATTGTTGTGACCGCTGTCGCCCGCTTCATCCCGGCAGGCCGAATTGTGGAAATCCGCCTTAATTTCCCGACCGAAGCGGCGGCTTTAGCAGCAAGGCGCGACATCCTTCGTAACTCCGATCCCGAGAATCCCCTAATCAGGGATTTAAACGCGGAGATTCGGACCGAAGTAAACAATCACAAGCGGAAAAAGTGGGAGAAGCACTTAAGGTCCTGCAACCTCTCCTCTAGGGCAACCACGCTCTGGGCTACAGTCAAGTCGCTGTCTAACCCGAAGAGACATGATGACCGAGTGGAAATTTGCGAGATATTTTAGCCGTCTTTTTACATTGCATCCTTCGGTAGACAAAGCGAAACGACGTGTAACCCGCCGTATGCGCAAACAGCCAAACACAAAACGCACGCGCGGCGCTTGATTTCTCCAGGGAGGAGGTTCAGGGGGTTATCGGGAAGGCGAAAGCCTCCAAATCCATAGGCCCTGACGGAATAAGCATGCTGATGCTAAGACATCTTACACCAGCGAGAGCAGACTATCTCGCCAAGGTTCTCAACTTGTCTTTGACCACCCTAATGATACCGGATGTGTGGAAAAAATGGTGGGGTGGTCCCGCTACTTAAACCGGGGAAACCAGCCAACAAAGGAGAGTCTTATCGGCTGATAACTCTCCTCTCGCCAGTAGCGAAGACACTTGAGGCCTTGCTGCTCCCGACTTTTACTCACCATCTGCGTCCAGCAGCACATCAGCATGGCTTCCGGAAAGTGCACAGTACCACAACAGCACTTAATGCCATAAACATCCAGGTGGTCAATGGCCTGAATCAAAACCGACCCTACGCGAGAACTGTCCTGGTAGCACTGGATTTGTCAGAAGCTTTTGACACAGTCAATCATTCAGTGCTACTCAGGGACATTGAGGAATCCTCATTACCGCCGGGGTTACAGAAGTGGGTCATGGGCAACCTGAGTGGTCGACAATCATCGGTCATATTCCGAGGAGAAACATCGAAGTTAAGAAAAATTAAACAGGGGGTTCCGCAGGGTGGTGTCCTCTCCCCGCTACTGTTTAATTTTTATATCTCGAAGCTCCCTCCTCCACCGGAAGGAGTTTCCTTAACCTCGTATGCCGATAATTGCTCGATATTGGCGTCTGGCCAGGATATTGATGACCTATGTTCGGCTACCTCGCCGATCTCTTCCGTTTCTTCACTGCAAGACATTTACACATCCAACCGACGAAATCCTCGGCTACCCTCTTCACCAGCTGGACGAAGGAGTACAGGCTAGAACTCGAAAGTTGATGACCAAAAAATTCCGACTGTAAACAACCTTAAGATATTAGGGGCCACATTCGATAGCCTGCTCCCCTTCACTCCGCACATGACCGCAATTGCCAGGGCCGCAACAAAATACTCAAAGGGCTAGCCGGCAGCACCTGGGGTGAAGACAAAGAAACCTTGCTGGCAACCTACAAAGCAATTGGCCGACCGGTCGTAAACTATGCTGCACCGAATTGGGCGCCGGGGACGAAGGAGACGCAGTTGAGGAAATCACAGGCATACCAGAACACCGCCCTTAGGACTGCGACAGGAAACCTCCTGATGTCAAAGGAGCATCACTTGCACAACGAAGCATCTATGCTACGAGTTAAGGAGCATAATGCTTTGCTGTGCAAGCAGGTCATAGAAGCCGAACCTCCACCTAGGCACATCAGGAAGGGAGAACTCGACTTAAAGAGCACCATCCAGCAACACGTGCAACAACCGCTGGACAGGACGGCATACAGACAGGCACTGAACGCCATTCACCAGGAGTCAGTTAACACCTTCAAAGACTCCCTTCCCGTGAATGGCGTACTCGGAGTAAAACCACCACCTATAGCAGACAACGAGCTCGAGCTGCCCCGAAAGACCCGCGAGACCCTTGCACAACTTAGATATGGATACTGTAGTAGATTAAACTCCTACTTATCCAGACTCGACCCCAACATACCCAACGTATGCCCTGCATGTGGAGAGTCTCCGCACGACACTAGACACCTCTTCACATGCCCCCTTAAACCGACTCATCTAACCCCCCTCTCCCTTTGGTCCAATCCCGTCGAAACAGCACTTTTCCTGGACCTCCCTTTAGATGACTTCGGCGACTTAGATTAAAAAAGCCTGTCCTAAGCGGGGTTAGTCAGCCGCCACTACAACAACAACAGACCACGTGAGTGTTTTCTATACTCTTGTAATGTAACAAATTAAAGTAAAAAATGTATTATCATCAAGTATGTGAATAAATGAAGATATTGTACATTATTCAATAATAATATTGTATGAAGCACTGATCAAGTAATTGGTTCGTTCGGTTTTTTAGTGATTTTTCAAAATATGATAACTTTGTGTACATTTGTCCGATTTAAGACAAATATGCCAACAAGATGCCAACTTCATTATACCCATCTCGTAGAATGCTGTGTCCCTATTGGCAAAAAACTCGGAGAGCCAATTTTCACAGGCCTCTCTTGAGGCCAACTTCTCACCATTAAGCGCGTTCGCCATGGACAGGAAAAGATGGTAATCACTTGGTGCCAGGTCCGGACTATAAGGTGGATGCATTAGGACCTCCCATCCGAGCTCTTTGAGCTTCTGGTGCTTCAGCATAGACGTGTGTGGCCTGGCGTTGTCCTGATGGAACACAATTCCGCCTCTGTTGATCAAAGATGGCCTCTTCTGGATGAGTGCTGCTTTCAAACGGTCCAGTTGTTAGCAGTAGAGGACCGAATTGAGCGTTTGGCCATAGGGGAGCAGCTCGTAGTAGATGATTCCTTTCCAATCCCACCAAACACACAGCAAAACTTTCCTGGCCGTCAATCCTGGCTTGGCCACCGTTTCCGCCGGCTCACCGCGTTTCGACCACGACCGATTTCACATGACGTTGTCGTAAGTGATCCACTTTTCATCGCCAGTCACCAAACGCTTCAGAAACGGGTCGATTTTGTTGCGATTCAGCAGCGATTCGCAGATGGAATTTCGGTCCATCATTTTTTTTTGCGTTAGTTCGTGTGGCACCCAAACATTGAATCCAAGGTTATGCAAATGGTTCCAAACGGTTTTCTAGCTTATCTTTAGTTCCTCAGAAAATAAATAAGTGCTCACGTGACGGTCTGTCTCCACTATTTCCATGATTTTAACGCAATTTTCGACGACAGGCCTCCTGACACGTGGTGCATCTTTGTCATCGAAATTACCGGAACGGAACCTAGCAAACCACTTTTGTGCCCATAAACTAAATCAATTTTTCAGCCGCTTTGGCTGCTCTTTCGCCTTGATCGAAGAAAAATTATAAAATATAGCGAATTTTCTCTTTGCTGGTGTCCATCTTTGACGAGCGCTCACAGCGTACTGAGTCAATCAATCGAAAACACAGCGCCGTATAGTATGACATGATGCGACATGTAACACTAGTGCTATGGACAATAACGCCCACTCGTAGATAAAAACCGAATGAACCAATTACTTGACCTAATATATGGTGTAGGGGTTGCGTTTGCGCGTGTGAGGAGACATGGGAGTGATGACTAACTGAGGGACAGATTAAGACCGACGGACTAGACAGTTGACAGACGGACCTTTTCAGGAAAAGGGGGCGTTGTAAGATGAGAGGAGTCAAGACAACGGCCATTGCTTCACATTCACATGTCGAAGAGGGCGGGTAGACTCCACTTGACTGACGGGACTGAACATATATTTTATACTCTAATATTGTTTTTGTTGTTTTCTAAACAACCCATTCATTCGGCATGATAATTTTGTTACTGTAGCATAAGCAAAGCCAGTGGCCAACCACCCACCCCAACCGATGAGCTAGTTCAGGGACCGCAAGCATACCGAAGCGACACTCGACCTTGCCACAAACACGCAGATACAAAACAAAACTTATAATCATGATGAAATAAACCAGTTATTTAAATTAGCAATTTAGCTCTGTCCGGGAAAAGAGTTTCGGACTGCAAAACTCAAAACTTATCCTCGTTTTCAGGGACAGCATAGGATTCTCTTCCAAGGTTGCAGTGGTCTTGGGCACTGGTATTTCGCTCGGGGCGAATAGCTGATTACATATTGACTTCTTGAAGAAGAAAAGTAACAATTATCAAATTAACATAAACTTGTTGCTCCAACACTACATTAAACCAAGATCTATTAAAAAATAAATACCGAGTTAACACGAAATAGTTTTTTTTTTTTTCAGAACACTTAAATACAAAGCAATGCTGATAATATTCAGACAGCATTTTTTGTTGCAGACGGAGGAGACTTACACCTGTATGTGGATCTCTCCATCTGCAGCACACAAAAAACAAATTTGAAGAGATTTGTGATCGAGAGCACTTAAAAAGTTAGAAGCTGACTATATATCGGATATTTTACAAAATTTTCAAAGTTGGGTTGATTATATTGACTCTATTTACTAGCTCATTTGTTAGCGGAACTTTATCAAAACGCTGAACGTCATTTACTAAATTCTACGCCTTAAAGTATGCAATATTTCGCTAACTGCTTTTCTATCATAAATAAAATTAATTTAAATACAGTGACTCTCAAACTATTATTAACTTAATTAGAAAAAACACACTACGCACTACGAAAAAGTAATACTTGCATATAAATAAAAAATAATAATTTATTTAAATACTTTTTTCAATATTTTTACAACCAATTTATTTATTTTTTTCTTTAAGAATTTTGTGGTTTTAATAAAAACACCAATGCAGCAAATAAAAAAAAATCTAAATATACAACAAATACACAGATATACATATGCATAAACCTATTTACATACCCAACACTAACATGTTCATAAATTAAATATAAGCTCCCGTATGACCATTTAAATGCCATGGCATTTACATACTTGAACACATTCATATATATTAAAAACGAACAATACGCATCGAATTCAACTCGTCAACAAAATGTAGAGTATTATTAAGAAGAACTTCATTTTGCATAGCAAAAAGGAAGCAGAGCGACATTCATTTATTTGTTCAAGTGTCACTTTTGTCGAAAATAGGAAATCGTTAATTAAAAACCACAACGCAACACACGACAAATTTCAATAAACAAAAGAAACGCTTAACGGATTGCATACAAATGCACGCATGTGGATACAAATATGTATGTACACGTAAGTACACGTATGAATCCATTTGTGCATAAACAAAAGCTCTACAAGACGAAGGTAGGAGTGGCTCTAGACAAATGCTCAATAAGCAAAAAGCAAAACAGCAAACGTTAAAAGGGGCAGTGAGTAAAAAATATTATAGAAGGAAAATACACGTGGCAAAGGCAGTACTTAAGAAAAGGAGCAAGTGAAATGGAAGTTCTAGAAATTTCAATACAAAATATAATTTTATGTAGATTAGGGTTGAACCAAATTCTTTAAGCCAATTGAGCTTTTTAATTTATGCTTGCACTTTATCACTAGATAATGATGATTTCGTGTCCGTGTGTTCCTAATTTGTGGTATTCGTAATTAAAAAAAATCTGAAAGTTACTTTATTCAACAAAGAATTTACATAAGGTGTACATAGATAGATAGAGTAGAGAATCTGTACTGCAACTTTAGGTCTATTGTGCCTTCCGTACTTATAAAACTTCTCCGTTGGCTCTCGATTCATGCAAAAGGGTTAATGCTAAGTTATGAAGCTCAAGTCCCTAGCAGTGAACTTGGAGTAATCAATAATTCGAGCAATTTGTAATTATTAAAATACACTGTCATTCAAATCCCCAGCGGGGAGGAGTGGGCTCGTAATTCATACACAGGAGCCTGGAGAGTGAGGAAATATATACATCTGCTCCACACCAGCAATAGCGTCCCCGGTACGCACTGTACGACGTTTTTAAGATGTTTGGGTAATAGATTTCTACACTTTGCAAATGTTGATCCAGAGTAATTTGTTTATTATTAAATGGCAAACCAAACTGAGTATAAATCAAGCCATCAAAAGACCCACTCCGAAAAAGTATTGTATCATTCACATAGACCACCGATCATAACAACATCAAACTACTGCCTCGCTAGGCAAATCACCATTTACCAAATAAATACCGCTTTTTAACCGCAGGATATTTTCGTAGAGCCCCTCCTCCAATTTGTGGGATGCGTCTGGATGTTTTCCCAGCAAACAGAATGAAACATATCTGAGCATATTTACGTTCCACAAAGCTGAGAGATGTCCATTACTCTTTGAGAAATACGGAGAGAACATGACGCTTACGTCATTCCCTTAAATTTAAATGAACATATTTCCTAAATACCTGCCACCTTAATAAATCCGCAAGTGTGGTCATAATTTTTATGTCCAGCACTGTACTGGTGACTTCAAATGACCGTAAGCCCCAAATTATGCTTAGCAAAATGAAAAAACTCTCAAACGAATAGCGATTCAGAGAATATTTTTTCAAACACTTGTACATTTCCTATATATACATACCTATATCTACATACTGTACATATGTACATAAATTGATTAATTGGCAAATATGGAGGTTAGTGTTTTTGTGAATTAGACCTTGACCCTTTGCATTAAAATAATTGACAATTTCCCGGCTCACACATATACATCAGTAAGTACATATATGTATGTATGTGGATTTTCATGCATTCATACGTTTAATTTCACCAAATACGCATATACGAGTACATATTATATACGAATATGTATGTATGTATCCAATGAGAAATCGATTTTCACATTTTTATTCCAATCCAAACTAACTTTCATCATGCCCAAGCTCAACAAAATTTAGTTTAATGGTGACTAGCAAAGGGAATGAGGTATGGAAAAGTTGCGTGCAGCGGTATAAATAATCTGAATATCCTTCATCAAAGTAAATATGCAACATTTCAGTCGCCTGCAAAGTATAATTTAATACAATAATACTCGAATACACCACCCTAAAAACTCATTGATGTTGAACCACAAAATTCGCTTTTGTTCATGTGAAGTAAACAAATATAAATACATACATACATATATACGAGTATGAATATACATGATCAAGAGAGTCGGTGTGAGGTAGCTTTGCCGTGACCAAAGTGCAAATGCTGGAAAAAAATGCAACACAACCACTACCAACACAGGGTGAATACCGCATGGAGGAAGCATTGGTTCGGGTGGCGAGTTGGTTGATGATTACACGAATTGCATTATCCAAGGGGATAAATTTCATGCGATTACGGTTGAGTGAAAGTGGTTGGTGGCGTTATGGGAACAACGGTTGTGGCGACGGATATTTTAATTTAACTGAGAAGGACTTTTTTACACATGCATAGGGATATATGTACATGTATAAAATAATGTACAAAATTAAAGTCGATTGTTGTGCTACCTCATTAGGCCAGGGTTTAGTCGAGGCAATGCAGGTGGGTGGTGCATTCAAAACGTGCATTCTGCTTCATTTGAAATATGTTTTAATTCGATTTTTTTTTTTACTAATTTTCACAAAAAAAAGTTTGTATATATATAAGTTTCCTCGTTTCTAAAAAAAATTATTATTCAAAAATATTTTTATTATTTTAAAAAAAAAAAAATATTTTTATCAGCACAAAAAAATATGCTTGAGCAACAATGAAATTTTTACAAAAAAAAATGTATACACACATCTCTTGGCAAATAGAAATATCCATCGCAATATATAATTGAAGACACAGTTGCTTTTCACATTTTCCCGTGAATTTACCACCCTTCAGTACCTTTATTCCGTTCGTATTTCCCTTGTGAACAAGTGGAACGAAATTAATTGTAAAAAAATGTTCACCACGTTGAAATGCATGATTTTAGGCGCGAAGGCGTTAACCGGTTATTACAGCATAGCATGACATGCGAATTTTAATGTGGACAGTTTGTGACACGATTGAATTAAGTCGGTATTTAGGCTGGGGCGAATATACATACCTTTAAAATTGATTTATTCGACTAAAAAATTGGAAGGCCACAATTTATATCAATTAAAATAAAATTTTTAGTAAAAATTATATAAAGATATACGATGCATTCGCTTAAGCGAGTACAAAATGCAAAGTATTATTTATTTCATCTTTTATATTTATTATTTATTGCTGTTTAGAGCTAATAATATTTTAATTTGGTTATTATTGACATAATAGATAGTTATGTTCGCTGTAGTCAACAACGGTATAAACTTCGTCAAAATTTGGAAGGACCTTCAATTTGTGGTATACATCTATATGTTTTTCTAACAAATGATGAGACTTGCAATTTTCCCAAATCTTCTCCGAAAAGACTTTTATGTCAGAAATACACTTTACTTCAAATTGTACGTGTATTTCTTAATTGTTTACATGGCAAAGCTAATTCCTATATATAATTTAAACTGTTGTCCAAATTTTATCTATTTTCATTTTGGAGAAGTGACCCCAGCTTATATTACCACACAACACTATAACACCTATCCAATGGTTTGGTTTAATATATAAATATTTTCCGAAGTGGACCAAAGGTCACCGAGCAGATATTTGATTGGCTTGGTCCATTCCATAACTCGACAGATGGCATCATTCGTTAATTTAAGCTGAAGCTTTGTTGGAAGACACGCCCGTGCGTATACGGGATCCGTTCCCTTGCATTTACGTGCGTAGAAGCCGAGCAATTCCATAGCGTGCGCTATGACAATTGTCATTTCAATTAATTATGGAGAATAGATATACATATTGTATCCAAGTGAGAGAAAAAATAATTCTCAGAACGAGACAGTTGGCTAATTTTTAGTACATATGCGATCTCGTTCAATGAGAAACCCTTATGTTGAAAGCAATTTATAGTTTTTCCTGAATTGATAACGGTTGGACCGAAATAAAATTCAGCATTATTAACCTATTTAATATGGTTCTTAATAATCTTATTTATGGTTGAATTTGCTTGAATTTTTTTATTTTCGTTCGTATGGGCTGTTTGAACTTTTCTTATCTGAAACCGTTTAGTTTAATTTACCTAAGTAATTTTATGAGAATTGCCCATGTTCGCGTGTTGAGAAACCATCTTTGAGGTTTATTCTTGTTTGCCCACTACCACATTGCTTTCTGCTGATCGAGTTTATTCAAATAATTTACATTGAAATTTGAACTATCTACATCTACATTCAAAATTAATTTAAATTTTCAAGTTTGACCTGAATTCGTTCACACAACACAGCCATTTTACTTGCAATGCTATTTTAAATCACAGTAAAATAGTACTGAGTATCACAAAATGTATCGGGATTTCAGGAATGAGGTAACGACATCATAAATTAATTTAAATACAGGGTGGTAGTATTTGGGTCTACATTCTGGCATTGGCAAATTTAAATTACGGGTATTATTTAAATATAAAAAACCATTACCTAAATTTCCATTACTATTATTACGCACAGTTGTACATATTTTATATTTATCACTCTTAATTGAATATAAAGGCATGCAATTAAGGCGAGGCGAAATTCCCTGGGTCTGCTAGTAAATATATATATTAAGCAAAAATTTGATGAGAGATTGAAAAGATTATACAGTAAGCATTAATTTATCAAGGATAAATTTTATGTTAATCGAAAAATATCTATCGTTTCGGTTGAAACATTGGAAAATATTAACCTTAAAACAGTTATCAAATTAAATATTTTTCGTTTTTACCCGAAACGAAAAGCTGTCGTTAATGTTAAATCGTTGATAATAATGTTAATGTTAAAAGTGAAGTTGCTGTTAATATTCTAGCAGGCAGCCATTTTAACATTAACATCAACGATGAGTTTCTGCGGTTTCAACGTTAACGATTTCATTTCGTTTTGATAACATGGCGCCGGTGCAAAACGATTTGATTTCGTTGAGTTCATTTTTCTTGTTAGCGAAACAAAATATATCGATTTGATTTTTCAACTAATTTAAAGTCCAAAATATTTCTCGAGCTGAGTTCTATGCACAGGTTATCGATCAGCCCCTAGTTCACGTAATATATAAATTTAACAGGTTTCCTTCTGGATGCTTATAATTCTGTTAAGAAATATACTTCGGTTTGTCGAATCTACCTCAGCTGATCCTTATACGAGTATATATTGTATATGGTGGTTTCGGAAGTACAGGGCTGTATTTTGACATCCATCAAACTTAACTGCAAACGAAACATGTTTTGTTTTAGTTATGTAAATGTCAGACATTTATAAAAATGGATCGCTTAACAACCTCAAAACGCGTGGCCACGTTTCGTGCACATAATAAACGAGTAGGTAGTAGGGAAAGAGAATCCGTCCTCGATTACTGACATTCACTCCAGTGCATGAACGTCTCGTCACAATCCGCCCATGCGGAATAGAAGAACTATGTGATCAAGGACCTTTCTCTAAGCGCCTATGACCGCTGCTACCGCCACGATGTAAATATTTTGATTGGCTTTGCCAGGATATGGTTGTCTGAAGTATGTAGTAGATTTCGTCAAGTTATGGCTAAGATACCGCACAAAATGTGTCAAAAACTGGTCGAAAATTACCTCAAACGGATCGAAGTTTGCAAAAATTCGCGAAGCGGTCATCTGAATGATGTAGTCTTTGACATACAATATAATGCCAGGGTTCAAATATTAATAAAAAAAGGAATTTTACGAAAAAAAAAATTATTTGAAATGCATTTTATTTAGGTTTAATTTCGAAATCACAAAATGGATAACACTATAAAAGAGAAGATGAAATATTTGGCCAGGATGCACCGAGCGATAAATTTTAAGTTATTCCAAAGATTTCAATCGGTTCTGTTAAAATATTCCAATATGTTATCGTTAAAGTAGTTATTCAAAAAATATAATGTTAAACGTTAAAATTGAAATTGCTGTTAATGTCATAGCAAGAAGCCATTTTACAATTCCTTTAGTTGAGCATATCTGATTTTTGGTGTTTTTGATTAACTATCAAGGAATCATATTCCAAATGGTGATGACTTTGGCGACTGTGAAGTCTAGATTGAACACCCTTCAGCCAGAGTTGCTCATGAAGATAGCCAAACTGGTGAAATAGTGAAATGAAAGGAATTATAGCGGCGGATGGATGTGATATCAGGCATTAGATCGTGGAGCAGGCATGAAGCGAATACTGTTACGGTTACACTTTGTTTTTAACATAAACTGAACAATATTTCGAATTTCGTAAAGATGCGGACCATCGAAATGGTTTGCGATACAATACTGGGGATCACCAAGCTTTGCACGATTCGCTTAGTTTTATTAAATATTTTCTGTATTGACTTAATTTGATGCAATAAAATAACCAATTTTTCTATTCGGTCAACAATGTTTTATTTGTCGGTCAGTCATTTATCACTCCGATAGCAAGTATTCTACTAGTCGATATAACTTTAGTCCGACTATCATATCGAATTGAGGTATAAAATTATATAATATTTTCACGACAAGCTGCTTAATTATGCATTACATCCTTCATTACGGCATCAGCAATATATTCGGCTCAGTAATTTTGATTTAATTGAACACTTTTTCTAGGGTAAGATGTAAATCAAGAAACATGAGTTAAACACCTGGCAACTCTATTAAAAATAAAATTAATTTTATAAAAAGAAAAAAAATATTTAGGTGCAACTTTATGAAAAAATTTTACTTTGTAAGTTGTTTTAATTCTCAGCACTTTGCTAACCGCAATAACATTTCAATATTTAATAAATTGTTGATTTATACAGATGCTTATCGTTGTCTTCTCCCTTCAATCTATCCATTTCTTAGTGTGATCAAATTTAAGGAATGCTTCGGCATCGGCGAAATCAAAGTCTAAATATTTCATTTTGTTTCACAGTGCAGTAAAAACAGTTCTTGTTATCATCGATCCCAATTCCTTCTCATGGGCATGATTTAATAAGATTTTTTCCTCTTATTAAGTAGAGAATGTTAATATGTAAATTGATAAAAATTTAAAAAATCTCTTGCCTGTATTTATACCATCTTAATCCTTCTGATAACGTTTAAGGTTAAAGAAGTCTCAATACTTTCTCACCTCATTATCTCATCATTTAAATAGTTGTGTACGCTGGAAATGATAAAACTCTGCCATGGAAACGTACCTGCAAATAAAGCATAAAATATATATTTATTAATTTTGTTTACGATAAGAAATCATAATTTTTTAAATGTATTTGAATGTAGATGACTAATTCCAAGCTAACTAAGGAGTTTTCAACTTGTGTCAACCCTAGCCAACTATACATAACCAGTTATTTAAGGCAGAAATAGTTCTGTGACAATTTTTCCTTTTTGAATGTTTGGCGATAGCAACTTAGTTGTATGCTCCAAGACATCTTATGTAGCTTCTTGCTACGTGGTTACTCGTTATATTCCAATTTTGGAATATATATTTTTTAAAAAATAAAACTGACCTCTTATATATTCTGAACTAATAGGTTTTTATTAATAAGCATTTTTTTGCTATATTTTTTTACCATACAATCTTTTCTATTCCGATTATTGAAATTTCGATTAAAGTTAAAAGTTTAACAAAGTTAGAAACAATTTTAATAACAGATAATTTTTTATGAGCTAATTCTCTAGAAGAAGCCATTTGAAAATTAAATCCGGATCAAAGCGAAGTTTATCAAATGCGTTTTATAAGCGCTGCCTCCGACACAGCCAAAAATTCAGTCACCATGACGAAACATCCCGAAATGAATTGAGGCTGATCAATATAGTCGTTACCCGAAGTATGGTTTTCTGAGTGTTAATCGAGCAGAAGGAAATTTATCAAACTACATGGCCGGGCGGCCGCGATAGCCGAGTGGTTAGCACTACCGTTGCGGTCGCCGCTAGGTAGGGAATGCAAGCCCTCCGAGTGTATTTCTCACATGTAATAAAAGCTCCTCATAAAAAAGAGCATCAGCCGTTCGGAGGTGGCTTAGTATAAACTGTATGTCCCTCCATTTTTTAGAAAAATATGGAAACACATACCAGCGCCAATTATATGAAAAATTGGGTGGCTTTCAAGGTTTCAAGTCCACCTAAGGAGCATTCCATTGTAAAAACCAAAGCGGTGATCTAGCAATTAATGTCCACTATATAATGAGTTTATGGAGGAAACACTTCTTCAGCCTATTGAAGGCAGTGAAATAAAACACTAGGAGATGGAAAATCCGATACCCCAACCCATCAGAACAGATGTGCCATGTGACTATGAAGGAGTCCGAATAGCAATTGCCCGCCTGAAGAAAAAAACAAAGCTGCGGGACACGGTGGCAAAAAACTGGCAAAGTGTATGCGCTTATTATGCCAAACGATTGGAGCATATGTGCATAAACGCGCTGCCCATTCCACTAAGAGGTGGACTAAAACCCAACGTCAACGAACTGACTGGCCCATGTACTTTCAGACTTGGTAAATCTACAATTGACACAATGTGCCAATGCGGAAAATACCCGTGAGAAATAAATGAAGAAATGAATCGAACGAAGCTGCCCCTACGTTGCTATTTCTGAATTTGGTATTCCGCAAAACATAAACGAATGTCTAAACTGCTTTGAGCAACACCAGAAGTTCCGTCGTTCGATACTAATCGAGATGCTGTGCGACATTTTAATCTATTGCTAGAGCAAATTATACGAGCTGCGCAGCTAAACAGAAAAAGGACAACCTTTTATATGATGCTGCTGGCGAATGCCACTGATATTGACTTTATCTGCCGCAACAACCACGTTTGGTAAAGAACAAAGCAAAATATCTCATGTCATCAAACAAGCAGTCATCGTTGAATCGACGAACAAAAATCAAACTACAAATTGCTCAACATTCCCGTCTCGCTAAATGGGCCAGAAGCATGGACGATGCCAACATCTGATGTGTCCGTACTATAAGTTTTCGAGAGAAAGATGTTTGGGAAGTTGTATAGTCCTCTGCGTATGGTCGACGGCGAATACCAACATTCACTGAACTGATTAGGAAACAGGGGCCACATTGGCTAGGTCATATGTCCGGATGGTTGAGAGCATTTCAGCTTTGAAAGTATTCGATACAGTACCTGCTGGTAATAGCAAAGTAAGAAAAATGGGATAAATATGGACGTGATTTCCCAATTCTCAATTGGATACATTGGCGGCAAAGAAAATAAACGATAACCTCAAGTTGAAGCACTAATATTCTGGGTAAGAATTACTACCATCTGTGAGTTAAATAAAAACTAATTTATCTACGGACAGGCAATTACCGTGCAGTACATCAAATATCATGTACATAGCCTAAAGACTTGATGACTGCGGTAGTAAGAAAAAAAATGGCCATTGCCAACAAATAGCATACAAACATACAATTCTGTATATGTATATTTTTCATTGAATTGCCCATTCATGCAGAGACAATGTAAGAGCAGATTACGTTTGAATTCAAGATCACTTCATGGACAAAAGTGACCGGAAAAAACTTAGCCAACGAGCCGTCTGTGTTATTTGCCATGCGCGCAACAAAAGACTCCGGCAAGCAAGTGCAGCAATGCAACAATCGGAGAACCAGTTTGGAAGGCACGATCCACAGCAAATGCCACCAGAAGTTGGACAGGTGGATAACACTAACCAAAGCGCACTGTAATGCTGCGCCAAGAAGCCGGTAGATAATTTACTTAGATGTGAATTATCAAAAATGGAATAAGCAATATTTTGGAATTTTTAATTACACGCATACTTACATATTTACGTGTTAACGTGTGCGCAAACGCTAAAGTAAATATTTAAAATCGTAAAGAGAACTCGTTTGCTTAAGGGCATACAAACACACGCATAGCAGTGACGTTAAAATCTTGTCAGAAGCATAAACAGTCAACTGACTGACCGCACAAAAAAAGGCCGACGCAAGGTGGCTTAAGCAACGGCGGTTTTATTACCAAAAGTGCGTTCGAAGAGTGCGGGACCGTGCCTGAGTTCGTCCGAGTTCGTTGCCAACTTTTATTAAGAATTTCGCGAGTAGGGCGATGAACCGCAGAGAAAACGCATTAAATAAGTAGAAAGATGCAAAAGAAATGAGATGGGCAAATGAGTGAACAGAGCTTGAAATTACAAATAGAAAGAGTCTCAAAAGCGTCACTTGTAATTCAGCGCTAGCATTCGCCGCTTAGACAGCAAGACGATTGGATGTCTGTGAACTCGAGTGCAGGAAGTAATTAAGAAAAAATAGAATAACAAAACATATCCACGTTACATTGCATAAATAACAACTTGCATAAACAAAACAAAAAATAACAAAAAATAGCAACCATAAGGCCGATCCTGTGGACTCTTCTCGTAAACTGACAACTACAAAATGAACGAGGTCTTTATTTGGCTCCTGAGGTTTCTAATTTTAGCGGCGCTGCTGATGCCGCCTACCCAGGCCCAATCACCGCAAGAAATACAACAAGTACTTGGCATTGGTTTGGAGAATCTCATATTATCTTCACTCTATAATGATGGTAAGACGTTGCACATGCCGTCAACATAAATTTAAAAATATTTACTTACTCTTTCCTCCCCACTTCAGCGCCGCACCAAAATGCCTCGTACGACTTCATCATAGTTGGCGCCGGTCCAGCTGGTTGTGTGCTTGCCAATCGCTTGTCAGAGAACCCCAACTGGTCTGTGTATCTTATCGAAGCCGGCGGCGTTGAGGGTATTTTTCATCAGATGCCCGTACTCGCCGCTTTCCTGCAAGGCACACACTCCAATTGGGGTTACAGGTCAACACCACAGAAACGTGCTTGCTACGGCATGAACAATAACGAGTGTTTCCTACCCCGTGGTAGGGTGTTGGGCGGTACAAGCTCGATCAATTATATGATCTACAACCGTGGTAATAAACGTGATTTTGATCGTTGGGCGGCGGCGGGTAATAAAGGTTGGTCGTATGAAGAAGTCTTGCCCTATTTCCTCAAATCGGAGTCGGCCAATTTGGCTGGCTTGGAGAACTCACCTTATCACAATCACACCGGTCCGTTGAGCGTCGAGGATGTACAGTTTCGCACGCCGGCAGCGCATGCCTATGTACGTGGCGCGCAGCAGGCGGGACACGCGCGCACCGATTACAATGGTGAGTCGCAAATGGGCGTTTCCTATGTGCAAGCGAACACTTTGCGTGGCCGACGTCATAGCGCATACCGTGCTTACATCGAACCGATACGCTATAAACGTAAAAATTTGCATATCGTTACTATGACGCGTGTAACCCGTGTGCTGATTGATCCCGTTACAAAGCGTGCGTCTGGCGTGGAGCTCGTGTACCGCAATAAATACTACAAAGTCCGCGCACGTAAGGAGGTCATACTCTCAGCAGGCGCCTTCAACTCACCACAATTACTAATGCTATCTGGCGTTGGGCCAGCGGACAATCTCAACGCAATTGGTGTGCCCATTGTAAAAGAACTTCCGGTGGGCAAGCTGCTCTACGATCATATGTGCCACTTCGGCCCAACATTCACTGTTAACACAACACGCCAGCTACTTAACATTGCCTACATGAATGCCACAATAGTGAAATCATTTCTACTCGGCAATCCTAGAACTATGCTCTCCTCCATTGGTGGCGTGGAGGCGTTAACATTTCTGAAGGTACCGAGCTCGAGCGAGCCTTCGGATATGCCTGATATGGAGATTATCACAGTTGCGGGCAGTTTAGCGGCCGATCAGGGCACAGCACTTAAGCAAGGCGCCAACTTTAAGGACGAACTCTATGAAAAAGTATACCGGCCATTACAAATTTCCATGCAAGATCATTTCAGTTTCCTTATCATGCAATTTCATCCAAAATCTGTCGGTCGTCTTTGGTTGCACAATCGTGATCCCTTCGAACGCCCACGCATAAATCCCAAATATTTTTACAATACCAACGATGTGCAGTTCATGCTGGAAGGCATTAAGGAGGCCATACGCATTACCCAAACACCGGCCATGCAGGAGTTAGGAACACGCATACTCGATACCCCGTTACCCGGCTGCGAACAATACACCTTCGGCACAGACGAATATTGGCGTTGTTCCATACGGACAATGTCCTACACACTTCACCACCAGGTGGCCACTTGTCGCATGGGCCCGGAAAGCGATCCCACCACTGTAGTTAATGCCGAGCTAAGGGTGCACGGCATACAGCATTTGCGTGTGGTAGACACCAGTATAATACCATTTCCACCTACAGCGCACACCAACGCAGCATCGTTTATGATCGGAGAGAAAGCAGCCGATATGATACGCGGCGATTGGCAATGAGTGCGACGAAGAGGGGGAAAAGAGTGAAAGTGTGGCTTGGTGTCTGGTTAATTAATATATTTTATTATTAATTTACATAAGTTTTTTTTTTTTAATTTAGGTTAAGTGCTCAGACCAATAGGGGCTAAGGAGCGTAGAACAAAGTAAAACAGGTTTGAATCAAATTAGATGAATGTATGAATAAGTAAAATGTGAAAATATCAATAAAATTTGAATATATTAAAATTGGTATTTAAATTTGAAAACTGGTAATTTAAGAAAAATAGAAAAATAAATATAAAAGCAAAAACAAAAAAAAAGAGTATACAAATTTAATTAGAATAAGAAAACGAAGGTACAAGTGAAGTGGATAAAAAGGCTTTAGGCAAGATCACTGGATCGTTGCGTAGACCAAAGTAAAATATACATGTATGCATACGTATGTGTGTGTGCAGTTTCTTAATACAAAATTTACTTTTATGTGCCAATTAATTGTCTGCTTATCAGTTTGGAATTGAGAAGAATTTAAGGTCAATTAAACTCAATTTATGCATGAAATTGTTGTGAGTGACGTCAGAAATGGCGAGGAAGAAGAATGCGTGAAAGGCGACTAGAGTTTTTAGAATAAAAATATATATTTAATGTAAACAAGTGTTAATAATAAATGTCAATGGAATACCAAAAAAAGGCTGAAGATAACACATTTTTTTTGTTTTTATCTTAAACTGGGTTTAATTTATGGCTAACCATATATACCATATATATATATATACATATATATATGTATTTAAGAAGTGAAAGCGATAGGTTTTAGAGATTTTTCTCTGTTTAATTTGAAATAAATTTATGAGTCTCTTATTACTTATTGGATAATTTAAAAGCTTTTATCTCTAAATAATGCTTACACTCTTATTTCGGACAACACTAATCCGATTGTGTCAAACTAGCATGTGCTTGAAATTTTACATTTCAAGCAACATTTTTCGTGAAGACAGTTCTGTAAATCGTTATTCTGGTGAAAAAAGTAAGAGCGCTAGAAAATCGTGTGGTGTAGGGTGAGCATGCTCCGGAACCAAAAGTGGTTTACCGATGAAATTATGGAACTGGCGGAGAAAGACCGGCATGCAAGCTGTCAGGTAATAGATAGAGAAGGTGTTAGGCATACCTTACGTGTCCGTTTCAAATCATTTAAAAAGGACTAGCAACTCAAAGATGCTGGATGCTTTAGTATCGCATGGATTAAATAAATATACTATAATTGGCGCTTTGTAACCGCTGAAGCGATTTTCGGCCGAGCTCCTCCTCCAATTTATGGTATGCGTCTTGATGTATTTTCAACAAATCGAGAGACCTATAGTTTACGCCATGGTTTATGGTTTTTTATGGGGACCTTTTTATTCCATGTCAGAAATACACTTGGTGGGATGGACATTCCCTGCGGAGGGGCGACGATTTAAATTAATTTTCTATAATTTTTGGATGTTGGTCGAACCATGACTCGCACACTGGCCTTCCGAATGGCAGTAAGCAATGCTAACCACTCGACTATCGTGGTCACATGAATTAAGACCCAAAAAATATCATTACCGATTTTCCATCAGTGAAAGGTTTCTGAAAAGCGACTCATTATGGACGAGAACATAAAATAAAAAAATAAATGGTCAAAAGCTGTTGGTCGATCACAAACGATTTTAGAGTCTGACTGAAAAGATGATGTTGAATGTATGGTGGAGTTGGAAGGGAATTCTGCCTTATGAGATTTTACAATCTGCCCAAGTTCTACACTGAGGAAATTATGAAGCTTGATTAAAATTACTTTTCAATTAAGAAAATTTTTGTTCAAAAATATACAAAAAATCTAAACAAAATCCAACATTTTTTGTTATTTTATGTCTTATTCGCATTTAAATGCGTGAATTCCCATGTTTTTGTTGTTGTATAAAAGTGTGTTAACTCACTTTTCAAAGTGAGAATGGAAACATGCATAAAAGCATTTTCATTTCAGCAGCGATTGTCCATGCAGCAATAATCTGGACTTGCAAATCATAAGATTCCATAAATAGCCAAATAAAATGAATGCAGTCTCTTGAATTTAAGATTTCAATAGTCGTGAAAAATTTTGCAAACTGGAAATGTAAACAAAAATCAGGTGTTTGAGTTAACTCACTTTCGGTGGAAACGTTTGACATTTCATTCACTTAACAGAGGCCTTAAATGCATTTAAGTGCTCGGTGGAAATAGGCTATGAATTTATGAAGTATAGGATATTCCCTCAGAAGCTATTGAAGCAGCTGTAAGAACGATGAGGAGTAAGTAAGACGTGGTTCTCCCGTAGCTAAGGACCTGACTTTAAAAACTATATTAAATTTAAATTAAATTTAAGGCAGAATGAAGAAGGCTAATTTATCATTTTTAAATTCAACTTATGTAACACATGTAGCATATTATATGTTGTGTGTACCCGACAAGTGTAGCACGTTCGTAAATAGCTAGGAGTCGAAGATTTAAAAATGTTCTAGTTCAGTACTTTGCTCACTGATTTCAGTAAAAGTAAAAGCTGATGTAAAAAAACTGAGAAATTGAATTGAAAAACTGTAGTTGGGCCCGTTCTGTAGAAGGAAAATCACCTTAACGAAGAATTCCACCAAAAATTAATATTCGAAAGTATAGAGAGTGTCGCAGATTATCATTATTGCCAAACCCTATCAACTCGCTTGTTGCCTATTCTTTCCAAACTTTACGCCGAATCACAATAAATGAGATCAGAAAGGCATTTGAGTTGAAAAAGTACTATATCAATTGCTCAATAGCAATATTTCTTGATGTGAGTTAAAAATTGGAAATAGGGTGTTCGGAAGAACTTATAACTTTGCCGATGAATTTTCCTAAAAATCTTTATATTATACCTTACTAATAGTTCGTTTGGCTTAAAATAAAGAAATTTTTGGACCAACAATGTAGGTGTTATTTACTTTCAACATTCCAACGAAAGTTAAAGTATATACCATATAAACAGACATATAGGGGAGTTCCAGAACGTCAGTTGCAAAGCATTGTCCATTGTCACGCATTCCTAAATGCAACTGTGCAAACTTTGACGATGTATCATGTTCCAAAATGTATCAGTAAAGTTATTCATGCGCAAGTAAAAGCAAACTTCGCATCGCTAAGGTTTGTGATGCTTTATTTTATCATAAATTCTTAACAACAATGGCCGACATCGTAGGGTAAGTTTTTGCGCTAATTATTCTTTTTTCAACATTAAATTAATTATTTTTTTATCTGTTTTATATTTTAGCCATTTCACCGAAAAGCAACTTATTTGCACGAAAAGCTTTCCAAAATGTCGGATTTTGCAAAGAATCGTTGCAAGGCAAATTTATAGAATACAGGGTTGCGCATTGTGTGAAACACTGAAGCCCACCGTCAACAAATTGATTGGACCTTATCAGTGTGGCTTTAGGCCTGGTAAGTCGACCATTGACCAGATATTCACCATGCGCCAAATCTTGAGAAAGACTCGTGAAAAGAGGATTGACACACACCACATCTTCGTCGATTTTAAAGCAGCATTCGACAGCACGAAGAGGAGCTGCCGCTACGACTGAATTTCGTATCACCGCAAAACTTATACGGCTATGTAAACTGACGTTAAGCAATACTAAAAGCTTCGTCAGGATCGGGAAGAACCTCTCCAAGCCGTTCGATACCAAACGAGGTTTCAGACAAGATGATTCCTTATCGTCTGGTTTTTTTTAAATTATTGCTGGAGAAAATAATACGAGCTGCAGAGCTGAAAAGAGAAGGTACAATATTCTATAAGAGTGTACAGCTGCTGGCGTACGCCGATGATATTGATATTATTGGAACCAGCATCAACACCAACAACAATGTCAACCTGGAAATCCAACGCGGAATGACTCTTGCCAACAGGTGCTACTTTGGACTGAGTATACAATTGAAAAGTAAAGTCCTCTCTCGGCGAACGGAAACCAAACTACAAGTCGCTCATCATACCCGTCCTATATCAATATCTGATGAGTCGGCTCTAGGAGTTTTCGAGAGAAAAGTTTTGTGAACGATTTATGGTCCTTTGCCATTGCGTATTGACAACGGTGAATGATGAGCTGTACGAGCTATACGATGATATTGACATAGTTCAGCGAATGAAGAGACAGCGGCTACGCAGGCTAGATCAAGTCGTCCGAATGGATGAAAGCACTCCAGCTTTGAAAATATTGGATGCAGTACACGCTGGTGTACTGGAAGCAGAGGAGGAGGAAGACCTCCACTCCGTTGGAAGGATCATGTGGGGAGCGACCTGGTTTCACTTGGTATTTCCATCTGGCGCCAAACAGCGAAAAGAAAAGATGAATGGCGCGCTGTAATTGATTCGGCTATAATCGCGCCAATTTAGACTGAGGGCCCATCGTAATACCACTGCGGTGTACTTACCACCTTCTCAGATGTACGAACCACTTCGTGTGCCGCTACGTCATCCAGGCAATCAAAGAAGAGATATTATAGATACTTGCGTCCTATTCTACTACCGTGAAGTCTCATTACAGTGTCCAGTTAGTATTGATGGTGAACCGGTCTAGGTGGATTAGATTCCTTGATCTTTCAGCGCACAATACGCAACGTACGTACAATTTATTATATGGTATGGTATAGAATAGTACGTCCTGTCGCTAACTCAGCCTCTGCACATTTGGCTGAGATGTCCCAACATTAGGGTAGCCAGACCACAGCTATGTTCGCATTTAACGGAGAGCTTATTTAGAGCACTTCTGCGTAGCCTGGCTGTCCGAGTATATGGAGATTGATTGGTTTGTAACCAGAGTTCCGAGCCACCATTCTGCTAATTCGTTTGCTAAACATTCAACCAGTAATTTTCTGTATGGGAACTAATCCCTATCATACCTATATCATCTACTCGTCACTACTACTATACGTACACGTATGTCATTTGCTCAATCGATCAGCTCTAGACACTTCATTGTTCTTCAAACAGCAGCATAAAGACAATATTGATGCCACTAAAACTTACTCAAAACGAGCTACTGAATATTTTCAAAAACGAAAATAACAAGCGAAAAAAGTTATCAGAATGAATAAATGCGCGTTTAATGAACCATTTAATACAGTAAAATGTAAAGTGTAAATGAAAATCGGTAAAAAGAAAGCAAAAGTGTGAACATAAATAAGCAAATATTTGTAAGCAAATCGTTTAAACAGGTTTTCTCACATCAGGGTAAATAAACATTTCCAACTGACCGACTGACCGATCGTGCTAAGTTTATCATTAACAACAAACATGTGTTGAAGCACGCGGGCAAGGTCTAGAGTTGTTACATATTTGTTTAAAGTAAACAAATGTCATTTTGCCGGTCTCAATAATATGTGCTGCCTTGCTTAGCGCGCTCAGATGAATTATTCACGTACCCACCTGTTCGTGCTCTGACTTGGTGTAAACTGTTCGAAACTGTTAAAGAGTTAACAGCACCACGCTATACTCGTACACTGTAAACGATCAGTGTAATTTGATTGAGAGCAGCAACTGATTTAACAGAGATAAACATTATAATCTATTAACAGTATAAGCTAATTAAAATGAATTTGCGCATGCTCCCACTCGCGAGCTGAATTCCTTGTTGAACTTATAAATTAAGTCACTGCATGATGCTGACCCCATAAGTAAATTTACACCAGACAGAGCGTGTTTATATAGTGAACAATGAAAAATACGCGCAAGTTTGACTAATTTTGAACAAAAATTTATTTATAAAAAAGTTAAAAACTAAACATTTACATTAATAATAATTCAAATTAGAATAAAAGTATTATTAGTCGTTATAAAAAACTAAAAAAAAAATTATACTGAAGAATTGATAATCTTAAAAAAAAATTCATTATATTTCAATGGATATCAATTATTTAGTGTTAATTTTTTTAACTTCTTGGCGAACCTCATCAGCTGCACATACGATTTTGGATAGCATTTTTGAATTGGGACTCGCAAATACAATCGAGCACCTCAGTGCGCCAAGTAAGTAGAATTTGTTGCACTTTTATTCATATTCCAATAAAGATTTATTTCTCCTACTCAACAGCACCGAGGCATAATGACGTCTATGATTTTATCATAGTGGGTGGCGGTGCGGCTGGTTGTACGCTAGCCAATCGGCTGTCGGAAAATCAAAATTGGTCAGTCGCTTTGCTGGAAGCTGGCGGCGTCGAGAATATTGCACATCGCATACCAATAACGGCAGGTTTCTTGCAAGGTACCCACTCAAATTGGGGTTATAAATCAACGCCACAGAAGCTCGCATGCTTTGGCATGAACAACAACGAGTGTGCTTTGCCGCGTGGCAGGGTGTTGGGTGGCACAAGTTCCATCAATTATATGATCTACAACCGTGGTAATAGACGGGATTATGATGGCTGGGCTGCAGCGGGCAGTAAAGGTTGGTCGTACGATGAAGTGTTGCCTTATTTCCTAAAATCAGAGAATGCTCAACTCGCCGGCTTAGAGTGGTCCCCTTATCACAATCACTCAGGGCCTCTGAATGTTGAGGACGTCGGCTATCGCACACAGTACGCGCATGCGTTTGTGCGTGGCGCACAACAGGCGGGTCATCCAGTGACCGATTACAATAGCGAAGCGCAACTGGGTGTGTCATATGTGCAGGCTACAACACAAAATGGACGTCGTCACAGTGCCTATCGTGCCTTCATAAGACCAGTTCAGCGTGCACGTCCAAATCTACGCGTTTTCACATTCGCACATGTGCTACGCCTACTCATCGATTCCGAAACGAAGGTCGCTTATGGCGTGGAGTTTCTACATCAGAAGCGTCGTCGTTACACTTTCAAGGCACGTAAAGAGGTTATACTTTCCGCAGGCGCTTTCAATTCACCACAACTACTAATGTTATCAGGCGTCGGTCCTGCGGATAATTTAAACGCAATTGGCGTGCCCATACTGCAAGAGCTACCTGTTGGCAAACGCATGTACGATCACATGTCCCACATCGGACCTGTATTCCTCACAAACACCACAGGTCAAACGACATATCCGACCAGCATAACATTGAGTGATATCAAGCGTTTCTTCTTATTCCGAGACAAAAATACGCGACTCTCGAGTATAGGCGGCGTAGAGTGTTTGGCTTTCGTGAAAATACCCGGCTCTCAAAGACCTGCCGATTGGCCGGATGTTGAGCTAATAACGGTGTTGGGTGGCATGGCGTCAGATGATGGCACGGGTCTTAAGGAAGGTGGCAATATACGTCAAGATCTATACGATCAACTATATCTGCCGTTACAACTGGCGCGTCAAGAACACTTCACCGTGCTAATCATGGACTTTCATCCGAAGTCGTTTGGGCGTATATGGCTACACAATCGCGATCCACTACGTTGGCCCGTCATTGATCCGAAATATTTTTCCAACGAAGAGGATATAGAACACCTCCTCGAAGGCATCAAGGTAGCGCTGCGCATCGGCGAATCACCAGCTATGCAACGCATTGGAGCGCGTTTATACGACAAACCTGTGCCGGGTTGTGAGCACCTAGCATTCGGTAGTGATGACTATTGGCGTTGTTCGATACGTACACTCTCCTACACGTTACATCATCAAGTGGCCACCTGTCGCATGGGTCCGGCAACAGATCCCACAACGGTGGTGGATCCACATTTAAAGGTACATGGCATTCGTAAACTGCGTGTGGTGGACACGAGCATCATACCCTTCCCGCCTACAGCGCACACGAATGCGCCGGCGTTTATGATTGGCGAGAAGGCGGCCGATTTGATACGCTGGGAATGGGAAGGTAATTTTGTGCGGTAAAAAATGGGGTGTTGAACTGCGTTCAATTTGACACTTGACAAATAATTGTTGATAACTTTGAACTCAATGTAAGATACATGAAAGATAACGTGCTAAAATGCATTTAAAGTATTTAATTAATATTAAGTCACTAACTCTGAGGTGCTGAAAAAGAGGAGGTTAAAAAACCTGTTCATTAAGAATTATTATTTTATTGCCAAGTGTTTTTTACATTTGAATGATGAAATATGCGTCGCGCGTTAAGAAATATGAGTTCAAATACAATATAAAATATATTTAATTGAAAAATATACACCAAATGCTGACTAATCACAATTAAATTAAATTAAAGATTGTATTAATAACTAAGAAGCCAAAAGAAGACCGCGCGAAAGGGACCGGCAAAGATTTGGTGTAATTAGAGCCAAAAAATCTTCCATTAAAATTAAATGAGTAAATTAAATTAGGCGAAAAGTTAAATGTAATGAAATTTTTTACAAGCGATCTCGGTTTCAAGACTCAAGATCAAAACAAAAAGAGTTTCATGTGAAATAACAATTAGACGAGAAATTATGTTTACGCCAAATAAGAACCAGTTTAAATTATTCTTTTTTGACCGAATGAATCATTTCAGCTAACTTAATGAGCATAAACGTATGTTTGCTTGAATAGGATTTTTCATTGGAAAGATTTTTGATGTTTAACATCGATTATTGAAAAATAAAGGTAGATAACTTTTTGGATGTCTTGAACAGTTTAAATTCTTATAACGAAAAATCAATCATTTAAAAATATTATTCAGCAGAAAATAATAATGTGAAGAAAATATCTAATTCGCTTTTACGACGATAAAAGTATTTTCCACAGCAAAAATAAATTAGATTTAAACAAATAAATTTCTAAGATGTAAAATTTTATAGTTTCCAAATCTATGAGCCGTGTGAATTCAGTTTAGCACTGCCTCTACCCTAAACCTTACTATACCTGAAACCTGACAGTATAAATTGCGTGATTTAGTTTCTTAAACTTATTTATTAATTTTGCTAATGTAAATTCTAAAGGTAATATAGAAAATATATAAATTTAATACTTTAACTTGATACTTATTTTACGGAATTACATTTGCGGCCGCGGTAGCCGAGTGGTTAGCATTGCGTACTGACATTCGGAAGGCTCGGGTTCAAATCCCGGTGCCACCAACATACAAAAGTTATGGAAAATTAATTTAAATAAAAAATTAAGTTAAATTTTCTAGTTGCGGCCGCCCCTCGGCAGGAAATGTCCACCTCTCCGAGTGTATTTCGGATATGAAATAAAGCTCCTCATAAAAAAAACCATCAGCCGGTCGGAGGCGGCTTAGTATAAACTGTAGGTCCCTCCATTTGTTGAAAAAACATCAAGACGCAAAACCACAAATTGGCGGAGTAGCTCGGCCGAAAATCGCTTCAGCGGTTACAAAGCGCCAATTATATATATGTTTGGATATAAATGAATGTTACGCTGAGTAACAGACAGCCAGGTTTTCTACTTGACTTGGACTCTTGCTCTCTGAGATTTATAAGAAAGTATTTGAATTTTGAGAGCACAATATTGCTATGTGGGAGAGTTACCGATAGAAAAACTGCTTGAGAAGCTGGCCGAGATGGTAAAGCCTGAAAATTCTATGAAAATATGCGGCGACTTACAATTCAAAGCCGTGTTTTTATATGGTATCCTCGCGAAACTTATTCGGGTGTTGGTTGACGCTGAACAACACTGAAGGCTACATCTGATGACACTGAGGTAATTTAGCGATGCCGGCTGGGAAAAGGAAAATATCCGTTCGGCTATGATTTCACTAACGGTGCCTACGCCAGCGAAGGAGTCGGGTGAGTCAATTTCGTACATCGATCACGGTTGACGTCAAATATTACCCCCGTCCCCTCGGGAACAAGTGTCAGCTAAGTAGTAAAATTAAAAAATTCTCTAGGACGCAGTAGACGAGTGGTAAGCGTCGCGGTTAACATGCGGAGTTTTGTGTTTGAACTCAACATCCAATAATGCAATAAAAAGAAATTGTAATTGTAATCGCTCCTTCCGAGTGTATTTCTGACATGAACCCCATATTTAAAAAGATGCTTGGCTAAAAATCGTTTATCACAACATCCGTAAGATAGCTCAAAAATTTTCAAGGTAAAGTTTCCCGCATACATTTCCATTTCGCATATTAAAGATCGTACATAAAGATCGAAGAGAAGTTTTCAGTCATAGCTAGCTACGCACGAACGGAAAGGCTCACTCAACCCCTGATACACAGCTACCCCATTCAATAAACTCACCAAAATCATCCTCTAATTAATGTTTGTTTTACGGAAATTTTCGCTACATTCAGGGACAATGAATAATAGTTTTGTCTAATGTCTCTAGTAAGACCCTGGAATTTCTACTAAATTAGTTCCCTCTTTTAAATCAGAAAAAAAATTGGCTAAATTCTTGATGTTAGTAAAAGAAATTTCTAATCCTTTCGGGAAGCACCAAAAGGACCACACCGTACCCACTAATTTGCAAACGAATAGTAAATTGACTGCTAAGCTACAATAAGCCTAGAGAAACCAAAAAAATAAATAATAAGAAAACACTCATCTACAGCGGAGTAACAACCGGCTATTTTTAACGTTACCTATAAAAAAACTTAGATACTAGCATGATAAACTTCATTTGTGTTTATGAAATATATATATATTTAGTTCCTGCAAGTAAATTTATTGAAAACACTTTCAAATGTACATTGCCGTTTGCCTAGATATTTTACAATGAGTAGCACACATACACTACATATGGTATACACATGCATACATACTTACATAATAATAAAAAAACATTCCAACAATCATTAAAAATGAATGAAGTAAAGCTATCTGTGCAACTCTACGCGGAGGCAAATAAAATGCCGCTGCTCTATATATGTATGTACAATAACAGACAACCATTTATTTATTTATATTTATTTAAATACGTTTATTGCGTAAAGGTCATCTACAAAATCGTCTAGTTTTAATTTAGTAATGATAACTATGGTTATCAATGTTAAATAGATTGTGTAACAGCGTAGAGTTATGTTAATGTCTAAGGTTTGTTCAACTGAATAGCGCTGAAGAGTGCACTGCAAACAGAGAATGGCTTTAGTTACTGTATCTCGCGTTCTATAAGTGCGATTTTTTGCTGTTAATGCACGCTGTTGACAATAGGCTAAATACAGGGGAGAGTTAATTACTTGACATGCGATTCTGCTGTTGCTTTAAATTTGTTTTACTGGAATTGTCTTTTATATTTTTTCATTAAAAATCACTCTTCGTATAAGTTTTTGTAATGGTTTGGATTAACTGATGCATATTTCAAATATTTTTTTGGTTAATTGAACATTAAGGGAATATGGCGGCCTAGGTAATAACTCACATTTAGGTTTATAAAAATGGGCAGCTCTTCAAATAGTAGATGCTAAATTATCTCCTCCTCATTGCTTTTCTAGCTGCTCCAACGGCCCAAGTCTAGAAAATTTACATAAGTAATTCTAACATCGACTTTAAGCCAAAATAACGGGTCACTGATCGCTCAGAGAGCAGGCATGTTTTGTAAAAATAATTTGAAATCAATTATATTTTTTCTCTGTGAGTGCCCATCTCTCTCAAAATTCGACACTCGCTCGTGAGTTAAGGATTTGCTGGACTTAAGAATTGCCTGCGGAGCATGAAGTATAGAACTAAGAAACAAAAACTATACATACATTCACACATACATTTATCTGTAAATATTGATGATGGTTGATGTCTCATTTCAATGAAGATTAGCAATTTTTACCGAAATATAATATTCCTATAAGCATACATACTTTCTTATGTATCAGCTTTACATTTTATTAATTTTATATATAAAAGTACATTTGCTAATACCACTCTACAAGAGGAAACCTTATCAATGCTTACATAACGTTGAATATATTAAAAAATATATCAGCGTGTGTTTATAAAAATGTCAAAAACACAAATGATATCAGACATCAATTATGTAACAACCAAAGTTTGCCGTATTATATTACAACGAAAATAGCATACTGCAAGTACCAGCGCCGCCTTTCATAGCTTTAATACCTCGAGTTATTGATATGACAGACTTTTACAATCCTCACACGACCAACTCACGTTCCACAACCCTTCCTCCAGTTCTTCTCTGTCACTTGTTCACTTTCCTCACGAGACATTATGCATTGGCCATCGAATGGCAGACAAGCCAGATAAAAGTGGTATTACCAAACCACCCTTCTTAGTGCCGCCGCACCACCACCCCAGTGAATGGCATTCTGTTGGCGCCATAGGCCTACTAATTCTACTCACATTGCGCTATATACATATGTATGTAGTAATATCGAGCTTTTTTGTTTACAAAATAGCAAATCATATTCCAAGTAATACTCACTTACTCGCCTGCTCGCTTGTTCCCTTCCTTGCTTTGTTTCTTTGTTTTATTGTGGCTGCGTGATTTTGTACAGCATTACCCTCTTTAACTTTGCTCTTAGTTTATGAGTGAAAAAGGCTTTCAACCCCTGTAGTGTGCGAGTTAGATGCAGCCACCGGCGTATTTTAGGTGAATGCACTGTTATATGATTTTTTCTATACCATAATTTTTTTTTGTTAATCTTCGTATCCCCGTATCTTCTAATGACCCTTCTTTCATGTTGTTACGCGTTACGTTTATTTCATGGCTGTACCTTAACAAAATGCTTCATGAAATTGGGCCTCCGAACTTAGTAGCTATTTCCTGATGCTAGCAAATAGGGAAGTTACTCGCACGGGTTTGAAGTGAAAGAAGAATGTTGAAGGAAATATGGCATATAAATATTAATTTTTCCGCTTGTTATGACTTACCATTGGCCGAATTTTCAGATTGAGTTTCCATATTTGTGACCTACGAGATAGGTTCGGTGTAGACTACCGCACCTCGATGCTAAATCGGCTGCTTCATTGGGAAAGTTTGGATAGATTTTTTTTACCATCAAACGGAACAGACAGTGTGGGTACCAGTAGCTGCAGGGTAACCCCACAAGTGAAGTAGAGCTGAATGTAGGAGGGAAAAGGAGAGAGGGATTGGGAGTCATGCTGTGAGGAGTTCTGGTGGATCGTGGTGGCTCTGAAAGTGTGTAATGGTGCTGGAGACACAGCCGTATTGACTTGTAGCGTGCTTTAGCGCTGGGAGAATGAGACAAAAAAAATCTGAAAAGGTCTAAGAATAACTCCAATCATTGTCTATGGGCAAAAAGGCCAAAATTTTTGCATAAAGCCCAAATTTAAAGCAAGAGAATTCAAATTTGGAACAAGAATTTTGAATATTATAATAGAATTTTGATTTTTTTTTTCAACAATCAAACCAAACCTTCAACCCCTTCACCCACATCCAAGGAGAAAAATTATTTTTTTTAAACTATTATTTTGAAATTTTATTTTCAAATAGATTTAATCTTCTTCATCGTCCAACTTAATTTCAAAATAATCATTAGAATCATTAGCCGAATCTTATTTTTCCATTGCTGACGTGATTGTTTTATAGTTTGGTAGAGGTGGACATTTTACAAGATTTATTACGACTGCCGGCAGGTGATTTTTCTTTAATTTTGTTTGCCTTTCACTTAAACATATACTTGATATTAACGGATGTTAATCGGGCATTTAATTTCCTATCGTTTTTACGAGGGGATTAGCAAAAGTTCGGTCAGTTGGTGACTTTCAATTAATTTTCCTCTGGTCAAATTTTAGAACGCTCGACTAAAATGGAGTCGAGAAAACGCAAGATAACTGAGAATAGGTCAGACGAAACTCCACCACCAACGCAAACAGAAATTCGCTATGGGATTCTCTTCGGGTTTCGGCGTAATTTACAGCCAATACAAATATTCAGTGAATGCCAAATTGCATATGGAACGATTGCACCGTCTTTAAAGACTATTTCTAAGTGGTTCCGAAGATTCCAGACCGGATAGTTTTCCGTAGAGGACGAACCCCGAGAAGCACGACCAAAATATTCCACTGATGACGTCACTGCAGCTCTGGTGAAGTCCAAAATGGACGAAGACCCACGATTGACACAAGAAATGAATGCCATGGCTGTATCTCAAATATTAAGTAATCATCTCGGATACACGAAGAAATCTGTTCGATGGGTACCACGAATTTTAAATGAGGCCAAAAAAGAGGCTCGAGTGGATTTTGCAGCAAAAGTAATGATGTCAGTTTACTGCATCCGGTTTAAAATCGTAGCTGCTATTCCACTGGATAAGGCGCAGACGGTAACTGCAAAACGGTACACGGATGAGTAGTGCTTACCAAAAGTTTTCAAAAATTTGTTGGAGAACAGGAAGAAAGAGGATTTGCGGCGCTACTTTTTAAAACATGACAACGCGCCATCCCACACTGCTGAAATATTTCCAAAAATTAAAAAAAAAAATTAAAAGAAAAGGTCTTTAATAGCAACGAGGAGATAATTAATGCCGTTAATGCTTAAGGCTTAAGAAATACATTGAAATCAATGGCGATTATGTAGAGAAGATAAAGAAGGACAAAGATTACGAATAAATACAAAAATAATTTTTTTGTTTTTTTTTTCTGGTCTGGTTTACTTTTTCCGAGTCATCAATTGATTTTATTAGCCTAAGTAATATGCCAAATTTATGGAAAATTAATTTAAATAAAAAACTAAGTTAAATTTTCTAATTGCGGTCGCCCCTTGGCAACGAATGCCCACCCCTCCGAGTGTATTTCTGAAATGAAATAAAGGCTCTTCATAAAAAAAACCATCAACCGTTCGGAGGCGGCTTAGTATAAACTGTAGGTCCCTCCATCAGCCGTTACAAAGCGCCACTTATATACACTGGCGGTCATAAAAACCGCACCACACTGAAATTTAAAGAAAATTGTTTCTAATAAGAGTTAAAACCGTTTTATTTTGAAATAAATATTTTTCATTTATTGTTAAGACCAAAAAAAAGGAACTGTGTTAAACATGAGCTTAGTTTAAAGAAAATTTCACTAGTTTTTGTTCAAAATAAAATAATTGAAGAAAATTCACATTTTTAAGGACATTGGTAAAAATCAAGAAAAAAAAATAAAAGCAATGCAAGTTTTTCAGAGTTTTTCCTTGGCTTCATTAGTTTAATATCAGAGCATTAAAAATAAATTATTAGTATCGTGTTGCTCCTCCTTTAGCCTTTATTACAGCCTCAATTCTGGACGGCATAGAGTCAACAAGGACTTGAAAGATATCATCGGCTATACTTCGTACCAGACTTTATCCAAAGCTTCAGCAAGCGCTCTTTTGCTCTCTGGCTTATTCTCAGCCACTTTTCGTTCCAGAATGTGCCAGAGGTGCTCTATTGGATTCAAATCGGGAGAGTTTCCTGGCCAGTCGAGTTGGCAAATCCCAATACCATCCAACAATTTTTTAATCTGCAACAAAATAAAAAATTATGTGAAAGTTTGGTTAATATTTTGCAAGTTATTAATCATTAGTGAACATTAAAAAGCCCTTACTTACCAATTTAGCACGATGGTACGGCGCAGAATCATCCTGTAAAACAAACTCATTTCTGTGGGATAAATGCTCCTCAATGGCTGGCAGAAGTTGGTCCCTAATAATTTGTCCATACTTTTCAGCGTTCACAGTTCCTTGGATATGGAATAAGGGACCCCGGATAAAGTAGGAAAAACAACCCCACACCATCTGGCTTTCTGGAAACTTCACTGTTTTCACCACACAGTTATCCTTGAATCTTTCACCATCCGACCGACGAATATACGGAAGATTGTCCGCGTATAGCAAATTGAATTTGCTTTCGTCCGACCATAAAACGTTTCTCCAATCCTCAAGGGTCCAGTTTCGGTATTTTTTGGCCCATGATAAGCGGTTTGCTTTCATCCGCTTTGTCAATAGAGGTTTTTTGGCCGGTCGTCTTCCATACAGTCCACAGTCCCGAAGTCTTCTACGTAAAGTTTCGGCACTTAAGTCCACATTGTGATAACTCTTCATCTCAGTCCTTATTGTTACTGCACTTTTAAATCAATCCTTTAATCTTATTCTACGAATAACGCCGTCTATCCGGGTGTTAGTCTTCCGAGGTCTTCCTGATCCTTTCGTCCTTGCGTACGGGTCCAAATTATTTTTTTTTCTTCATGAGTCTTACAATAGTGGAATGTGAGCATCCCACTTTATGTGCTATGCGATGATGAGGAACTCCCATATCCTTTAAAATAAAAATTTCGACCTTTTGGTCACGCGTCAATTGCTTATAACTGGTAGACATTTTTGACATCTTTTACAAAAAAACATTTACATACAATGCGGTGCGGTAAAAAATGACAGTCTTTGCTTAAATCAGTTACATAAATGTAAAAAGGGAAATCGCCATTATAAAAAGGAAAGAGCTGCCGCGATGTTTTGAAATTTTATCGAAATTACTGCAGTATTGCCAATGGTGCGGTTTTTATGACCGCTAGTGTACATACGTGTATATAATATGCCATTTTTGAACTTCAAGTCTATAGGATATGTTTAACACAAATTCAAAAAATCGAAACCAGGCATGCAATGACGTACCAATTAAAGCATTAAGTACTTTTCCATCAATAAGTGCCATCTGTGCTTTATAGTTAATGACAGTTATTTTGCCCTCTTTTGTATATATAAAATCCTTTAGACCAGCCACTTGCCTATGGAAATATTATTTTTCTCTTAATATTTTCTCATGGCTTCCCTTTGCATACTCAATTTTAAGTGGCCTGCAGAACCTTACAGATTGTGGAGTGTTGTTATTCCAAATAATTTGTTGATTTGCATTTAATAATTTTAAAGGTATCAAAGTGCTGACAAAAATGGATAGATTCAGGGAAGCAGATTCTTCTGATCGAAACTTCTGCTTATATAAGCTTTAGCCAACAGATCCATCGAAACCGTAGGTTGCTATTAACGTGCAACGTGAAACATTTTTCATTTGAGGTATTACATCTTTTTGTAGGATCAATTTTCTATCGGCTGTATGGTATTAAAGGTTTTGTACTAAAATTTCTGTTTGAATTGGTCTGCAGATTTTTGACAACTTGAAGTGCTGAATATGATACATTCCAACAAAAATGCCAACGCTTCTCCAGGGGTAAGGGGAGTAATGATCTGAGATTTCCGATCTCCAGTTTGTTCTTCCCTGACGACTTTTAACGCACCAACCCAAAATCACCTTCTTTCGCCTTTTTCGCAGAAACAGGAGCAGCATGTAATAAGTGCTGCGTTGAAAAGTCTATTTTCGATGCAAGATCACTTGCTATTTTATGCTTTAAGCGTATTCCAGCATGTGAGTAGTTTAATTTTGATCTACTTAAGGTTATAAGAATCGCCTCCAAAATCCATCTTGAGTTATTAACTTTAAATCTTGACATCATACGGTTGAATTTAGGCAAATATTTATTAATGTGGGTTATAAAATTCCGAACTTTTCCATCAATTTGAAGAACTTGTGAGTTGCTGACTTCATTTATATTCATTGTTTCCACAATCCACTTTGTTACGGCAGAGTCGTCGCCTCTATTGTGGTCCCAAACCTTCAGCAATGTTAAACGGCGAAACTCATGTTTGGCTGCAACATGCCATTATTTTCAAAAAGGTGTCAAAACGGGCAAAGGATATTAATAAAACCTTAATCCATATACTTTGACGAAAAACATACCAATTTTAGTTGCTCACACGACATAAGAGCTACAATCCACGGAACACAATTACATTTGCTAAATTTTAGCTGCAAAAATACTCTAACAACAATTTACGATACACGACAAAACATAGAAAACACATAGAAACTAACACAGAACGTTGATTTTACATACCTGTACGATTATTTGCCATATTTCCAAACAATATTCGCTTTGAAGAAAAAGCCACAACAAACGAAAAAAGTTTAGTAATATGCACAGTTGTATTCCAATACGACACGCCTGCATTTGATAACCTGACTTTGTTTTTTTCGAACTGTTTTATCTTCTCCTAAGTATGCATATTTGGAAGACACATTCAATTTCAAGTTTTTAAAGTATAAAAAAAGGACTTTATGCAAAAATTTCGGCCTTTTTGCCCTCAGTGCATTGCACTGGTTGCATCTAAGCAAAATGAAAGAATTGTGTAGTCATATTTTGCACACGCAACAGAAAAAAATCCGTCCGACCTTGGTTGGATTTGCTACCAACCCTTATGAGAATGATTTAAAGTAGTAAGTGACAGCCCATCGGCCCATATACGGATAAAATACAGATTGTACGTCGTCGTATATTATGTGCTGCTAAATTCAACAGGCTCGTCCTCCATCTGCTAGTACACTGCAATCAAATCGGTATGGCTTAGCCGACATATTGTTTTTTAAGTTGTAAGGAACGTTTCTTTGTATTTTTTTTCCCAGTCGTATGCGGGGGGAAGGAGTACAGGCTTTCGAATACCACTCTTAGTAATTTCGGATCATTTACTGCCGGATATCATACGTCATTAGCTTTGACATTCAGATCGAGCCGGCCATGTTAGGCTACATGAAGGGATGGAGGGCTCGTGAAAGGACTGAACTATGAGGCAGCGTGCGTCATCTAGACTTCAAATTTTCAAAATATAATAACTCTGTCGGTTTTCAGCCGATTTTGACAAATTAGCAAGATTTATTTAAGATATACATTGCCATTTATTTCGAATTAGTTTTAGAGCATAACATTGATTAAATGACACCCTTCACTCGATACACACTTTCTGGTTATTTTCTAATCACACCTCGTATACATACATATGAATGTTTTGAGACTTAAAGGATTGTTATTGCAAATACATCAATAAATTGCTATTAAAAATACAATATGGTAAGGTAAAATAAGGTTAAACAAAATATGTATATAAATTTAATTTAACTACATTAGATTAGATTAAGTAGGTTATATTGAATTATAATAGATCGGTTAAAATAAGGTAAATAAATTGATTAATTGTGTTAATTAAATTAATTACTTAATTTAAATTAACTTAGAATTAGTAAAGGTAACTTTTCATAACAAATTACGTAAATTAAATTTAAATCATATTTCATAACACATTATTAAATTAATGTAAATAAATTAATATTAGTTTAGAAAAATTGAAATAAATCGTTCATAAATCATAAGTGCACAGTTACAAGCGTTTGATTTTTACAAGTCACTGTAAGCAACTACATACATAAATATGTATGTATGTACGCACACAAATAAATTCACTTGTTGATTCACAAATGATAACACCTTTATAATCATAAAATCAAATAACGATTATAATTGCTATTCAAGTGGTGAGATATAAAATCTGAACAATGTAGCTGTATATTTGGATTATATTGTATTATTTACAATACATTGGTTTATTATTAGTTTTGATGATATCTGTGTATGAGCATAAACTGCTAAATCCATTAAGTGGCGTTCAGTGTATAAATATTTTATATTCCCCTTTGATAAGATAAGCGTCGAGAGCAGATAAACCAACCATTGTGAAAAGCAATAAAAAATACCGATAAATACTAAAAACGTTTATTTCTATATACAGTGGCGGACTAAAGTCTACATACGATCCATTTTTTGGGAATTCAACCCGTCCTATAGCTTTCACAGAAAACATAATGATGCAGTTTTGTTTTAAATTCAAGTATATAACAAAAACCAAAATTTCTCATTTATTCAACATTAACTTTCAAAGTTATTAACAAAAAATGGAAAAAAGGCACTGACAAAAGTGAACATACGATTTTTTGCTTAGCTATTCTAGGTAATCATATTAATTTTAATAACTAAGTTAATATTTTGTTGGGCCACCATGCGCATCGATCACCACTTGCAAGCGTCTAGCATTGAAAAAAACCAAATTTTCCAGCTCTTCTCCTGTAATGTTTTGCCACTCTTCTTGAAGTTTCTCTCTGAGCTTTGATGCATTACTTATAGGGTGTTTTCGAATTTTCCGCTCCAATATTTTCCATACGTGCTCTGTAATATTCAAGTCCGGGCTTTGTGGTGATGAGTGCAACTGCCGCGGAGCATAATACAGCAGCCAATCCTTTACTATTTGCGCTGTGTGCTTAGGATCATTATCCTGTAGAAAGATCCAGCTCGAGCCAAGGCACAGTTTGTCCACAGATAGCTTCAAATTTTTTTCCAATATGGTCTTATACTCGAAGCGATCCATATTTCCTTCAATAAAGACCAATTTACCCACTCAAGACGCTGCAACTGCTCTCCAATCCATGACACTCCCAACACCATGCTTTAAGGTCGAAATAAGGTGCCTGGGATTCATGGCAGTATTGGGTTTTCTCCAAACTTTTGCTCTGCCATCGCATGCAAATATGTTATATTTTGACTCATCCGTAAATAGCACGCTTTTCCAGAACTCGTGATCCTTCTTTAGATGCTTTTTTGCGAACTCCAACCGAACTGCGCGGTTTTTCTCACTTATGGGAGGCTTCTTGCGAGGAGTTCTGCTGTAGAATCCTTCGTTGTTAAGAGTTCTTGTTATTGTGCGCGGGTGCACAACAATTTGGGATCGTTCAGCTAGCTTCTGGGCCAAATTGGTAGCATGTACCTTGGGATTTTGGCTTACTTTATTACGGATGAAAGAGATGTCCCTACGGGTAAGCTTCTTTGGACGGCCACTTCCCGGCTTACTCTCGAACGAGCCCGATCCTGCAAAGTTTTTATAAATTGTTAGCACCGTCGCTTTTGTTAAATTTAACACTTTAGCTATTTCGCCGAACGTTTTCTTATCATTTCTGTGTTTTATATCCAATTTTCGCACAGCAATCGGGATTTCCGTTCCTGACGACATTTTCGCGATTGTATTTCTTTTTTCAAATGATGGAAAACATTTAAGATAAAGCCAAATACCAAGAAAAGTATAGAAAGAAAAAAAAACGGTACTTGACCGCTGAAAACAGTAGCTGAAGTAATAAACGAAACAAATTAATGAAACGTATGTTCACTTTTGTCAACGGCTTTTTTGAGTTTTTTGTTAATAACATTGAAAGTTAATGTTGAACACACATGAAATTTTCGGTTTTTTCTTACAATTAAATTTAAAGCAAGACTACATCAATACTTTTCCTTTAAAAACTTTGGGACGGTAGGGATTCCAAAAAAAGGGGTCGTATGTAGACTTTAGTCCGCCACTGTATACATACTTTAAACACTATCAACCCGATTCTAAATATTCTCGCGGAAATTCTCCCTTGCCGATTTAGAAATCCCCTAAGAAAAATCCGCCATTCCAAATGCACAGGGAGAATGATTTTTTGGGAGTAGGATTTTTTTCTCTTTCGAAATCAGCTGCTTGATATTATTGTGTATTATTGACATTTGATAATTTGGTGAAACAAACAATTGTTATTGTAAACAAAAATTTAATTAGAATTATGTATACTGTGGTACTATATTTATTTGCTGCTGAAGCAAATGAGGAAGAATGGCAACGAATTCTTCTTAAACGCCTTTTACTGGAAAAAAAATTACTTTCTTCCATTTCACAATATTAGTTCACCTTTTCCCAAACTAGGTTCTACTCGTCCTATGGGAAAAAAACTCTCACGGAATATTGATATAATCCGAATTTTTTTTTTTTTTTGTATTGGTGATGCCAACTTTTTTCACTGGGAATTGTTCTCCACTTTCGAAGCTTGTTTAGAATGCGAGGAAAGAGAAAAGAGAAATAATCCGCCAAATTTTTTTATTTATGATAGGAGAAGAGAGAAAAGTGAGAAATTTCCTCAGAATAGGACTGTATATGTATATTGTTGAAGCTAGAGACATTTCTAGTTTTATTTTAATCTTTTAATCGTAATCATTAACAAATTTAATTTAAATTATCGTAAGCATAACTAGATAGTACTATTTTTTTATCTGAAAAAACAAAACAAACATTTTTTTAAATTTTTTTAATATTTTTTAAATATAGCATGAAATTGCTATTTATTGTGAACCTGCAAACGTCTTTGTTATCGATTTAAAGCTCACATTTCCCGGTACATTTTCTCAATGGCTATCGATAACATACTTTTTTAAGAAAATACTAAAAATGTATGTAACTTTGCAAGCTCGGCTCTATTTTATTTAAAATTTATTATTTTAAATACTTTAGATATACTTCAATATTCATTAACGCTACTCTCAAAGTTAGCGCTGATATTTATATCAAAGGTTCAGAGTGACTGGGTTCTATATGTGTGTACATATGTGTTATTCTCGGTAAAATAATTTATAATGAAAAATCCGCAGTTACAAGTAAAAAGCATAAACATACATACATACTTATATGTATATCAACAAGCATTACTCATATTCGCTGAAAGTAGCTAATCAATTACATTGGCGTGCTATAAAATAGAACTACATATATTTGCGTATTTTTAAAGCCAATAATCTTTAAAACTTATTTATTAAAAATTTTAGTGTTTTTAATTTCGCACTAATTATTTAATTGCTAGCAAATTATTGCTTAAAGAATAAAAATTTAATAATTGCTTTTTCCGCACACACCACGGTGGTGTAAAAATTTATTTAAATATATAAATTAATACAGTAGTTTTCCGATTCAAGGAACATTCGATTCTACGCAAACCGCTATAACGAATAAGACAATTTCTTACACTGAGTACCTTAAATAACGAATAAGATCACTGGGAAAGTACTCAGTATAACGAACAACGTACCAAATATAATACATATCATTCTCAGTTTTTGAAATAAATAAAACATTGAAAAAAGATATATATACATATACTGATGCACAAATTACTTCGTTCCTTCTTTGTTCTCAAAAGTGTTTTTTTTTTATTGAAAAAAAAAAAAGACACACAAACATCATTCAATACCATCTCTAAAAAAGGAGTCCTCTCTATAATGATCCAGTCATTAAGCCATTCTTCGATTTCTTAAAAAGACCCAAATCATTTTGCATTCATCGAAAAAGTCAGTAGTTGAAAGAAGCAAGGTCTAGAGAATACGACGGGTGGGGTAACGACTCCCATTTCATGTCATTCCCTGCGATCGTTTCTGACCGTTTTCGCATAAATGGTTGCGCCTGGTTTTAGCCACTTATAGTACACCACACTCATTTAGTCCCACCAAGACCCTCTTTGTATTCGACGCTAAAATCACCACTTTTGAAATGTCGAAAGCACTTTCTGCATGACTTACCGATTGGCACAGATACACCATAACCTTCCGCCACACTTTTACACAAATTCGGACATTTTCGAAGAAGCAAAAAAAAAATGTTCCTAGAAACAGTTGCTGATGCAAACTAATTATTAATAGGTAATCGTCTTCGAAATCAAACACAACTTGCAGTTGGAGCCACCTTTTTATAACGGACTGAATTAATTTGTACCAAAATGGAACATTGTTAATCAGGCAAGCCTGTCGTGAAGACGACCAAACCACGGTTTAACGAAAAAATCGATTTAACGAACTGGCCTGAGAACTGTCTGTTCGTTAAATCGGAAATATACTGTATTAGAAATATTGTCCATTTTTTGGTCTATTAAAAATTAATATATTATATAGTAATTGGAGGCTGCAATAGCCGAGCCGGGAAATTCGTACTTGGCATTCCGAAGGCCAGCATCAACCAAAATTATAGAAAATAATTTTTTCAAATTGCGATCAATTATCGGCAGGTAATGTCAAGCTCTCCGATGTATTTCTATTTGTAAATGACAGCTCCTCATAAAACCAACAGCCGTTCGGAGGATCCCGTGTTTGTTGGAAAAACATCAAGACGCATACTAATCCCGGTAAAATATGCGCACAGACTATGTTTCCTCATCAATTAAATAGCCCACAGATATAATACTACACATGTATATACATACTACATACATACCTATGTAAATTGACAGACATACAAACATACATTTCTCAATAAAGCAACGTGACTACAGGAACATGGAAAAGTGAAGCCGAAGTATAAAGCAACAAATGAGTAACAAAGTTTTTCGGCATTTTATCGATTTTTTATTTAACTTTTGCCTTCTGACATTGTATGTGGAAGTTTTTGCCGGTTATCCAAATACACATGCCACAGTCCGCCCTGTATGTGGGATGCGATGTGCCAGGCAGGCATACAGTGCTACACACTTCTGTTTTCAGCTGCACTAACTGGCGCCGCCAATGTCTATTACGGATGAATTACTTTTGGTTTATATTTAACTTTTTTATGGAATAAAGTGAGAAGCAAAGGGTGCGAATGCCAAACGTATGTAAAGGGTGGTTAAATTGTAAGGGCCGATGTTGAATGTGAACCACACCTAAACGCCAAGTTTTTTTCCGAATTTAATTTGACATTTCTCTATTTCAGACTTACTCAATTTGAACCATGGAGAAATACACAATCCAACAACGTGTTAAAGTTATCCAGACTTATTATGAAAATTTTCGAAGAAAATCATCTTCAGTGATGAGGCACATTTTCATCTCAGTGGATTCGTCAATAAACAGAATTGCCGCATTTGGGCGAATGAGAATCCAAGAGTGATTGTCGAAAAACCAATGCACCCACAAAGAGTGACTGTTTGGTGCGGTTTATGGGCTGGCGGCATCATCGGGCCGTATTTTTTCCACAATCGTGAGATGATAACGAATTTTTTATGGCCACAATTGGAAGATATGGATGTGGACGATATGTGGTTTCAGCAGGACGGTGCCACTTGCCACACAGCTAACGAAACAATGGCTCTTTTGCGCAACAAATTCAATGGCCGTGTTATCTCACGTAATGGCGATGTCAATTGGCCCCCAAGATCATGTGATTTGACACCGTTGGACTTTTTTCTCTGAGGTTATTTGAAAGAAAAGGTGTACGTCGATAAGCCAGCAATAATTCAAGAGCTAAAGGATGAGATAATTCGGCACATTAACGGCATAGAAACTCCATTATGCCTCAGCGTCATCGAAAATTTGGACCATCGTATGGAGGTGTGCTGCCGAGATCGCGGCGCTCATTTGGCCGATATTTTGTTACATACATAATTGAGTAATACCAATATATCATAATAAAATAAAATTTCAATAATTTCCTAAATAGTTTGTGTTTTATTCAAAATCAACATCGGCCCTTGAAAATTTAACCACCCTTTATGTTTATCTGCCTTCTTTTGTACATAGGTTATTGAATTTTATACATATGAATACAAAAAAAATTTGAATACATGTTAATAAAGTAAATTACAATCGGAGTTTTTAAAGCACTCCTTCCACTGACCTGAAACAATTAACGCCTCATTTGGTCCAGTCGTATGAATGTTGCCCATGTTAACTGATTGTTGTTTGTTGTACCCTTGACGTTTGTTTTTGTATTATTTATAGAACTAAGTCCTTTTTGTGATTTTTAATATTGATATAGTAAAAACTGTTAACTACACAGAAAACACTTTTCTAGTAATGCACTGATTCTATTTCACAATGATTGGACACGGTGGGACGAAAAAGAACACCTAAACATAATAAAAATAATTTTAAAATATAAAGATGTAAGAATATAGATAAATATATATGTACATACATATATATTTTTTATTTAATTGGAAAAAGTTAACGCGCTTAAACTCATGCCATTGATAATATACATACATATGCGTATGTTTGTATATACATATGTAGATATATTTATCCGGCTGAACAAAATGCAAAAATTTATGCACACATTTATTTATGGACCGAAGAACAAATATCGATATGCATGTGTTAGAACTTCTCATATCATTTTAGCATACAGAAAGAATTAAGTTAAATTGATGAAATTTCTCAGAGCCACTTGAAAATGTGAAGCACATAATACAGGGAGCAGCAACAATGCATTGGGTGTTTGCCGATTATAGAACTACGTCACCTCGTATACATATATACATGTAGATATATGTATATATAATTAGTTTCACGCTTTTTGCAATATGAATTTATTCTATGGATATACATATGACTTTTTTATTTAGTGCCGCGCTGTATCAAGCACATTATGCATCGGCATATGATTATTCACAATGTTATTTGCCTTGAAAAAAAGTACACGTATAGCTAATGATAATCATTAGCAAAACAAAAAACATCAAATTCGCTAAAAATCTAATTGGAATTCTTGGCTCTCAACCACTTTACCGTTCGCAGATACTTTGTTTTGTTTTCATTTTTCTTTCTATAGCTGGATCTCAGCTAGCGCAGCCAATTTTCTTATCACCTTAATTTTGTAAACCGGTAATTCTTACTTTTTTACTATTTTCAGTAGTTTACTTTTTTCTTAACTATTTATCACGTCTTTTCTTTTCAGCCAATAATTGAACCTCTCAGCACACAAATAAACGAAAACGCGACTGCACTATCTCAATACTCGACTGAATTGACGCAACACACACAAACGCACTTTGCACGGCGCGCCTGAGAAAAATAACCGCTCCATTTATGACGTCATCGAATGTATTCCACAATTGGTGCTGCCAGATGCCTGTTGAAAGACAATATCAGTTCAAAATTAATAAAGGACATGGTAAAATACGTGAATACTTCTTTTCAAGAACATTCAAACAAAATCTACTAAAAGAAGCATTCGAGCAATCTGTAGCTATATAAGAGCGAAGCACACTCTCCTGGCATACACATTTGACTTTGGAACTCGGAATTAACAACATCGATGTAAAATGAAGTGGAGTAAGCTATGTGCATAAATGTTGTGTTTATGGAGAATTATTGTTAAGCTGTGTGTTTACTTGAGAATAAACTGTGTGAAAAAAGTAGTGTTAGAGTTGTAAAATAAGTCGTCGTGTACAATAAAGTTAATTGTTATTGATCAAAGGAAGGATTTGGGAAACCATCAACCGATTGGTGTCAGAATGGGATTGTTGCATTGATCACGAAAGATTAAAATAGAAAATATTAAGATTTAAGATTTGACGCGGATTATCTTGCAACGGAAACAAGGCAAAGCTACAAATATGGTTGTGAGAAGCATTTACGGCTGTGGGTTTGAACAGTCTATTGGGTGCAATGTCAAAAAAGAATGTCAACATATCATCACAACTGCAATTTCAGAATGCCATCGATGCAAAGAATGGTCGAATGTCACAGAAAATGGAGGCACGTATGTCTGAGATGGCGTCAAAGATTTCATCCCAACAGAAATATCAAGAAGGGCGGAGAACGTTGATTAAATTCTTTCTTTATAAAACAAATCTTTATACTTTGAAGGTGAACGTTATCTATGAACTGTTGATTATTTATTTTCAATTCACAAAGGGCGGCAGCGCTGAAATTGAAAACTTTGGAAATCATTTCGTCATCGAAAAATGCGAAGACGAACAAGCAAATTAAGAATATTTAGTTGCCGTTCAAGTTCTTAAAGCTGATTTTATCATCCAATTTCATGATTTTACCAACATCTAATGCTTTTCTATATATTTTAACTGTAGCGTTATTTTTGGCTAAATTTTTTGATATGAAATTTTATTAAAATGTATCTGCAGAACTGCAAGACAGAGCAGAAACAACAGTTGCGATATTTTTTCGTTAAATCTGGTAGCATTATTCAGCGAATGAAGCCAACAAGCGCGGTGATTTTCGTCATTGTAGCAATTGGTAAGCAGTAAAAGTTTTCTTATAACATTTGCAAACAAAAAGTAGTCTGAAAGATAAAGAAATCAAGGGAAAAGTTGAAAAATCACAATAAATTCACACCGCGGTGGTTGTGATTTTAGAGGAGGGTGAAGGCAGGTGTGCAACATCTTTTATACGAAAAAGAAACTTCAGTGGAAAACGTGAGACGGTGCCGCAAAATATACGAGAAAGAGGTAGGTAGTAAAGTATATTGTGAAAAACACAAATGGGCTCATGGACTTATGTTATTTTCGAGGTCGGCGTTGAAGTGGACACTACCAATTAGATGTAACATTTTGATATTACAGTTGAGGTAATACCAGCTTTTGCTTTAATTTTTCCCATTAATCGCTGAACATACGTGTAATGACATGTAATTGTGAGATCAAGACAAGAAACATTCTGCTATTTTTTGTAACAAGATTGCTAGCAACATGTTAAAAGTGTCATAAGGGTTTGGTGTTGCAAAATGCCTAAGAGAAGTAGACGTGCAAAAATTGCTCACGTTAATTTCCATTATAAAATTCTTATTGTTTTCAAACGTTAATATAACTTTTTTGTCTTCTTTTCCTAATTTAGAAGTTGCTAAAGAGTAGCAGCATTAAGCTGCAGAGCGTTTAACACCCTGAATGACTACTGCACAACATTGAGCGCAGTGCTCTCCATTCCTACCAGCTGCCTACTTTTTATACGTGATAAACAATCACCGGCAAAATCACCATCAAATCCTCACACAACTTAGCAGACTCCTCCTCCCTCGTGAGCAGTAGTAGCAACAACCACCTCAACGTTAGCGTCAATTCTACATCAGAGTCGGAATACACCATTTCAGGCTCCAGCATCAATATTATGACGGATTACAGTGACTTGGATCGCCAAATTGAGCAGCTGAAACGCTGCGAAATCATTAGAGAGAATGAAGTAAAGGCATTATGTGCTAAAGCGCGTGAAATACTCGTTGAAGAAGGAAACGTACAGCGAGTTGACTCGCCAGTGACGGTATGTGGTGATATTCACGGCCAATTCTATGATTTGAAAGAATTGTTTAAAGTTGGTGGTGATGTACCCGAAAAGAATTATCTGTTCATGGGAGATTTTGTAGATCGCGGTTATTACAGTGTCGAAACATTTTTGCTCTTATTGGCCCTTAAAGTACGTTACCCAGATCGCATTACATTGATACGCGGCAATCACGAGTCTCGTCAAATTACACAAGTCTACGGATTTTATGATGAATGTTTGCGTAAATATGGTTCAACAGCCGTGTGGCGCTATTGCACGGAAATTTTTGATTATCTCAGCTTGTCGGCTATTATTGACGGTAAAATATTCTGCGTTCATGGTGGTCTGTCGCCATCGATACAGTATTTAGATCAAATTAGGACTATTGATCGCAAACAAGAGGTGCCACATGATGGACCCATGTGTGATTTATTATGGAGCGACCCTGAAGATCAAACGGGTTGGGGTGTATCACCACGTGGTGCCGGTTATTTATTTGGTTCGGATGTAGTTTCACAATTTAACCGAACCAATGACATTGATATGATATGCCGCGCTCATCAGTTGGTCATGGAAGGATTTAAGTGGCATTTTAATGAGACTGTTTTGACAGTTTGGTCCGCGCCGAACTACTGCTATAGGTAAGGAGATAATTAAGTAGTGAATCATGAAATGTAATTTTGAATTTGGATATTCGTTTGTCTCTGTAGATGTGGAAATGTGGCAGCAATTCTGGAATTAAACGAGTACCTGCATCGAGACTTTGTTATCTTTGAAGCCGCGCCCCAAGAAAGCCGGGGCATACCATCGAAAAAGCCTCAAGCAGATTATTTCCTCTAAACTAAAGCAAAGCAAACAGATACATTCGCTGGATGGCAACTAAAGGACATTTTGCAAATTCATTAATGCAGAGAAATGCAAACTCGATATTGCGCGAGAGGAAATATCGAATTGCAGTGGCTGTTTAGAAAACAACCAGCAACATTTTGTTGGTATTTTATTTCCCTTAGCCCATTTTACTTTAAGTTATTTGTGCGTACTCTTAAATACATACATAAATGTTAGAATGGAAAATATTATTCTTTATATTCTATAATTAATCAATTATCAACATGTACTGACCTCTGATATCAATATTTTATACAAATCATACAACTAACTGTCCAAATCATTACCAACTATGGAAGTTTTCACAGATTCAAGTGATCTACACTATGGCGTTTACTTCCCTTATTCGTGCGATTGGTTATATCTTAGTATGTAATCAATTGCAACTCCTATAAATGTGTATTTGAAAGTAATCATTGCTGAAATGTTAATTCGTAACGGCAACAATAGTAATCTGCTTAAACAATATACCTTTTTTTAATAATAATTACAAATAATAGAAAAGTGAAATCTTAAATGTACTGTATATTGAAAAAAAATGAAAAATAAAACACATTAAGTCACTCAATTAGTAAAAGGAAATATAGGAAAAACTAAGAGGTGTATGAACTGCCATTGCTCGTAATTTTCTTATTTTCCTATAGGAAAAATATACATTTTCCAACAGAAAACCCCGAAGATAATAATGTATAGTTAAAAAATGCAGAAGAAAAGTTGTTCTTTGGTGGTTATTGAAGTGAACTTAATTGTTTAGATTAAAAACACCAAACAATGTAATAACGTATACATACATATATATATATTTTTCATAGCATATGATTTCTTATTTGTCACGGCATAATAAGTAGCCGAGAGCTACTTTCCTTTTAGTGGAAGCGAAACGAGAACTGTCGGTAGGCAATTTCATATTTGCTCGCACTCGTGTTGGCAATTGATATCAACATGAAATCCTCGAATTCTTTAAAAATCACAGATGATAATGTTAATTTAAAAACTGGACATAATTTAAAAAACAATTTAACTGTATGAATACAAAATAATAATGGAGATGATTTTAAATACATTGAGAACAAGAGTAAATAAAATAAAGTAAAACACAAACCAATTAGATATAAGATTAAAAAATTGTTACCGTGTTTCATTTCGCTTTGAAAGGAATAGGTATCGAGATTAAAGCATATTTAAAACAGTATTGTTCCAGACTTCAATATGGCAACCGATTACCACCTACCCGGAGAACACTTGAAATATGAACATACATATTGAAGACGATGATATGTGATAAGGTTCGGCGAGCAGTTTCAATACAATTGCAATTTAAATCCAATATTTTATACCAAACTAGTGCATTTTTTTCAACATTCCAATTCACAATGGCATTTACAACTCTTAATTTTCTTTTCGTCACGATGTTAAATTACCATCGGTTCACTTCTGTTTTCTTTGAATGCTGCCAGGATTCGCCTTGGTTGCCAAACAGTGTACTTATGTACATACTTGTTGATATTTTTATGTGTTCCTACCATAATACCATAATAGCTGATAGAATGGGTTCTTTATTGCCAACATTTCCAAATGTTGCTCTTGCTGTGTTACTGGCACTCTATCACAGCAAACTACGCGACTCTTCCACACGGACAATGGAGTAATCTAAAACTAACCACAATCCATAAAACAAATATGGTACAATTAAAAATGCGATATCCTAGGGCTGGACCATATACCCCATATCTGTATAGCAGCCGAGTAATCCAAGGATTACATACACGAAACTAGTTTTGAAAGTCCATACAGTGGGTTACATTCTGGAATATATCGCAAAGCATCATTTTTTGCAGCTTGGCAAAAAAATTAATAAAAAGTAACGCATCAATTTTAAATAGAAATACAGTGCACTCGCGAAACCGTGAACTAATTAAAACCAAAGGTGTTCACACTTGCGGATCGTTCACATTTTCGAATGGCACAACAACTGTTTTTTTTTTGCACTATCGTGTCAAAATAAAATGTGATTTTTATGTGAAAAATAAATGTCTTTATTAAATTTTTATTTTTATAAATTTCAAATTTTATAGAATACAAGGTTACGACAACCGTTGACGTCACCAAACCAACTTCGTCATATATACAGTTGGCGGTACTTGACATTTATATAATAAAAATAAATAATTTCTCTTATACAGAAGAAAACACAATTCATACAATTTTTGAAATTGTTTTTTTGCGGCCACACATATTATTTATGTTTGTTATTTTATAGTGAGCTAAAAGGCCTGGTTTGTTTGTATGAATTGAATATTTTGTTATACAACAAAGAAAAATGGTAGAAGTGACTGCTGTTTCGGAGATCACCACATCTCCTCATCATCATTTTTGTTTTTGCACTTATGTAGGTACTCAAGACGCCGCAGTTACAAATTTGGTGATTTTTTACTAAAAAAAAGGCAGAAAAATTGGCAAGCTACAAGCTACGGTGCAAGGCGAGCTTTGATCAAACCAGGGCCCAGGTGACCAAATACCACCAAATGTGAATAAGAGCTTTATCTTTTTTTTGTAAGCAGTAATTCATATAATTTTCGTCAACAAATTTCATAATTTATATGTTATAGAAAATAATATTAATAATTTAATTAACTTTTAAAGCAAAAATATGGTTAGAGTAAAATTATGAAAAAAAAATTTTCTCTTGGATAAGTAGTGTTAAGACTAACATTTGTATGGGCTACAGGCACATGTACCTCAGAAAGTACTTAATTGTGTCAAGAAATACATATATACTTACATATGTACATACATACATATTTGTATATACATATGTACATGCACGTATATGCAAACAAATTCAAACTGATTATTTTTATGTAAAAATACTTCACAATTCTTCTAAAGACTTCTCACATCCAAAATCTAGAAATTCTAATAAAATACAACAAAAACATTTTCATTCATAAATGTTACCGCACACATGCCCCTGCATATCCATGCCAACAAGCTTTTGACAATATTAAAAAAATAAAAAAAAATCGCATGCCCTCTCCCTTCAAACCGTAAAATTCATACGGCATCTACAAATTATTCAAATTACAGTAAAATACAACAAAAGTATTTTCATTCATATTTTTATCGCACACATGCCCCTGCACAACCGTGCCTACAAGCTGTAGAAAAAATTCAAAAAATCAAAAAACGAAAATGGTCGTAATACATGAAGCAACAACAAAATACATTTGCCCGCCGCTTTCCCTTCAACCTACAAAAATCACATGGCATCTACAAGCATTGATTCAAATTCTAACTGACAAAAATTCAAATATTCAAATTTGTCTACTAAGATGAAAAAATCGGCATTCTGTTACTAAATTTGCTGTTCGCCTATTAGCTCATATTGGCCAGTAAGATTTTCCTTGCCTTCCCACAAGCGCCTTGTCCTCAAGCTGAGTTGTGGCGAGGTTGATGAAATTCTTAATTTCTAAAATTTTAGAATATTTTATATTTTGTTCGGGAAAGAAAATTGGCAAGCGAAGATTGGCAACATTGCCCTAGACAATTCCAGTTCAAGCCAGAAAATTTATTATATTTCATATTTTGGTGTAAGAATTTAGGTACAGTAAGTTCTGTGTACCACCAAAATACTTCTATCACAAACTAACTATCCCATAATCAATGAGTAAAAGTGAGTTTTATAAAGCTTATTCCAACCAAGCTGAGTGGTTGGCATTACGAGCTGCCAGGGTTAGAGTCCTGGTTCTACTAACACCCTTATAAAAAACCATGGGCCCACTTAGAATAAGTACTTCCATTTGTTTGAAAATCAAGACGAATACCATAAATTGGAGAAGATCAGACAAAAATCGCTCCTGAGAAATCTTTAATTGTATTAAATTATTCGACATTTTAAGATTTTATTGTTATATTCTTCATAGTTAAAATACATATTAAATTTATATTCGTTTGGTGATTGTAAAGAAAGGGGTTCATTCTATCGATAGTTATTTGCTGTTGTTACAGAAAAATTCAGGTACAGTGAACTATGTACATCAGGAATTTCCCTATAATATTTTAATCCTACAATGTACATCCAACTGCATTACTTTTGCATACGTAATTTCTCAACTATTTTAAGTTTCCATTAAATGTTACACTATTTTGAAGTATTAGACATAAATTTAATTCAAAAATATATTTTTAAAAATAATGATGTACTCTTAGGTTGGGTCCATAAACCAGGTAGCTCGGCTAAGAGGAGGAATTGGATAGGATATATTACAAATATACTTATTATAATATATTAATCATTTCAAATATAATATTTTAAATAACTGCATACATACATATGTGGAGGAAAATGAAAAGGATGGAGGGGTCTGAGAAAAGGCCGCGTTGGGCTACATGAAGGAAGGGAGGGGTCCAGTAAGGCCTAATATATGACCACGAACATTATAGACAATCCTTTATTAAACATTCGTTTGATAATTTTATAGAACCCAGTTCGCATTATCGTGATTGGGTTTCACAATTGTCGATTGAAAATATAAATTTGTTCAATTTCAAATTTTTGAATTTTGGTTTGTAGAATAGACGCGCGAGGGGAGATGTGCGACGCTCGTTTTTTTTCTAATTTCAAATTGCGGCCATTATAATAGTAATGTCATGGCAATGCGTAGTATTTTTTTTTTGAATAATGCATACGCTTTTGTTTGTAAACAAACGTGTAAATTTGAATTCATGTCCGTATATATATATGTATGTAAAGAAATGTATGTACATATATTTGCGTGCGTAAAGAATTTTTATTTGCTTACTATTCTGATATTTACCTCTAAAACTATGTATTTAAATAAATACAGAAAATGTTTATTAATTATTATTGTTTTAAGTTCTCTGATTAATAAAATTTAATCAAATATGCAGATATTATTTATTACGTTTAATTTATCATAATTATGACTAATCGTTGAAAAATAGAAGTAAAATATTAAAAGAGTGCAAAAAATAATATATGAATTGTATATTTCGAAATTGTTTAATGAAATTATTAAAATTATTGAAGGCAAATAAATTTTGATAACAACCATTTGGTAACATTTACCTTGCATAGGTTTTATCATATTTTACACCGATTTCCTCAGTTTTCATACAGTTTTACTCATTCTGTTATTTTGAGAACGATTTCTGGTCCATAAATCTCGATGAGTTTAATTAAAAATGTAAATTTTGCATCTCGTGTTAATTGAATTCTACAAGGTTTACAGAATAGAAGGTTACGACATGATGGATATCATATCCCTGGGTTCACTAATACGCTCACACGATTTTGGGCAGCACTAACACATAAGCAAATTTTTTTTTGTTTATCTCTCTCTTCTGAGTACTTACAAATTGAAGGAGAATGCAGTTGAACGTCCACAACTGCCGACTGGAAGAGCGATGTACACGTATACGTATATACACGAGTTATCGACGCTGCTCAAAGCGGCGAAATGTTGCCAGCTGCCAATGTGTTTGCATACTTTGTAACAAATTTATAATTTTCGTCAACAAATTTCGTAATTTATATGTTCGAATATACATAAACACCAATCAAATATATATGATCTGTATGGTAATAAATAATTAATTACCTTTAGTTTTCATTTCCTTTGAAAAAACTATGGATTTTCATATTAATAGTTATTAGTTTATTTCATATTAGTTTACAAAGTCTATACTGGCAATCTTGTACAAGAGCGAGAAATGAGCTGAGCGGGTTTTACGGAAAAAATCAAATCGCCGCTGGTTTCTTTGGGACAACCGTCAGTAACGCTATGGGCTCGGGAGGAGTTTGCACCCCAAAACCCTCCCCTGACTTCGCACCTAGCTGGGAGGTAAGTAAAATTGCTGGTTCTGCTATTACATTCTCAACAAAAAAAAATTTTTCGCTTTTGTATACATATTTATTCATATTTATGTTTTTTTTTTTTGCTTGCTCTTTCACCTAAACATATCAAAACTAAGTAGAAATGAATAGAAAGTAAGCAACACATTGCATTTTGATTTCACAGAACTGTACGTGTACATATTTGTGTTTGTAATTAACTTGTCAATGGGTTCGCATAAAAACCACTCCTTTACAACGGTAATCCCTTGAAGCCCTTCGCATGCAAATTATTAGCAAAGCAGGTGGTTAAAGCTGCAGCATTTTCGCAGCTATGAACAAAAAGAATATATATAACTTGAAATTCATTACGGATTAAAACAATATTACGACTTACCTATTGGGGTGCTGTGGAACATTCAAACAAGCTTGTAAACCGTCCATACCGATTTTCTCGAGGCTTGCATCGCCGGCGGCACCAGTCTTAATGAACTCCACCATTGCCGCCTCGTTAATTTTATTATTTTCACTCAACTGTTAATTTACATACATATGTATGTACGTATTCTTAAATTAATCATATGTTGAATATAATAATTTATTATGTAAAAACTTACCAAACCGATCTTTTTCATAACACATTCGCTCAAGCATTTACCTTTGTCAGTGTTTGGAGGTTGGGTGTTCATGAGATTTTCTAAATCGGCTGGCAGATGAAAAGATGAAAATCAAATTGAAATAAATTACCTTAAGCTAAGAGTTTTTGGCCTACCATCACTAGCACCGGTAATTCCTTTACAAACTTTGCCGAGTTTGGCAACTTTATCCACAAGTTCATTAGCCTGAAAATAAATAACAAACTTTATAATAACTTTTTACCAAAACTCTTCAGTTTGTTTGAAACAATGGAAGGTAGGGAGATTCAGCGTTCTGTGTTTATTTTCGATAAAATGCTGTAAAAATCAGAGGGAAAACTGAGACTTTGTGCAAGTCTCCAATCTGAAGCGAGATTCAACATTGAGCCTCGACTCTTCTATGCAGAAGTCATCATTCAGGCAAAATTTAAATGCTATGAAGCATAGCGGATGCTCAAGCCTCGGACTATACAGAACACAGGTTTCCTAAACCTTTTATCGGTTAGGTTGTTCATATTCAAGATTTATTAGTTATATGCCACTGCTTTCTTCAGCCACCCCCCCAGAAGTAAAAGGCTTCTTAAACACCAGTAAAGGGCTCCAAAAATACAATATAACAATTTGAAGCTTTTTAGTGAACATAATCATGCTCGGCTTAACGAAGTAGAGGAAGACCACAACAGTTTATTTTCATGGCGCCAGTTAGGTGCTCGAATCCTCCCCTGCTTGGAAAATAAATACTGCTTAACTGACTTAGCTTCACTGATAATTCGGTTTGGTTCCATTTTGTAGAAGCAGCACTTCGTACTTATACTCGTATACTTTCATCAATATTTAACACTCTCACTTATTGAATTTTATCATCTTTTTACCTCAGTGTTTGAGATGATTAAGCCACAGACAAGCGGAAATGTAAAAATAAGCTTCATTTTAACGAATTGTTAACTTTTTCACTATACTGAAGCGCAACGACACGATGTGATAATTGTAAGATGCTTTCTGAGCTTCCCTGTAAAACCGGCGCACTTTTATATATTTCGGTCTGTTTAAAGTAAAGTTTCCAACACAATGCTACACGCCCTTTATTATATTCATCACCTGTCCCAAAAGTAGCGTATAAAAATATCTAGATTATAAACGGAGCAAAATCCAATTACATTAAATGCTCATAAATTGCAATTAATTATACAACTCAAGATGTTTTCCGACTCATATTCATTATGACAATCTAACGGTGTCTAACCTGTAGTCATTCTTGTCTTCTCGAAACTAGTTCTATTGTAGCTAATACAGTACAAAACCAGTAGTATGACTAAAATTAAACCCTAAAGTATAGGTTGAGGAGTCAAGAAGGATTTGCAAAGTCTCTCTCAGTTTACCATAAATCCGTCAATGCGCATACAGAATCGGTCTATTCAAGACGACGTATGCTGTACGTTTGAGGCGAACATAGGTGACCATAAGAACCTTTGTATATTTGTGTTTACTCGTATATATACAGTGTTTTGTTCTCACTGTCTGACGAAAGAAGATGGTTGCTTTGCTCGTTAAAAGTGGCGGCTGCAACCATGCGTGCCCTCCTCCATAAGGCTAGATTGACACTCGAAAGGGATGGAGCTCTCCGCCGATTTCACTTAACAGGGCTCTTGAAGACATTATCTAAGGGGTAGATGCCCTGTCAATACATCCATCATAATACTAAATTATCTTCTGCTTAGTGTAAGTAACAGTTTGTACGCCGAAGTGCTCCAAGACTTCAGTCCACTACTGTAGACAGACCGCTGGGCCGCCTTTTCATTGCCATCTATGTTTGTGTGACCGGCTTGAGTCTGTTAATTGCCTCTTTAAATATTCTCACACATTTGGACTTATTTAACTGTCTTAATTGTTGCTATGTTGTTACTAGAAACTTAATAGATTTTCCTTTGAAACGCTTGCCAATTTGTCTGGAGGTCGGAGTTGTAGTTATAGTCACAGAAGCTAGCGCTGCCTCTATTTGGGTCGTAGATTCCATTTTGGCGCGAAGGGTCTTCTCCAAATATTCCTGCTTTCGATATCCTCCTCCAACTACAATAAATTTTTTATTTGTTGTTTGAAGTCGACAAGATCAATGGAATCCGGCTCAGAAGCATACACGTACTACTGAGCTGCTCTTTAATGAAACTATATTAAACCGGTTAGAAAAACCTGCATTCTGCAAAGTGAAGCTAATCTAGTTTCGATCGCGGCCAAGCAATAACTGCACTGCCAAAGATTTCTACAAGAGATACCGAATACGAGATCCGACCGAGACCTGCTTCATATGATTCATAATAAAATAATAAATACGCATAGATTAAAATACCGTCGTAATTTAATGAGGGAGAGAAGCACAACATACGATCAGCACATTTAGGTTCTTAGAAAGAGACATCAATTCTATCGGACCAGAACCCTTCTTTCTTTAAGCGACTTTAAACTAGAAGGAAAGAGTTAGGAACTTAAGAAACGTTACAGGATCACAAACAGGACACTCCAGACATCACAACTAACAGGAATAGAACTGAAAACTTTTACCATTTTTTTGAGACACAAGGCAATCAGCAGTGACAATAAAAGGTCAAAATTCTCGAGGAGTATAACAACCAGACTAATCAAGTAAAGAGAATCTGCACTCCATTCTCTTTACTTGATTGGACTCATGGTCACCATGCATCCACATTTCAAAAAACGAAATAAGATGGAATATCAGTGTGTAAACCCACCCTTCTTAAACACATTAGAATGACCTAAGAACAATATGATTTTAAAAAGTTGAAAAATAGCATGAGGTCATTTAAAAGTCTGCATATTGTCGAATTCAGAAAATTTTTTCACAAAAAGCTAGTTCGGCATGTGGTACTTTTCTAACTAATTTATATTTTCTGTAGCTTTCGCCCATGTACTCGTATACATACGAGTATGTAGAAGTATACATTTATTAATCTTTAATTTATTCCCTTCTCAATCAATAATTTTTGAAATAATCATTACTTAAGAGAACTTATCGGCTTCAATCCAAGGTACTTGGTTAATACAATTACAATAAACAATTTTAGTTTAATACACTGACCTTCTCTAAGCTAAATTTATTAAGCTCTCAAAAATTATTCATACACAGTTAACTCGTCACGGTATTTAACGAAGCTATCCATTTGGTTTTGTGTATTCAAAATTATGGTTAGGATTTTCATTTTTAGGTTCAAAGGCCTTTTACGACTTTTACGACTATTTAGTAAGGATTTTAATTTATTTAAAGGCGAATCCAGTGAATGTCTTCTAAGCCATTATTACTGATAGAAAACTTGAGTTATCTACAGAGATTGTGCAAATTAGCTGAGAATATTTAATTTTATTTATGTCTTCACGGTTAATTAGGTGAACATATGGACGAGAGGCGGCTGAAAAGTTCGCGACCTAAGGTAGTTAGAGATGAAACATCGTTTCGTTACTGATAATACTCTTTGCGGGACTCATTATTAGTGTAAACAAGCAACAACACTATGTTAACGGAAATTTTTAAAGAGTTGTCATCGGTTCTTTCTGCTCCTTCATACACAATGACGAAAAAATGGGCTCCGCTGTTTCAACAAGGAAGAGAGACCTGTGAAGATGACCCACGCCTGGACCTCCCAGTGACGGTTGTGACCGAAGAAAAGGTTCAGAAAGTCGCAAAATTAGTACTGGCTGTTGGCAGATTTAAATTGAGGCAGATGGCAGAAGGTTTACACCGTCCGACACGATTTTTGGCCCACGAAAAATCTGACATCAGATTCATAATTAGCGACCCCAAAAAGCCCTGCCTACTAAGTTTTATAAAAAATTAAAAACTTTTAAAAGAGTTCTTGTCACTTTCTTTTAGAGGTTGTTTTCATCCCTAAAAACCATAAGCGACTTGATCTAGCAAAACACACGTTTGATTTGTTCGTGGGTCAGAAAAAAAGTGACTTTTGTCGGACGGTGTTACAGATTAGCAAAGAACGATCTGGAGATTTTGCATGAACATTTGAATATGAAAAAATTAGTACGCGGTACTCAGAATGCTCACGCCGCTCGACAAGCAGCGACGATTATAGAATTGACGACCTTTGTTCGAAAGTGAACTGCTATCTTGCCGACCTTGGCTACCCTCATCACCAGCTGAACGAAGGAGTACAGGCTTGATGTAAAGGTCGTTGACATAAAAATTCCTTCCATAAACAACCCAAAGATATTGTGAGTCACACTCGACTCCTTCACTCCGCATACGACCGTAATTGCCCCAAAACTCTAGAGCCGCTACAAAATACTCAAAGCGCTAGCCGCCAGCACCTGGGGTAAAGGCAAAGTAACCTTGCTGACAACATACAAAGCAATTGGCCACCCGGTCGTAAACTATGATGCCCCGATCTGGGCACCGGAGACGAACGAGACGCAGATGAAGAAGGTACAGGCTTGCCAAAACACCGCCCTAAGGACCGCGGCAGGAAAACGCCTGATGTCGCCGGAGCATCACTTGCACAGCGAATCCATGCTACGAGATAAGGAGCGTAATGCTTTGCTGTGCAACTAATTCCTATTGGGAAAGGGACATGAAGATCGCAATCCAGCAACATGTGGACAGGACGGCATACAGATAAGCACTGAACGCCATTCACCAGGAGTCAGTCAACACCTTCAAAGACTCCCTTCCCGTGAATAGTGTGCTCGGAGAAAAAGCACCACCCATTGCAGACAACAAGCTCGACCTGCTTCGAGGGACCCGCGTGACTCCGGCACAGCTTAGGTCTGGATACTGTAGCAGGTTAAACTCCTACCTATCCAGACTCCACCCCAATATATCCAACGTATGCCATGTATGTGGAGAGTCTCCGCACGACACTAACCACCGCCTCCCAATGGTCCAATCTCGTCGAAACAGCACGTTTCCTTAACCTCCCGATGATGATCGGCGACTTAGTTTAATTAACCTATACCTAAGCGGGGTAAACGTGGCTGCTACAACAACAACAACATTGGAGAGTTGTAAATATTTTTTGTAGTTGTGCCAAGAAGATTTGGATGAAAATTGCAATCGCATTGTAACAGTTGATGAAACTTGGATTCGTCAGTATGATTCCCAATCCAAAGAGGAGTGGATAAAAATAGGGGAAATTCCACCAAAAAAAATCAAAGTGGAAAAGTCGCCATCGAAGATTATGGCTACCATTTTCTGGGTTAGCGAGGGAATATTATTAATTGATTACTTGCCAAAGGGAACTACAGTAATACGCTAATTTGTTGAGTCAGGTGCGTGAGGCAAATTAGATGAGAGGTGGCAAGTTAGCGCGTGGAGTGCTGTTTCTTCAAGACAACGCACCCGTTCAAACCGCCGGGATGCCTTAAAAGCTACTAGATTTACAGAAATTGACCATCCACCCTACAGTCCGCGCCTGACCCACAGTGACTTTCCTTTATCCAAAATAAAAAAGGGGTTGTGGGGAAACGACAGTGAGATCTAAGCGACCGTAGAAATATTTTTTCAGTGGTATAAAGGCATTATATTCGTGATGTGAAAAGTGTATTTCACTTGAGGGAGACTATTGAAAAATAAAAAACATAGAAAATTATACTTAGATTTTTACGTCTTAATTAAGTTTAGAAAAAAGTGTTGGCTAAGCGAACCCCATAGGCTCAGGTGTAAATATACACTTACACTTACTCTCCAATGTTTAATCTTTCAATATTTAACCTCTCATGTTAGTCATCTTAGACTTCGTTGGAAATACTCTTCGCCAGCGGCGGATTTATATTCTTCATTTTGGCCAACGAGCAAAACTTCACTGAAGTAAATAGTACTAGGTAGAGGCAGCAACAACTGCAACTTCAATATCAAGACGCCTTGATTTTTGCTAATTTTTTGAGGTAAGGGCCACCTATCGCATCTCTCATTCATAAGAAAATAAAATAAAATAAAATAAAAAATTAAATTAAATAAATAAAGAAAAAATAAAATAAGGTAACATAAAATAAATAAAATAACAGTACATAAAAAATAAATTAAATAAAAATAAAACAGTATTTTAAAATAAAATTAAATGAATAGAATGGAAAATAAAATATTTGGGTTACTTGCTTACTTTCTTAAAAAAAAAATAAAATTGTTATATTGGTTTTAATTTATTTTATTTCATTATAATTCTCTTTTTCTATTAAACTAAAATTAATTGAAATACAAAATTGGTATTTCAAGGTTTCTATATATGTTTTCCTTGCGCATATACCAAGGCGCACCTGTAAGGTATCGTAGGGTTTTTGATTAAAATCGCTGTATTTTATGAATACTGGTTGGCAGATAGAAGACCCCCATATTTGTATTCAATACATCCATATTGGCTTTATGACAGAATTACATAGAAGGATTTAATGAACCAAGCATAAACTTAAATTTTTACAGGGTAACCAATGTAGGTTGACGGTTTTGACAGCCAACTTCTAATGAGTTTTAAGTGATTTTCTAGTGTGATTGAGGCGTTTATTAGGCACTTCGGTATCGTCTGCGAATGTTGAGGTTAATACCTTTGCGCACGTCGGAATGCCTGCAGTAAATAAGACATCAGTATTGGTACCAAAATGCTGTCTTGAGGAATACCAGCCATAATTGGGCATTCATTTGAGACAAATTGCTTCACCTTAACTGTAAATCTTCTGTTAGTAAGATATGATGTGAAGATCTGCTGGAAATTTTTTGGCAAAGTCATTTTAATTTTGTATATAAGTCCTTCATGCCATACTTTATTGAATGCTTGAGCCACATCAAGAAATATTGCTGAGTAATACTCTGTCAACTCACTCAAATGCCTTCTTAATCTCATTGGAAAAGCGATGGACTTGTTCTATATTACCATGTTTTTCGCGAAACCCGAATTGATCATTTGATATAGTTTCGTATTCATGGAGAAAATGAGATACCTTAGATTGTAGCACATTTTCAAAAAATTTGGAAAGAACGGGCAACAAGCTAATTGGTCGATATGATGATGGCAGCGTTGCATTTTTTCAGGCTTGGCTATCATGATAATCTACGACTTTTTCCACGCATTCGGAAAATATCGAAGATTAAATATGGCATTAAAAAATGGTCGTAACCAGGCGTCTTTTTTATATTTAACGTTTTTGTTATGACTTTTATCTCAGACGACAAAATTGTTTTTGAATCGTAAAATTACTCATCGCTGCATTGGATTAGAATACTTAGCTAAGGTGATTTGCAAAGCATTTTGCCCTTTCTTCTTCAGAACGAGCCCAAGTACTTATTCACTGTCTGAGCAGTCTCTCAATTTCTACTGGTGGCTTAAAGTTTTTTTCCCCCTTCCATATTGAATTTCTTTGAGAAGAATTTGGCGTTAACGTAGATATAAATCTCTTAAGGTCTCTTTTTAATATTTTAAAGCTCTCCTCAGTTTATTCTAAGCAGTTTTTAGTTTTATTTTAGATGATGGGGATCGATTATTCTGCCATTCTCGGCGCAGTCTACGCTTTTCGATTATTAGGCGCTCAATTAGTGGTTCGTTTTGTACTTTGGATACTCTCTGTTGGTTTTGGTGTTCCTACAGTGACCGCTATTGAGAGCAAGAAGTTGAATAAATTAATATAGTCCTCTATATCAATTTTACTTATTACTTCAACTTCCACTTGCATGTGGGTGCTAAGATACAGTGCATTCGCGAAGCCGCGAACACTCCATAGTATTTATGAACGCTTAATGTGAACAATATTTTTTTTACATTGACTACCTTAAAAGATAAACAAAGTCAAAAGGCTCTAAAATGTGAACAACAAATAGTTAAATTTTTCTTTGTTGGAAATAAAAAATCCGTAAAAATGCTATAATTTGTGTCAGTTAATAGTTCTGTTCGTTGACTAGATGGGCATTAACAATTTTTACCGAACTTTACTGGATCGTGTTCGTTCAGCCAAAAACCCAGTAGAAATTGGTAACGAGAGGTAAATGAAAATTCGTGCTGGGAAAATTTGATCCAGTAAAAACTAGTATAAAAAACAGCTGATTTGTGATCATATGATTGAATTTTTGTCAACAAAACGAAATTGATTTTAAATTAAAATAATTTTAATTTTTTAATTTAATATGAATTATATACCAACAAAATAACAAAACAATATCAATGATTCCAATAATAGTAAAAGCACACGTTAAACGAAAATGCGGTGGTAGTGGAGTGGAATCATCGCCCGTGCACCACCCAGCTTTCGTTGAGAAGTTAGCAGTTAGGAAGGCATAGAATTAGAATATTATTGTATTATAGACAACGGTTGATTTTGGATTTCTATAATTTACCAGAAAGCAGTGGCGACCATATGAGCTGCATAACAAATTCGAAGCAAAGTTGTTGCTACGGCCACAAAGAGGATAATTATTGATCTTCCGGAAGCGACGACGATGCACAAAATGAAATATTAGTAGCATTTAGAAGGAAAAGTAAAGCTCTTGCTTGGTTTTTATTTAAACAGAATCGAATAAACTCTATAATAATGATGAGTTAATATAATAACGCTCACAGAAAAAGAATTTCAACCTTATTTTCGTATTTCAGTCATCCTTATTGAAAATCTAAGCGACAAATTGTTACAGAGCAAGTTCTATATCGCTCCTCGTCCTTTTAGAGGACTATTAGAAAAAACATAGCGATATCTTTATCGTTGGACGGCTATAAAGCATTTATGTATAATTTCATCACTGTTGGAATACAATAAATTTTGAATACAATTAATAACTTAAAAATGTCACATAATTGCCAATTTTATTAAAACAGTTAGGAAGATAGTTAAAACCAGAAATAATAAACTGTATAAATGAACGAATTCGAAATTAGCCGTCAAAATAAACAGCTGTACAACTTGCCCGCTAATTTTTACTGGATCCTGTTCATTGAAAACTCAGTAAATTTCATTCTACCGGAGGTAAAACATCTTGCTCTCAATTTCGTTACTTGGTCTGAGTTTACATGAGGATACTTCTGTAGCTTTTTATCGAAATTTTCTCTTTTGTGTCGCCCTTCACGTTCACACAGAGACACTTTCTTCAAGCAATTGTTTTGACATTTGTTTGGTGTTCATTTTTTTCTCTACTCCGCTTTATTTTATAGCCTATTTCCACCGGACGTTAACTGCATTTTAGCTTGAATGCATTTAAACATCGCATTTAAATGCGAAATTCCCATGTGTTTGTTGTTGTATAAAAGTGTCTTAACTCACTTTTCAAAGTGAGTTAATTCACTTTCGGTAATTTAACAGAAAATGTTATGTTAACAGTCGATGCTGTCACTACTAATGTAAAAATTTCCGACGTTTCGGTATATTTTTTGCCAGAGTCGTGTATTTTCGGATTTAATGAGGGGCCAGACTTTTATTTTTCATGCTGAAATTTTTTCTGCAAAAGTTACTTTTTTGCATTAATATTGACATAAAAACATATATTAAGTAATCGGCGAAGATAATGCTTCTTCTCTTCAAAAAAAAAAATTTAAAAAAAAATAAAAAACAAACAAAAAGCAATTGTGGAATTTCAAACGATCCCCTTAACATAAAAATATACGCGACTCTAGCAACTATCAGCAGATTGCGCAAAACAAATAATTATGTATATACATACAGTGGCGGACTAAAGTCTACATACGACCCCTTTTTTTGGAATCCCTACCGTCCCATAGTTTTTACAGGAAAAGTATTGATGTAGTCTTGCTTTGAATTTAATTGTAAGACAAAACCGAAAATTTCATATTTGTTCAACATTAACTTTCAATGTTATTAACAAAAAACTCAAAAAAGCCGTTGACAAAAGTGAACATACGTTTCATTAATTTGTTTCGTTTATTACTTCAGCTATTGTTGTCAGCGGTCAAGTACCGTTTTTTTTTCTTTCTATACTTTTCTTGGTATTTGGCTTTATCTTTATTGTTTTCCATCATATGAAAAAAGAAATACAATCGCGAAAATGTCGTCAGGAACGGAAATCCCGGTGGCTGTGCAAAAATTGATTATAAAACACAGAAATTGGCCCAGAAGCTAGCGAAATGATCCCAAATTGTTGTGCACTTACGCACAATAACAAGAACTCTTAACAACGAAGGATTCTACAGCAGAACTCCTCGCAAGAAGCCTCTCATAAGCGAGAAAAACCGCGCACATCGGTTGGAGTTCGCTAAAAAGCATCTAAAGAAGGATCATGAGTTCTGGAAAAGCGTGCTATTTACGGATGAGTCAAAATATAACATATTTGGATGCGATGGCAGAGCAAAAGTTTGGAGAAAATCCATTACTGCCATTGATCCCAGGCACCTTATTTCGACCTTAAAGCATGGTGGTGGGAGTGTCATGGATTGGAGAGCAGTTGCAGCGTCTGGAGTGGGTAAATTGGTCTTTATTGAAGGAAATATGGATCGCTTCGAGTATAAGACCATATTGGAAAATAATTTGAAGCTATCTGTGGACAAACTGTGCCTTGGCTCGAGCTGGATCTTTCTACAGGATAATGATCCTAAGCACACAACGCAAATTGTAAAGGATTTGCTGCTGTATTATGCTCCGCGGCAGTTGCACTCATCACCACAAAGCCCGGACTTGAATATTACATAGCACGTATGGAAAATATTGGAGCGGAAAATTCGAAAACACCCTATAAGTAATGCATCAAAGCTCAAAGAGAAACTTCAAGAAGAGTGGCAAAACATTACAGGAGAAGAGCTGGAAAATTTGGTTTTTTTCAATGTTAGACGCTTGCAAGCGGTGATTGATGCGCATGGTGGCCCAACAAAATATTAACTTAGTTATTAAAATTAATATGATTACCTAGAATAGCTAAGCAAAAAATCGTATGTTCACTTTTGTCAGTGCCTTTTTTCCATTTTTTGTTAATAACTTTGAAAGTTAATGTTGAATAAATGAGAAATTTTGGTTTTTGTTATATTCTTGAATTTAAAACAAAACTGCATCATTATTTTTTCTGTGAAAGCTATAGGACGGGTTGAATTCCCAAAAAATGGATCGTATGTAGACTTTAGTCCGCCACTGTATAATGTGCGCTTTGTAACCGGTTAAGCGATTTTTCGGCCGACCTACTCCTTGAATTGTGGTTTTCTAGAAAAACAAAATAAATAATTACTAAAAAAATAAACTAAACTGAAAATAGAAACAAAACGACGCAAGTGGAACCTTACGGAGGAGCAAAGTTTCCTGGATTGCTGGGAAGGAAGAGCTCAGGAATTGAGAGGTAGCCGAAAAAACTTTCATGTATACAAAGAAATGGCATTGTTGGCAAATTTGTAAGCATGCAAAAAATTCATTTTCCTTTCAGCAGTGTCTGTCCGTGCAACAATAATCTGCACTTGCAAATCATAATATTGTATAAATAGCAAAATAAAATGAATGCGGTCTCTTGAATTCATAATTTTAATACTTGTGACAAATTTTGCAAACTGCAAACTCAGTTTCGGTGGAAACGTTTGACATTTCATTCACTTAACAGAGGCCTTAAATGCAGTTAAGTGCTTGGTGGAAATAGGCTATTACACTCGCAATTTTTCGCTCGCATCGCGCTTTCTAATATGTCTAAAATAAAAAACACTATGTTTGAGTAAAGGAAGACACATCTTTTATTTATCTATTTCTTTTATATAATTTTACATTCGATTAAACATCAACTCTACCCTGTCCAAAGTGTAATCTAATTAATAAAAAATAAAAATTTTATTTAAATACTTGAAAATTTCAATTTTGTATATCACTATCATCAAAATCAATCTCAGCGGCTTCTTCAATACTCTCTAATATTTCTTGCATTAATTCAATTTTATCTGCAAACTCCATTATCTGAAATATTTATTAATAACCGGATACATATACACAAAGGCATATATGTTTGCATAATATATATTACATATATGTAAATATTGTAGTAAAAACCCCCAATTTCAATTTCCAAATTTACGGGATTTATTCATTTGAAATTTTAGACAGCTACAACAGAGAACGTAAATACAATGAGAAGGTCCAGGGCATGCTGTTTGTCAAATCGTTCCGCTGCCTCGCCAGCGAAAGGGAATTTAACAGAGCAAATCTTAAAGGAATTTTAAAGCGCCTTAACAGTGCGCAAACAGAAATCGTGCTCAAAATACCAGAATAAAAAAAATTGTATGTTAAATGAGAAAATACATGCAAAATAAATGTAAAATAGATAAAGCCTGTGCAAGATAAATATAAGCATGCAGATGGTTATCAAAAATTTCTGATATTATTTATAAACTTTTGCTTATTTGTTTTTAATAATTTGTAAACTTCATGAAATATTTTTGAAATTTATCCATATGATTTTTATATACTCCCATATATTTCTTTTTATTTTAAATTAATGGTAGTTATGATAATTTAGATATATTAAAATATGTTTGATTAAATCCTATTAAATATTATTTACTTTTGATGTAAATATCGAAATAAGTAAACAAGTCAAAATTCCTTCATTCATTTAAACATATGAGCGCACGTACATATGTATATATTTATAAGCAAAAACGTACACATCTAGCAAAAAAATAACTACCACGCCATCACCATGACAACACTATTTGAATGGCCGCTGCTACTATACGAGCTGCGCAAGCAGCACACATCTCCCTGCATGCGACTCGCCTACAAACCAAAGTGCCAAAAATTGGAAGTTGAACAAATTTGTGTCTTCTTCGACAACAGCAAATCGCGCTCTCGATAGAGTTTCTTTAGATTTACCAAAAGAATTTTAAATGAATGCCAAACAAATGCTTAGAAAAAGTCTCATTATTTTATAACATGAATTTTTTTATTTAATTTATGTTTAGTAACTCGAAAATATGTAAAATTTAATAGAAACTTAAAATCTATGAGGAATTAATTATAATATATACAAATGACTCCCATAACTTCTAAATCTTCTTCGATTATTAGATTCATACATATTTTAATTATGAAAAATATAGGAATATTATTTAAAAATGTTTATTAATTTAGGACAGTTAAATATTTTAATAAAAATTTCAAATCTATGAAGCTATATAAGAATCACTCCTATAGCTGTTGATTAGTGATTGATATATTCGTGGTATACGAAGTTTACTGTACCTGAATATGTACACCAAAATGCCAAAAATATGAAATCTAGCAAAATTTTTGTGATCGTTATTAAGATTGTGTGTGTTTTGCGTATACATATTAAATTGTTTGCATGTATGGGTTTTCACTTTGTCTTGAGTTCAACATCAATTTTTAGATTTTTGCTAAAATTTGACTTCGACTTGAGGAAACTGTTTGTAGATGAAAACTTTTTGTCTGCTTTCCTTCATTGAAATCAAATATTCTAGAATATTCTAGAACATTCTAGAAGTTTCCGGAACTTTTAGAATATTTGAGAATGTTAGCACACAATCTTCGCCACAACAAGGTGCATGCGGGAAGGCAAGGAAATTGCTTGCTGGGCAATATGAGCTAACAGGCGAACAGCAAATTTAGTAGCAGGATGCCTATTTGCTTCATTTCTGCAGACGGCGATTGAATTTTTGTCAGTGGCAAGAATTTGAAGCAACGATTGTTGACGATTCATGAATGTTACGGGTTGAAGGAAGAAAGGCATGCTAATGTATGTTGTTGTTGCTTAACTTTTCGCGACCATAATGATTTTGTGTGTTTTTGTTTTTTGACACTGCCGCGAAGAAGCATCTTGTTGACATGGCATGGCGGTGGTGTTTATGAATGCACGCACTTTGCTTTGTTGTAGGGCGCAGACGTCTATGAATGAAAATGTTATTGTTGTATTTGATTTCAGATGTGTTAATGTGTTTGTATGTTTTTGCATATGCGTATATGAACATACATACATACATATGTACATATGCATATATGCGTGTATGTATTTCTTGAGGCATGTCAGTATTTTGTATGGTAATAAGTACATATATACAAATGAATGCATTGTAAGATTTATTTGTTAATAAAATTATTAATCAAACATCTCATTAATTTGTAATAAATACAATTCATGAATAAATAAGCCTCCTTATAGAAAAAAAAATCCCATTGCAAAATGCCGACGGCAAATCGTCTCTTTATGAGGACATACATTTAACATTTACTATTTACAACTAGATAATACAAAAATTTGAAAAAGATGTAATATACATTAATGAAAAATACCCTTTCACCCCTATTCCAAAAAATTTAATAACATTTTGAGCAAAATAATTTCGTTTATTTTGATAACAAGCCTACAAAAATTCGTTATCTGAATTTAACATAAGCAAAGTTAGTTGGAGACAGAGCACTACATTTCTGAGCATATTTATTTTTGCTACGCTCAGTAATGTTATGCATCAATAGCAAACTCTGTTAATTTCTGGCGGCCTGTGGTGAAATGCATCCATCGAAACTTGGCATCTTTTGACAGTTTACACGCTGGTCCGCAATTGAACCTTCTCGTTGTATTTACGTTCTCTGGCCAAGCTCTACAGACATTCTGTTAAGATAACTTACCGACAAAATGTTATGTTAGCTAGCAGGTGGATTTACATAGGATCTAATAGCCTATTTCCACCAAGCACTTCACTGCATTTAAGGCCTCTGTTAAGTGAATGAAATGTCAAACGTTTCCACTGAAAGTGAGTTAACTCAAACAGCTGATTTTTGTTTACATTTGCAGTTTGCTCTGCCGAAAAATCCCTTAACCGGTTACAAAGCGCACATTATATATACATAAATATTTGTTTTGCGCCAATTATATATACATACATAATTATTTGTTTTGCGCATGCGCTGATAGTTACCAGAGTCGTGTATATTTTTATGTTGAGGGGATCGTTTTCTATTCCACAATTGCTTTTTGTTTGTTTTTTATTTTTATTTTATTTTATTTTTAAAAGAGGAGAAGCATTCTCTTCGCCAATTACTTAATATATTTTTTTATGTCAATATTAATGCAAAAAAGTAACTTTTGCAGAAAAAATTTCAGCATGCAAAACAAAAGTCTGTCCCCTCATTAAATCCGAAAATACATGACTCTGGCAACAAGTATACCGAAACGTCCGAAATGTTTACATTAGTAGTGAGAGCATCGACTGTTAACATAACATTTTCTGTTAAATTACCGAAAGTGAGTTAACTCACTTTGAAAATTGAGTTAACACTTTGAAAATTGAGTTAACACACTTTTATACAACAACAAACACATGGGAATTTCGCATTTAAATGCGATGTTTAAATGCATTCAAGCTAAACTGCAGTGAACGTCCGGTGGAAATAGGCTATTAATCCTTGTATTAATATAGGTATGTAAATTTATATTATATGTAGCAATTTGGCGCAATTATCTAATGAGTATTATGAGAAGAGAGAGGAGAAGGCGGAATCGTCAACGGCCAATTAGTTCCGTAAAAAAATTTTAGAAGCAAAGACGCGAATTTCGTGAATTATAAGTTTTTATAAAAACTATTTGATTATATTATTAAAGTTATTTTAAATCTAGGGTGCTTTAACGTAAGCACAAGTGATAAAATTCGTTTTTATTCTTTTCCTAAGAATACTTTGAAGGCGAAAAATTGGAGGGAGAACCTAAGGATTTCACCGATGGACGAACTACCATCCCGGAATGCATTCGTATGTAGGACACATTTTGAGGATAGTGCTGTGGGTGGGAAAAGATTAAGGGAAGATGCAGTTCCCACCCTTTACCTTGGTGAGTGTTTTTAATCAAATACGTTTATATATTTAAGTGTCGTTTGTGCGTGTACATACAGAAGTATATACAAATTTAGTAAATGTGTTAATTGTGTTTTTTTTTATTTGAATGCATAGCGCATTACGTTTAAAGAATAAAATATTAAATAATGTTTTTTGAAATTTTGCTTTAATTTAGAGAAATCACGGTTATAAAATGATATGTTCGCATACATATCTACATATGTGAATAATGTCACATTAGTCCCAGTCTGTTTGAAAAAATGTCAGATTCACACGCTACCCAAGTATTTAGCAATTCGGTCGCGGCTGGAATAAAAATGGTTCACAGCCAGAATAAGTTTTCGCAAGAATTGGCCAAGTACGCTGAGCCTACTTGGAAATTTATTAAAAGAATGAATGACCTTTTCGACGAACTTGACTGTAAGTCCCTCTTTTCAAAAAATCCCCTCAAATGTCCGTTGAAAAGAAATCACCCCGACAAAATCCAACGCCTTAGGGATCATATGGAGTTCATTAAAAGTTTGAGGTTCAATGCTAAGGTTATGCGAACAGCTGTTTTCGGAAGATAGGGAATTAGATTTTGTTTTTCTCTTGTAGGTAAACTCAATCAGGATGCGTTGGAGAATTTCTTTTATAGGGTCCGTGCTAGCCAAGGTATTAATACCCATCCGTCCGCTCACGAAATTCAATATACTGTAATTTCTGTGCCAGTGGTGAAATACGCTTTCATGACTCGACTTCGTTTTTGACAGTTTCCACGCTGGTCCGCAATTGAACCTTCTCTATGTTATACGTTCTCTGCTAAAATTTCAAATGAATAAATCCCGTAAATTTGGAAATTGAAATTGGGGGTTTTTACTACAATATTTACATATATGTAATATATATTATGCAAACATATATGCCTTTGTGTATATGTATCCGATTATTAATAAATATTTCAGATAATGGAGTTTGCAGATAAAGTTGAATTAATGCAAGAAATATTAGAGAGTATTAAAGAAGCCGCTGAGATTGATTTTGATGATAGTGAAAAGCATGATATATGTAATTAGATTACACTTTGGACAGGACAGAAATAGATAAATAAAAGATGTGTCTTCCTTTACTCAAACATAGTGTTTTTTATTTTAGACATATTAGGAAGCCCGATGCGAGCGAAAAATTGCAAGTGTAATAGCCTATTTCCACCAAGCACTTAACTGCATTTAAGGCCTCTGTTAAGTGAATGAAATGTCAAACGTTTCCACCGAAACTGAGTTTGCAGTTTGCAAAATTTGTCACAAGTATTAAAATTATGAATTCAAGAGACCGCATTCATTTTATTTTGCTATTTATACAATATTATGATTTGCAAGTGCAGATTATTGTTGCACGGACAGACACTGCTGAAAGGAAAATGAATTTTTTGCATGCTTACAAATTTGCCAACAATGCCATTTCTTTGTATACATGAGAGTTTTTTCGGCTACCTCTCAATTCCTGAGCTCTTCCTTCCCAGCAATCCAGGAAACTTTGCTCCTCCATAAGGTTCCACTGGCGTCGTTTTGTTTCTATTTTCAGTTTAGTTTATTTTTTTAGTAATTATTTATTTTGTTTTTCTAGAAAACCACAATTCAAGGAGTAGGTCGGCCGAAAAATCGTTTAACCGGTTACAAAGCGCACATTATATGTATATACATAATTATTTGTTTTGCGCAATCTGCTGATAGTTGCTAGAGTCGCGTATATTTTTATGTTAAGGGGATCGTTTGAAATTCCACAATTGCTTTTTGTTTGTTTTTTATTTTTTTTTAAATTTTTTTTTTTTGAAGAGAAGAAGCATTATCTTCGCCGATTACTTAATATATGTTTTTATGTCAATATTAATGCAAAAAAGTAACTTTTGCAGAAAAAATTTCAGCATGAAAAATAAAAGTCTGGCCCCTCATTAAATCCGAAAATACACGACTCTGGCAAAAAATATACCGAAACGTCGGAAATTTTTACATTAGTAGTGACAGCATCGACTGTTAACATAACATTTTCTGTTAAATTACCGAAAGTGAATTAACTCACTTTGAAAAGTGAGTTAAGACACTTTTATACAACAACAAACACATGGGAATTTCGCATTTAAATGCGATGTTTAAATGCATTCAAGCTAAAATGCAGTTAACGTCCGGTGGAAATAGGCTATAAAATAAAGCGGAGTAGAGAAAAAAATGAACACCAAACAAATGTCAAAACAATTGCTTGAAGAAAGTGTCTCTGTGTGAACGTGAAGGGCGACACAAAAGAGAAAATTTCGATAAAAAGCTACAGAAGTATCCTCATGTAAACTCAGACCAAGTAACGAAATTGAGAGCAAGATGTTTTACCTCCGGTAGAATGAAATTTACTGAGTTTTCAATGAACAGGATCCAGTAAAAATTAGCGGGCAAGTTGTACAGCTGTTTATTTTGACGGCTAATTTCGAATTCGTTCATTTATACAGTTTATTATTTCTGGTTTTAACTATCTTCCTAACTGTTTTAATAAAATTGGCAATTATGTGACATTTTTAAGTTATTAATTGTATTCAAAATTTATTGTATTCCAACAGTGATGAAATTATACATAAATGCTTTATAGCCGTCCAACGATAAAGATATCGCTATGTTTTTTCTAATAGTCCTCTAAAAGGACGAGGAGCGATATAGAACTTGCTCTGTAACAATTTGTCGCTTAGATTTTCAATAAGGATGACTGAAATACGAAAATAAGGTTGAAATTCTTTTTCTGTGAGCGTTATTATATTAACTCATCATTATTATAGAGTTTATTCGATTCTGTTTAAATAAAAACCAAGCAAGAGCTTTACTTTTCCTTCTAAATGCTACTAATATTTCATTTTGTGCATCGTCGTCGCTTCCGGAAGATCAATAATTATCCTCTTTGTGGCCGTAGCAACAACTTTGCTTCGAATTTGTTATGCAGCTCATATGGTCGCCACTGCTTTCTGGTAAATTATAGAAATCCAAAATCAACCGTTGTCTATAATACAATAATATTCTAATTCTATGCCTTCCTAACTGCTAACTTCTCAACGAAAGCTGGGTGGTGCACGGGCGATGATTCCACTCCACTACCACCGCATTTTCGTTTAACGTGTGCTTTTACTATTATTGGAATCATTGATATTGTTTTGTTATTTTGTTGGTATATAATTCATATTAAATTAAAAAATTAAAATTATTTTAATTTAAAATCAATTTCGTTTTGTTGACAAAAATTCAATCATATGATCACAAATCAGCTGTTTTTTATACTAGTTTTTACTGGATCAAATTTTCCCAGCACGAATTTTCATTTACCTCTCGTTACCAATTTCTACTGGGTTTTTGGCTGAACGAACACGATCCAGTAAAGTTCGGTAAAAATTGTTAATGCCCATCTAGTCAACGAACAGAACTATTAACTGACACAAATTATAGCATTTTTACGGATTTTTTATTTCCAACAAAGAAAAATTTAACTATTTGTTGTTCACATTTTAGAGCCTTTTGACTTTGTTTATCTTTTAAGGTAGTCAATGTAAAAAAAATATTGTTCACATTAAGCGTTCATAAATACTATGGAGTGTTCGCGGCTTCGCGAATGCACTGTATCTTAGCACCCACATGCAAGTGGAAGTTGAAGTAATAAGTAAAATTGATATAGAGGACTATATTAATTTATTCAACTTCTTGCTCTCAATAGCGGTCACTGTAGGAACACCAAAACCAACAGAGAGTATCCAAAGTACAAAACGAACCACTAATTGAGCGCCTAATAATCGAAAAGCGTAGACTGCGCCGAGAATGGCAGAATAATCGATCCCCATCATCTAAAATAAAACTAAAAACTGCTTAGAATAAACTGAGGAGAGCTTTAAAATATGAAAAAGAGACCTTAAGAGATTTATATCTACGTTAACGCCAAATTCTTCTCAAAGAAATTCAATATGGAAGGGGGAAAAAAACTTTAAGCCACCAGTAGAAATTGAGAGACTGCTCAGACAGTGAATAAGTACTTGGGCTCGTTCTGAAGAAGAAAGGGCAAAATGCTTTGCAAATCACCTTAGCTAAGTATTCTAATCCAATGCAGCGATGAGTAATTTTACGATTCAAAAACAATTTTGTCGTCTGAGATAAAAGTCATAACAAAAACGTTAAATATAAAAAAGACGCCTGGTTACGACCATTTTTTAATGCCATATTTAATCTTCGATATTTTCCGAATGCGTGGAAAAAGTCGTAGATTATCATGATAGCCAAGCCTGAAAAAATGCAACGCTGCCATCATCATATCGACCAATTAGCTTGTTGCCCGTTCTTTCCAAATTTTTTGAAAATGTGCTACAATCCAAGGTATCTCATTTTTTCCATGAATACGAAACTATATCAAATGATCAATTCGGGTTTCGCGAAAAACATGGTAATATAGAACAAGTCCATCGCTTTTCCAATGAGATTAAGAAGGCATTTGAGTGAGTTGACAGAGTATTACTCAGCAATATTTCTTGATGTGGCTCAAGCATTCAATAAAGTATGGCATGAAGGACTTATATACAAAATTAAAATGACTTTGCCAAAAAATTTCCAGCAGATCTTCACATCATATCTTACTAACAGAAGATTTACAGTTAAGGTGAAGCAATTTGTCTCAAATGAATGCCCAATTATGGCTGGTATTCCTCAAGACAGCATTTTGGGACCAATACTGATGTCTTATTTACTGCAGGCATTCCGACGTGCGCAAAGGTATTAACCTCAACATTCGCAGACGATACCGAAGTGCCTAATAAACGCCTCAATCACACTAGAAAATCACTTAAAACTCATTAGAAGTTGGCTGTCAAAACCGTCAACCTACATTGGTTACCCTGTAAAAATTTAAGTTTATGCTTGGTTCATTAAATCCTTCTATGTAATTCTGTCATAAAGCCAATATGGATGTATTGAATACAAATATGGGGGTCTTCTATCTGCCAACCAGTATTCATAAAATACAGCGATTTTAATCAAAAACCCTACGATACCTTACAGGTGCGCCTTGGTATATGCGCAAGGAAAACATATATAGAAACCTTGAAATACCAATTTTGTATTTCAATTAATTTTAGTTTAATAGAAAAAGAGAATTATAATGAAATAAAATAAATTAAAACCAATATAACAATTTTATTTTTTTTAAGAAAGTAAGCAAGTAACCCAAATATTTTATTTTCCTTCAATTCATTTAATTTTATTTTAAAATACTGTTTTATTTTTATTTAATTTATTTTTTATGTACTGTTATTTTATTTATTTTATGTTACCTTATTTTATTTTTTCTTTATTTATTTAATTTAATTTTTTATTTTATTTTATTTTATTTTCTTATGAATGAGAGATGCGATAGGTGGCCCTTACCTCAAAAAATTAGCAAAAATCAAGGCGTCTTGATATTGAAGTTGCAGTTGTTGCTGCCTCTACCTAGTACTATTTACTTCAGTGAAGTTTTGCTCGTTGGCCAAAATGAAGAATATAAATCCGCCGCTGGCGAAGAGTATTTCCAACGAAGTCTTAGATGACTAACATGAGAGGTTAAATATTGAAAGATTAAACATTGGAGAGTAAGTGTAAGTGTATATTTACACCTGAGCCTATGGGGTTCGCTTAGCCAACACTTTTTTCTAAACTTAATTAAGACGTAAAAATCTAAGTATAATTTTCTATGTTTTTTATTTTTCAATAGTCTCCCTCAAGTGAAATACACTTTTCACATCACGAATATAATGCCTTTATACCACTGAAAAAATATTTCTACGGTCGCTTAGATCTCACTGTCGTTTCCCCACAACCCCTTTTTTATTTTGGATAAAGGAAAGTCACTGTGGGTCAGGCGCGGACTGTAGGGTGGATGGTCAATTTCTGTAAATCTAGTAGCTTTTAAGGCATCCCGGCGGTTTGAACGGGTGCGTTGTCTTGAAGAAACAGCACTCCACGCGCTAACTTGCCACCTCTCATCTAATTTGCCTCACGCACCTGACTCAACAAATTAGCGTATTACTGTAGTTCCCTTTGGCAAGTAATCAATTAATAATATTCCCTCGCTATCCCAGAAAATGGTAGCCATAATCTTCGATGGCGACTTTTCCACTTTGATTTTTTTTGGTGGAATTTCCCCTATTTTTATCCACTCCTCTTTGGATTGGGAATCAAACTGACGAATCCAAGTTTCATCAACTGTTACAATGCGATTGCAATTTTCATCCAAATCTTCTTGGCACAACTACAAAAAATATTTACAACTCTCCAATGTTGTTGTTGTTGTAGCAGCCACGTTTACCCCGCTTAGGTATAGGTTAATTAAACTAAGTCGCCGATCATCATCGGGAGGTTAAGGAAACGTGCTGTTTCGACGAGATTGGACCATTGGGAGGCGGTGGTTAGTGTCGTGCGGAGACTCTCCACATACATGGCATACGTTGGATATATTGGGGTGGAGTCTGGATAGGTAGGAGTTTAACCTGCTACAGTATCCAGACCTAAGCTGTGCCGGAGTCACGCGGGTCCCTCGAAGCAGGTCGAGCTTGTTGTCTGCAATGGGTGGTGCTTTTTCTCCGAGCACACTATTCACGGGAAGGGAGTCTTTGAAGGTGTTGACTGACTCCTGGTGAATGGCGTTCAGTGCTTATCTGTATGCCGTCCTGTCCACATGTTGCTGGATTGCGATCTTCATGTCCCTTTCCCAATAGGAATTAGTTGCACAGCAAAGCATTACGCTCCTTATCTCGTAGCATGGATTCGCTGTGCAAGTGATGCTCTGGCGACATCAGGCGTTTTCCTGCCGCGGTCCTTAGGGCGGTGTTTTGGCAAGCCTGTACCTTCTTCATCTGCGTCTCGTTCGTCTCCGGTGCCCAGATCGGTGCATCATAGTTTACGACCGGGTGGCCAATTGCTTTGTATGTTGTCAGCAAGGTTTCTTTGCCTTTACCCCAGGTGCTGGCGGCTAGCGCTTTGAGTATTTTGTTGCGGCTCTAGAGTTTTGGGGCAATTGCGGTCGTATGCGGAGTGAAGGAGTCGAGTGTGACTCACAATATCTTTGGGTTGTTTATGGAAGGAATTTTTACGTCAACGACCTTTACATCAAGCCTGTACTCCTTCGTTCAGCTGGTGATGAGGGTAGCCAAGGTCGGCAAGATAGCAGTTCACTTTCGAACAAAGGTCGTCAATTCTATAATCGTCGCTGCTTGTCGAGCGGCGTGAGCATTCTGAGTACCGCGTACTAATTTTTTCATATTCAAATGTTCATGCAAAATCTCCAGATCGTTCTTTGCTAATCTGTAACACCGTCCGACAAAAGTCACTTTTTTTCTGACCCACGAACAAATCAAACGTGTGTTTTGCTAGATCAAGTCGCTTATGGTTTTTAGGGATGAAAACAACCTCTAAAAGAAAGTGACAAGAACTCTTTTAAAAGTTTTTAATTTTTTATAAAACTTAGTAGGCAGGGCTTTTTGGGGTCGCTAATTATGAATCTGATGTCAGATTTTTCGTGGGCCAAAAATCGTGTCGGACGGTGTAAACCTTCTGCTATCTGCCTCAATTTAAATCTGCCAACAGCCAGTACTAATTTTGCGACTTTCTGAACCTTTTCTTCGGTCACAACCGTCACTGGGAGGTCCGGGCGTGGGTCATCTTCACAGGTCTCTCTTCCTTGTTGAAACAGCGGAGCCCATTTTTTCATCATTGTATTGTATATGAAGGAGCAGAAAGAACCGATGACAACTCTTTAAAAATTTCCGTTAACATAGTGTTGTTGCTTGTTTACACTAATAATGAGTCCCGCAAAGAGTATTATCAGTAACGAAACGATGTTTCATCTCTAACTACCTTAGGTCGCGAACTTTTCAGCCGCCTCTCGTCCATATGTTCACCTAATTAACCGTGAAGACATAAATAAAATTAAATATTCTCAGCTAATTTGCACAATCTCTGTAGATAAATCAAGTTTTCTATCAGTAATAATGGCTTAGAAGACATTCACTGGATTCGCCTTTAAATAAATTAAAATCCTTACTAAATAGTCGTAAAAGTCGTAAAAGGCCTTTGAACCTAAAAATGAAAATCCTAACCATAATTTTGAATACACAAAACCAAATGGATAGCTTCGTTAAATACCGTGACGAGTTAACTGTGTATGAATAATTTTTGAGAGCTTAATAAATTTAGCTTAGAGAAGGTCAGTGTATTAAACTAAAATTGTTTATTGTAATTGTATTAACCAAGTACCTTGGATTGAAGCCGATAAGTTCTCTTAAGTAATGATTATTTCAAAAATTATTGATTGAGAAGGGAATAAATTAAAGATTAATAAATTTATACTTCTACATACTCGTATGTATACGAGTACATGGGCGAAAGCTACAGAAAATATAAATTAGTTAGAAAAGTACCACATGCCGAACTAGCTTTTTGTGAAAAAATTTTCTGAATTCGACAATATGCAGACTTTTAAATGACCTCATGCTATTTTTCAACTTTTTAAAATCATATTGTTCTTAGGTCATTCTAATGTGTTTAAGAAGGGTGGGTTTACACACTGATATTCCATCTTATTTCGTTTTTTGAAATGTGGATGCATGGTGACCATGAGTCCAATCAAGTAAAGAGAATGGAGTGCAGATTCTCTTTACTTCTTACTCCTCGAGAATTTTGACCTTTTATTGTCACTGCTGATTGGCTTGTGTCTCAAAAAAATGGTAAAAGTTTTCAGTGCTATTCCTGTTAGTTGTGAAGTCTGGAGTGTCCTGTTTGTGATCCTGTAACGTTTCTTAAGTTCCTAACTCTTTCCTTCTAGTTTAAAGTCACTTGAAGAAAGAAGGGTTCTGGTCCGATAGAATTGATGTATCTTTCTAAGGAACTAAATGTCCTGATCGTATGTTGTGCTTCTCTCCCTCAATAAATTACGACGGTATTTTAATCTATGCGTATTTATTATTTTATTATGAATCATATGAAGCAGGTCTCGGTCGGATCTCGTATTCTTTGTAGAAATCTTTGGCAGTGCAGTTATTGCTTGGCCGCGATCGAAACTAGATTAGCTTCACTTTGCAGAATGCAGGTTTTTCTAACCGGTTTAATATAGTTTCATTAAAGAGCAGCTCAGTAGTACGTGTATGCTTCTGAGCCGGATTCCATTGATCTTGTCGACTTCAAACAACAAATAAAAAATTTATTGTAGTTGGAGGAGGATATCGAAAGCAGGAATATTTGGAGAAGACCCTTCGCGCCAAAATGGAATCTACGACCCAAATAGAGGCAGCGCTAGCTTCTGTGACTATAACTACAACTCCGACCTCCAGACAAATTGGCAAGCGTTTCAAAGGAAAATCTATTAAGTTTCTAGTAACAACATAGCAACAATTAAGACAGTTAAATAAGTCCAAATGTGTGAGAATATTTAAAGAGGCAATTAACAGACTCAAGCCGGTCACACGAACATAGATGGCAATGAAAAGGCGGCCCAGCGGTCTGTCTACAGTAGTGGACCGAAGTCTTGGAGCACTTCGGCGTACAAACTGTTACTTACACTAAGCAGAAGATAATTTAGTATTATGATGGATGTATTGACAGGGCATCTACCCCTTAGATAATGTCTTCAAGAGCCCTGTTAAGTGAAATCGGCGGAGAGCTCCATCCCTTTCGAGTGTCAATCTAGCCTTATGGAGGAGGGCACGCATGGTTGCAGCCGCCACTTTTAACGAGCAAAGCAACCATCTTCTTTCGTCAGACAGTGAGAACAAAACACTGTATATATACGAGTAAACACAAATATACAAAGGTTCTTATGGTCACCTATGTTCGCCTCAAACGTACAGCATACGTCGTCTTGAATAGACCGATTCTGTATGCGCATTGACGGATTTATGGTAAACTGAGAGAGACTTTGCAAATCCTTCTTGACTCCTCAACCTATACTTTAGGGTTTAATTTTAGTCATACTACTGGTTTTGTACTGTATTAGCTACAATAGAACTAGTTTCGAGAAGACAAGAATGACTACAGGTTAGACACCGTTAGATTGTCATAATGAATATGAGTCGGAAAACATCTTGAGTTGTATAATTAATTGCAATTTATGAGCATTTAATGTAATTGGATTTTGCTCCGTTTATAATCTAGATATTTTTATACGCTACTTTTGGGACAGGTGATGAATATAATAAAGGGCGTGTAGCATTGTGTTGGAAACTTTACTTTAAACAGACCGAAATATATAAAAGTGCGCCGGTTTTACAGGGAAGCTCAGAAAGCATCTTACAATTATCACATCGTGTCGTTGCGCTTCAGTATAGTGAAAAAGTTAACAATTCGTTAAAATGAAGCTTATTTTTACATTTCTGCTTGTCTGTGGCTTAATCATCTCAAACACTGAGGTAAAAAGATGATAAAATTCAATAAGTGAGAGTGTTAAATATTGATGAAAGTATACGAGTATAAGTACGAAGTGCTGCTTCTACAAAATGGAACCAAACCGAATTATCAGTGAAGCTAAGTCAGTTAAGCTTGGTGTATTTATTTTCCAAGCAGGGGAGCATTCGAGCACCTAACTGGCGCCATGAAAATAAACTGTTGTGGTCTTCCTCTACTTCGTTAAGCCGAGCATGATTATGTTCACTAAAAAGCTTCAAATTGTTAGATTGTATTTTTGGAGCCCTTTACTGGTGTTTAAGAAGCCTTTTACTTCTGGGGGGTGGCTGAAGAAAGCAGTGGCATATAACTAATAAATATTGAATATGAACAACCTAACCGATAAAAGGTTTAGGAAACCTGTGTTCTGTATAGTCCGAGGCTTGAGCATCCGCTATGCTTCATAGCATTTAAATTTTGCCTGAATGATGACTTCTGCATAGAAGAGTCGAGGCTCAATGTTGAATCTCGCTTCAGATTGGAGACTTGCACAAAGTCTCAGTTTTCCCTCTGATTTTTACAGCATTTTATCGAAAATAAACACAGAACGCTGAATCTCCCTACCTTCCATTGTTTCAAACAAACTGAAGAGTTTTGGTAAAAAGTTATTATAAAGTTTGTTATTTATTTTCAGGCTAATGAACTTGTGGATAAAGTTGCCAAACTCGGCAAAGTTTGTAAAGGAATTACCGGTGCTAGTGATGGTAGGCCAAAAACTCTTAGCTTAAGATAATTTATTTCAATTTGATTTTCATCTTTTCATCTGCCAGCCGATTATGAAAATCTCATGTACAGCAAACCTGCTAACACTGACAAAGGTAAATGCTTGATCGAATGTGTTATGAAAAAGATCGGTTTGGTAAGTTCTTACATAATAAATTATTATATTCAACATATGATTAATTAAAGAATACGTACCTACATATGTATGTAAATTAACAGTTGAGTGAAGATAATAAAATTAACGAGGCGGCAATGGTGGAGTTCGTTAAGACTGGTGCCGCCGGCGATGCAAGCCTCGAGAAAATCGGTATGGACGGTTTACAACCTTGTTTGAATATTCCCCAGAACCCCAATAGGTAAGTCGTAATATTGTTTTAATCCGTAATGAGTTTCAAGTTATATATATTCTTTTTGTTCATAGCTGCGAATATGCTGCAGCTATAACCACGTGCTTCGATAATTATATGCATGCGAAGGGCTTCAAGGGATTACTGTTGTAAAGGTGTGGTTTTTATGCGAACCCATTGACAATTTAATTACTTACTTTCTATTCATTTCTACTTAGTTTTGATATGTTTAGGTGAAAGAGCAAGCAAAAAAAAAAAATATAAATATGAATAAATATGTATACAAAAGCGAAAAATTTTTTTTGTTGAGAATGTAATAGTAGAACCAGCCATTTTACTTACCTCCCAGCCAGGTGCGAAGTCAGGGGAGGGTTTTGGGGTGCAAACTCCTCCCGAAGTTTTTACATAACATGTAGAAAGTTCCATTGAAAATATCAAATAAAGTATTTCATAATTCAATGTGGATCTAAGAGGGGCGGCTGAAAAGCCTTTATATCACTGAAAAAATCGTTTTTCGATTTCTCTTCAAAATGGTTTTCTACGGCTTCGCTTTCATCTCATTCTCGTTTCCCGTAACTCCTTTTTTAAATATATATAGAAAAAAGGAAAAGGTCGCCGGGAGCCAGATCCGGACTGTAGGGTGGATTGTCTATTTTTGTAAATCCAGCAGCTTTTAAGGCATCCCTCGCAATCCGAGCGGTGTGAACGGTGCGTTGTCGTAAAGAAACAGCACTCCGAGCGCTAACTTACCACGTCTTTTCTGTACGACTGCCTCAACAAATTGGCGTAATACTGGCCGTTCTATTGTCGCGCAATGGCCGCAACAAAAACTTCTTTTGTGTTTGTTTATATATTTTCTTTCTTATGCCTAATATTCCTTTCTCCGAGCGTTGGTAGTGACATCTGTCGGCAAATAGTTGCATAATTTAAAGCTATGGATTGATGGCACGGTTGTATTCGGTGTGTGCTTACCCAGTGGTATAAGTCTCCAAAAGGAGGGTGTTCGTACAAAATGGTTCCTCCACTAACAAATATTAGGGAAACGGGATGCTTTGCGCGGGCATTCCGTAAAAAGGGGTGTCGCCTTTCTCTTTATACGGCGAGGGGAAAATTATCAGAGTGTATTTGGTGTGCCATGGTGGCGTGCCCTATACAACTTTGTTTATTCTGTTTACCTAAGTTGCGTACTTATTGTCCAGCTGTTGTCTTTCTCATTTATTTACAGCGTTAATAAAATCCACTTGGTGTTATTTTTCTTTGTCAATAGTTTTGTTAGGTTGTTTTGTCACCTTTTCTTTGTGCGGTGATTCGTCTGGTCAGTGAGTAGTGTGGTTGTTGGTATACTTTAACCGTTTTTTGTTAAAGTGTAATCATTCTACTATCTTCCACAATTTAATTCTTCGACTTTTTGAACATTTTCTTCGGCCACAACCGTCGCTGGGAGCCCCGGGCGAGGATCATCTTCACAGGTCTCTCTTCCTTGTTGAAACAGCCGAGCCCATTTTTTCACCATCGTATATGAAGGAGCAGAAAGAACCGATGACAACTCTTTAAAAATTTCTTTCTGCATACTTCCTTTTTTACATAAAATTTAATCGCAGCGCGGTGCTCTGAATCACGAGAATTTCCAGTTTCCGTTGAGATTGTGTTTTTGCTTGTTCCAGGACGGATATGTCTAACTACCTTAGGTCGCGAACTTATCAGCCGCCCCTTTTATGGTTTGTTGTGTAATAATTTGAACTTATCACTCTAAAAACAATATTAGTATAAGATAACACACACCGGCTTTGTTAATTCGTTATCGGTAGTTTTGTACGAGTATTTTGTTCTGGAAAAATTAAAATATTATCGTTTTATCGAAAAACAAAGCTACTTGGTAACATTCAAATCACCTGCTTGTATTCCTTCGTAGCCTAAAAAGTTTGTTGAAGATATGTTCAACTAACAAAGTGAGTGATTGATATAAAAAATAAACTTAACATAATAATTCGTTTCGTTTCGGCGCTGTGTTATCGAAAATCCACTGGCTATGATTTTAACAGCACAACTTCAATTTTAACATTATCTGGTAACGATTTAACATTAACGACAGCACTTCTTTTCGGGAAGAGCGATATGTAGTCACGAGTAGCAACGTTGCTTGCATCGGCGAAATCATGAAATGTTGAATAGTTTAATGTTGATGCAATTTCTTCTCCATCTATGCTTGTTGGACTCCACATGGATGCTAAAATTTCATCAAAAGTCGCAAATATTTTTCAGATCATTGGCAATTCTGCTGCCCTGTGAGTCTAGATGAGATCCAAAAGAATCATGTGGTAATACTAGTCCTGCGTTCCACTCTATTAAAGCGTGTAATAAGACGAGGTGAAGTTCGATGGGTGTATATACATATAGTAAGTACATATTAACAATGAAGGGTGTACATATAAGTATGTACTTACGTGAAATAAGAACAATAAAGCAAGTTGCGAGCGTTTTATATGTACTATATACGAGTATACAAAGTCTTTGATATCATTATCGATATTAGTAGAAAGTAATTTAAGTTAGACTACCGAAAAAATTTAAAATATGCTAGATTTTTACCTAGCGCCGTCCGACCCTAAGTAAGCATGCCGGGCCGACAGATACGATCGAGGAGTATGTGGTCCTCCATTGTGATGCAGAAGAAGCCATAGCTAATTTAATTAATTAATTTTGAGGAAATGTCCTTTTTGAGCCCCTCGCTGTGTTTTTCTTATACCAAGGTATGGATCGTGTAGCGAGGATTTCACTTGCTGGGGCTGGTTTTTTTTTCTAAAGCGGTATTTAAAAAATTGAATTTATTTTTATATTTTTTCATTTACAAAATTTTAGTTCAGAGAAAAGTTATTACTTCGTATCATATGATCAGATGAAGATATTACCCATCATGCAAAACATGAGAAGTAGGCAACAATCATCATTGGAAACAAATAGGCAACTCGTTTTATTGCCGTAGTGATAAATCGGCAACATTTGTTTCTTGTTCTCATTCGTATACCGAATTGTTGCCAATATATATCAACACGTATGTTGCGGGGATAATGAATCGGTAATATTTTTTTCCATTAGTTCATCAAAAGCGACAAATTTTTTTCCTGATTGCCTCAATAAGCAAAATAAATTAGGGAAATTAAAAATAAAAAAATATTTAAAATTTTATTAAAAAGTGATCTTTGAGGGACTGAAAAATACAGGTAAGTGTAATAAAAGTAATGATGATGAGTTCAGGTGCTGTCCGAAAAAAAGTCAAAAGGGAATCTACAAAACTAATATAAAAAAATATAAAATGGAAAATAATGCGCCAGAAGATTCACGAATGAAAAAGCCATGCTTTGCCGAAATCATAAATTTTGGCTTATCTAATGCCAATGATTCCTATATTGACGATGAAGAAATACCTCAAAATAACTTTCCGTCGGACCAAAACTTAAATTTTAAAGAGAAAATAAATAAGTGGGCGGTATTAAAGTTAATACCGAGTTCTGCAATTAATGAATTATTATCAATTTTACGCGAAATTAATTTGGATGTTCCAAAAGACTCGAAGACCTTAAAGGGAACATTCAGTGATGCAGTAGTTAAGAATATGGAAAAACATTACGGCATGAAAGATACCTTGACTGACTTTTTATATAGTCATAACATTGAAAAAGTAAGTAAGTCGATACGTATAGTAAAGAAGTTCTTTTAATTGGAGCCTATGAAGAAAGCTCAAAACCCCTAAATGCGTCAGAATTCATAAAACCTTTCATTGAGGAATTACAAACCCTTTTAAAGAAAGCATTCTATTTTAAAAATAGAGTTTTCTTGTGTACGCTGTACGAAAAAATTTGAAATGGTAAAGCATCAGGACGGAGTAGAATACTTTAATGGACGGCCTATAGTCAATTTAAAAAATTACTTCGACCAACCGATTTCATTATCAAATTTTAAAATTTTCTCCTACTTCGATATCAATTTTGCGGAAGTAATATCATTTCCCTTTAATAATATTACAAACAAAGTTATTTGTTTACATCAAAATAACGTTTTTTTTATCCCATTAATTAAGTGAGCAATGAAAAGGAACGTAAAGAGAGAGGTGGTACCAATATTTCGGCATAAATTGTAAAATAAACTGACTGTTTATCAAGTTTTTGTTTGCCAGTTCAAGGTAATTTGAAGTTTGATTCAAATATATTATACTCGTATATGTATCTATACTAAATTTCGTATTTCTAGAATCCTTTTCAGTGCAAGGCTCAATGAATTTATAATTAATGTCGGGAGCAGAGCCGAGAATCGTAAAACAAGGAAAACACGTTTCTATATAAAGACGTTTATTCAAAGACTTAAAAACATATTCAGTGTTCATATAACTAAAAGTATGAAAAGGAGAAATTTCAATTCAATACAGAGATGTATTATTTAGTACGATATATCCGTGTTGCAATTCGACCCCACTACTTTTTCATCAATTCATTTATCCGAGGGGGCTATGCAATTAAGGAACGAGGTTCTCCAATTAAAAAACATTCAGCCTAGCACTTCACAGTCTTCTCACCTTTCTGTCATGACCTTCAACGAGAAAGCAGCCCTTGACGAGTTTATTAAGGAACTAGTGAATAAAGAATCGGTCCTAAATGAATTCATATGTAAAAAATACATATTAGTTTTACTAAACATGCCTATTGACATATGTGTTGTCGCAATTGTTTAATAATTTTCAAGAAAACATTTTTATCACGGCTTGGTACATCAGATGTTGCTGGTTTTCAGTGAGCTGCCATAGAAGCTTTATTAACAGAAAATTTGACACACAAATTTTCATTTAAGGGTACAAAGGAGAGACCGGCTCTGATTGGTAATTTCGCGGAGACAGTCATAAAAGGTAAATGAAATCTAGCAGTCAAAGTCTTTAAGTCCTAAATCTTTTCTTTTGTATCATTTTAGGAATATGTTACCAAAATTTTCCAAACTCGAATGGCTTTTGGATTAACACTATTCTCCAAAGGCACCTAATTTAAGCCAAAGATACGATAGAAGAAAAAGGAAACGTCATGACAAGAGAAATATGTGGTAAATTTCATTTTAAAATTATAATCTTACATATATAAAATATATATGAATTATTTAAACGATAATATAGCATGTTTCTGTGGCAATAATAAAAGGACTTATTCAGGCAATAATTTTCAAAGCTGAAGTGCTTTCATCCATTCGGACGACATAAACTAGCCAGCGTAGCCGCTGTCTCTTCATTCGCTGAACTACGTCAATATCATCGTATAGCTCGTACAGCTTATCGTATCCACTGCGCTTCTGGTGTTGTTTAGCGTCAGTTTACACAGCTTTTTAAGTTTCGCGGGGATACCAAATTAAGACATAGCGGCGTAGAGGCAGCTCCTTTCCGTGCTGTCGAATGCTGCTTTAAAATCGACGAAAAGGTGGTGTGTGTCGATTCTCTTTTCACGGGTCTTTTCCAGGATTTGGCGCATGGTGAATATCTGGTCAATGGTTGATTTACCATGTCTAAAGCCACACTGATAAGGTCCAATCAGTTTGTTGACGGTGGGCTTTAGTCCTTCACACAAAACGCTCGATAGGACCTTATATACAATGTTGAGGAGGCTTATCCCATGGTAATTGGCGCAGACTGTGGGATCGCCCTTTTTATGGATTGGGCAAGCCACACTTTGGTTACAATCATCGGGCATGCTTTCATCCGACCATATTTTGCAAATAAGCTGATACATGCGCCTTACCAGTTCTTCACCGCCATGTTTGAATAGCTCTGCCGGTAGGCCGTCAGCCCCAGACGCTTTGCTGTTCTTTAGACGGACAATCCCTATTCGAACTTCGGCATGGTCAGGGAGTGAAACATCAGTTCAATCGTCTTCGATTAGGATTACGGGATCGCCATCTCCGGGTGTTTCATTTTCACTGCTATTCCGCAGGCTGGAGAAGTGTTACCTCCACAAATTCAGTATACTCTGGGCATCCGTCACTAGATCACCCTTCTGGGTCCTACAAGAGTTTGCTCCGGTCTTGAAAACTTCCGTCAGTCGCCGTATCTTTTCATAGAATTTTCGAGCATTACCCTTTTCGGCCAACTTCTTAAGCTCTTCTTATTCACACATTTCGGCTTCTTTCTTTGTTTGTCTGCAAATGCATATTGCTTCCCTCTTCAGCAAGTGTTTCCGCAGCGGCGGTACGTAGGGAGTTGGAGATGCACAGAGGCGTGTGCGTATCTTCGCTGCAACAAGATAGTGTGTACGAACGTCAAGAACACTGCCGACATGTCTTCCGTCTATCACAACATGAACGATCTGGTTTTGTGTTTTGCGACCAGGGGATAGCCAAGTAGCTTGAGGTATTTTCTTATGCTGGAATCTAGTACTACATACAACCATATTTCGAGTCCCGGCGAAGTCGATCAGCCTCAACCCATTTGGGGATGTCTCCTCGTGGAGGCTGAATTTTCCGACGTTTGTGCCGAAGAAACCTTCTTTGCCCAACGTTCCGTTGAAGTCGCCAAGCACAATTTTGACATCGTCATAGGGGCAGCATTCATAAGTATGCTAGAGGCGCTCGTAAAAGGTGTCCTTGGTCACATCGTCCTTCTCTTCCGTCAGGACGTGGGCGCAAATCAACGATATGTTAAAAAATATTGCTTTAATGAGGATTGTGGCGAGACGTTCATCCCTCGGTTTGAATGTCAGTACTCGGCGACGGAGTATCTCTCCCACCGTATTTGCGCTCCTTTGTATGACCGCTGTAATATATTTCACATGGACCCACCTTTTTCCGTCCTTGTAGCGTCCATCGCACTTCTTGGACGGCGGTGATGTCAGCCTTTAATTTTATTTGAACATCTATCAGCTGGGCAGCGGCACCTTCTTGATTTTATCATTGTTGTTGTTTTTCATGTAATGGCCCCCAAACCCTTCGCCTTTTCACTTTTCATGGGTATTTTCTTACAAATGAAAAATTATGAATTTACTCACACAAATAAAAAGAAGAGTTTATCTTTGATGTATAACAATATATACAAATCAAAAAATAAAGCAAGCAGTTCAAAGGCCTAAAAACAAAGCGAATTTAACAAGGTGGAGTTACTAGGGCAGCGAATTCAACTTTTTTCATTTGATTAATTTGCTACAGTGTAAAGCTGTCAAAATGTTTGTTTATATTTTGCTTGTTTTATTTTGATTACACTTACCCTGGGATTCAGTAACTTGATATATGGATACTATTTTTGTAACAATAGGTGATTTTGCAAGAAATTCGTCCGAAAATTGAGGCGAAAAATTAGTTCTGGGGATCAGCTTAAAAAAATTAGCTTAGAAAGCTTTATTTTATTTATTTAGATAATAATTATGTTCTATAATTTTTAGAAATTCAAAAGGCTTAGAGTATCATAAAATTAATTTTTCATTTTATCATTGGTTGTTATTAGTAACAATTAATAGCGGTTGAACTGAATTTAAATGAAACTGTTGAATTCATTTAAGTTCATGAATTCATTTATATTAACGTTAGTATTTATAAAATAAATATTGAGCTGCAACAATAAAGTGAAATGGCTTTCTGTATTTATTTATATTTGTAAAGATTACAGAGGATAGTTAAATGAAGTTAAACAATGTTGTCTATCTCTTATGCCTGTATTGTAGTATTCGTTCCTAAAGGTAGAGCTATTAAATTGCTGCTCATCATCGGTCAAGGAATCTTCTGGAAATTCTGTTTCGTCAATTGTGTACGTTACTAATGCCGCGTTTTTGTAAAAAAAATTTAGAATTTAACTTATGCGCAGCTCAAATGGATTTTTGTTTTGGCTAGAACGATTGTCATGTGGCTTTAATTCTTGAAACTTCTAAATACTTCCTCTTCCAACGAAAATGGATCTTCCGTTCTTCTGGTCAAATTTTGTCTGCGGATGTTTCTAATAAAACAAATGATTTATTTCCTTATTTACTGTTTTTCTTTTTCATTTAAAAAAATATTACCACGAACAAGTTCATGTAAAATTAATAAAAAAGATGCAACTGTCTCTTCCAGTGTTTTATTTTATATGACAATTATGTCAACGCAGCAAATAAATCACTTGTTTTGATTTTTGTGGCTTGCTAAATGGCTGATCGGAAATTTGATCCTTTTTTTTATTTTTTAAGACAAGTGACTCATTGTTGCTTAGTGAATTCTAAATAGTATCGAATTGATACTTTAGAGACAAAAGTATCTATTTGAGACTAGTTCCTGCTTACTGGATCCAGGCATTAAACAATAATGATAGAATACAGGGATTGCATAAATCACAGTAACGTTAATTACATCTCAGTTGTTTTATTCACGTTGCACTTTGTGATTTCGACGCAGTTGTTTTTGTTATTGTAATTTGCCGAAAAAAGCAGTTATGTCTCTTTTGTTGTAAAAAATGGCATTCACTGCAATTGACATAACTGTTTTATTTTCCGTTGTGTCGTATTACTCGAAGCGCATTGATCGCAAGCAATTCTTGAAAAGCGAGTCATTTCGATTTATAACTCTTTCGACGAAATATTTAATAATTTCTGCTTACTACTTTTCGAGTTGTAACTCTTTGTATGATCAAGGTAAATAAAATACGCTTGAATTATTTTTATTTGTGAGGCTTTATAGGAAAAAATTGTTAACTTTTTTTCTCTTTTGATGTTACGTGATTTTTCATTTTGGTTTAGCCATATTAATTTTACATTATTTTTGTATTAACAAAAAGTATTGAGCAAGTACATCTCACACGTTTAAAGCAATTTTTCAGTTATTTGGAGTTATTTCAGTAGATGATATATTCTGTGAAAATTTTTGTTTCGTTTTAACTTTCAGAAAAACAATGGAGGAGAGTAACTATTCGGCTGCAGTGACCTCTGATGGTAAAATGAGGCTAAGAAAGGTTAAACCAATAAGTTATTGCCCCTCACTATATGACGAGAGTCTTATTGTGTACTGCGATATACTGAATAAATAGTGCAAAATGCTAAAAACCCAGGAGAAATTGTTTCGATATTTTATTCCGATAATTGTGCTGGCGAACAAAAAAGTAAATACACACTTTCCATGTATTGTTACGCCATCCAAAAATATAACATTAACATGTGCAGTAACACTACACGCAGTGCTGCACGTTTACTGCAGACATTTTACGTTTGTAAGTATTGTACATGCACAGTAAGTTCTGTTTGACAGTTTCATGCAGTGACTTTTCAATTTAATATTTGTAAAATAAAAATGGATGTGAAAAAATACAAAAAAAAAAAATTAAAAAATTATTACTACTTCCGAGTTGCAATTAAAACATATAAAATTATTAAAATTACGCTTGAAATAAAAGACAATAACAAGGATTTGGAGGAGAATATATGTATGTATAAGCACACTCTGAAAATTTCTTTTCGCGAAGCCAGTTGTTTTTGTATGAGTGGTGCTTTGCCGTATAAAAATCCGTTTTCCGTCACAAAATTCATTAAATATTCTTCCACGGGATACACGGTGTGTCCCAAAAATAACCGAACTTTTTGGATATAAAATAGTAAAATACACATTATATTATCTTTGAAAGTTATTATTTATTCAAAATAGGTTCCATTTGACTCAACACAACGTGTGGAACGATCAACCAGCGCATGTATAAATTTGTTTATGTCATTTATAGAAATGTTCTTCAGTACCTCGGTTACGGCTGCTTCATTTTTTAAATTTTTTTTTTAATTTTTTAAACTTCAATTTAAATTTTTTTTTCAAGTTCGACACAAAATTTTATATTTGCTCTTTGTTCCATTTTTTTTGGAACCATTAGCACACTTTTGGTTTTATTGAAATGGCTGTCATTTTTACATCTGTCATCCGACTTACATGAAGTTAGGTGCGTTTGAAAGAGGATGAATGTATCTTTTTAATGTTGCAAATTTTCAATACATGGCGCTGTATGTTGTATGATTTAAATATAAAGTTCGGTTATTTTTGGAACACACCGTGTATCGCTATATCAAAACGTTTGTTAATTTCACATTTAGTATTTCTCATATTGGTGCTGCGTAGTGAAATTTAATTTGAGCCCATCATACTGTGCACTGCAGAGTATACAGAAATCCGTGTGGCTCGGCTCATACAAACTGGTGTGTTTAAAATTTTACTGCGCAGTGTTACAGCACATGTGTTTCTAGCACAATCAATGTTTTGGGTTTTCCGAAGGGACAATTTATTATTTAAGTGCAAATCTCGCGACCTCTTTTATTAAAGCTCTTTCACAGGCTATGACCTCTTTTCTACTTCTTCCTTCTATCTTTTACTTTATCTATTAATCATGTGTCTTGAAATAATTCATACAGAAATGCACAAACTGTCACAGCGTAGAGAGAATCAATTAATGTTACATCCAATACGAATGCACTATTAGATACCGCGACTCCAATAACTCAAAATTAGAAGAACTGCACAAATATCAAAAAACGATCGCTTATGAGTTTACTTCCGGAAGAACGTATCTCCGGAGATTGCTTTCACGGAACCGCAGTATAAGAGATATTTGTGTTTTACTCCCAAGGTAATTCGCTGAGAAGCCACCATAGACTTAAGCACAAAATCATTCTTAGCAGCTTTAGTTCATCATCAAAACGCCTAGAATTTAATCTCAGGCTCATTCAGAAGACGGTCAAACAAGGGGACGGAAATATCATGGTCAGGGGTGCATTTCCTCGGTATGCTATAAGTCCGCTCATACGAATTAACGACTAAATGGGCAAGTTTCAGTACTTGGACATTTTGAAATACCATATGCTTTCGATAGTGTGCCAATTACATGGCCGACAACGACACCAAGGACTCGTCCAAATTTGATTTTAATTTGTTGAGTGTGGAAAAGATCGATGTGATCAAAATACTCCACTTTTTCCCGCAGGGATGTAATAAATGTAACCGATATGTATAGTACTAATGTTTGTCATTATATTTAAAAAAAAAAAACTAAAGAAGTCTATAAAGACACACATATCAATTACTTTTATTTTGTTATGCTAACTGCGACCTCAACGCAATTAAGGCATGTTACCGATCTTTTTAAGTGCTCGGTTCACCTGTAGGCCTATTTTAAGGCATATATGTATGTACATATATTTATATAAATATTTATATTTTAAACTAATCACAAATAAAGAAACAAAACCAATTCACAAAATAAAGTTGAATAAATATAAAAATTAAAATTTTTTTTTTAATATTTTATAGACTAAAATTAAAAAAAAAATTAAATAAACATAAAAATTCAGTAAAAAATTTTATAAAATATATCACATAATTCAAGTACATGCCTACACAAACTATTAACATTACAATAAATTGAAATTCCGTAACCCACAGCGAAGCTCAAAGCTATGAAGCTTAGTTTCCAGTTATAGAAAAGCGAAAACAAAAAATTTTAAAAATTTTTCATCTTTTCGAAATTTTCAAGAAATGTTGCATTGTTTTGTCACGGAGGAGATCCAATTGCGGAATTTACTTAATCACATTTCGTGTATATTTGCTGTAATCGGATATTCTTCCCAGGACCTTACATACAATTGGACAACTGAATATCCACTTTTCGGTTTTTTTTTTAACTTAGTCACCAAGTGAGCTCTGATTGAGATGAGCTCTTATTGCAATTTCTTTCCTTCACACAGCGTTCAACTAAATATGTGTGCGTAAAAAAGTGAGCTTGTTGTGTAAAAAATATGAGTTTTGTTACTTGTAAGTTTATACAATGGTGGCTGATGTGATGTTGTCAATAAAAATAAAGTATACAGCACAAAATACTTTAGATTATAGTGTGTGTAGAGACAAAAATTTGAAGAAAAAGACACAATTTCACTTAATTTATGCATCTTATTTCACCACCATTTCCACATTTCCATTACTTTTGTTGTAGGTATTATCAATGAATTCTATTTTAAGCTTTTGTTATTACTTAATATTATATGGGGAGCGAACTTCAGAAAAACACCAAAAACTTGTTGGTGGATTATATTTTTAACGACGCAAAAGCATGGAAAGTCGGCTTTAAAAACTGTACCATTTATATGTCCATAGCTGTACATATTATATATGAATGTGGTAATAAATAATTAATTAATTTCTTTTAGAAAAAAGTGCATTTAAAAGTCAATAGTGGCAGCCTTGTATAATAACGAGCAATCTGCTGAGTCTTACGGAGTTTTACGGAAAAATCATAGAGATTACTAAAACATTATACCTTAAATTTAAAGAAATTTGAATTGAAGAAATCTCTAACGATAAACATCAAAGATAATAAACCAATGTGAATTGGCTAGCCAATACAGCCTTACTTTGAACGCTTGTTTGACCAAATGAGTGCTCTAAACACTGTCCCGATTTCGCCCAAAGCGGTAACCATGGTTTCAGTACCTAGTGTCAAAAGTATAGGCACAGGCCCAGGCCAGTATAATTTTACAGGTCCCACATATAAGTAATCTATAAGCTTGACATTTTCAGGCGAGTCGACTGCATACATAAAGCTTCATATAATTTATTAATTATTGAAATTGTCGTTTGCTGCGCCGACTCAAAACTATTAAGCATACTTACATACATTAGTTTAAGAATTCATTTATTTTCATCACAGCTTATTTATTTTCATACATATATACATATGTAAAATGTATTTAAACACGATATTCTCGTAGGTGCCCTAAATTCTACTACTTTGTATCATTTCTACTTTACGATCAATAGACCTCAACTCATCAGCAAGTATATGTAAACATCAATAATTTATAGAAACATTTATCACTAATTACTAATAAAGTGTGTTCATTAACATATTTGCATGTGTAAGTAGGTATACCTAATTTTGCAATTCCCAACCTAAAAATCTAATCAATCGCTTATCACGATTACAGGGAGTTCTCAGCATTAAATTTTCAATTGTCTTCATGCATTCATTGATTGCCATTTATATTGTGTGAAATTCTAATTTTTTGTTAGTTACATTCCAATGATTGGAGCAATCAATTCGCAAAGTAGATGTCACTTTAATTGTTCAAATACATACGAGCATGTATGTATGTATGCGTGTATGGATAAACTTTATATGTGCCGAGGTGCTCATATGCACATACATATGTATGTATGTACCTATGTATACATATATAAAAAATTAATTTTGATTTGCACGCAACTTTATTTTTAAGATTTTTAATTATTCCATCACATGATTTTAACATATAAAGGAACATCAACTAAGCTGAAGAAGTTAATATACTTTTTAGTGGCAATAAGTTCGGGCGATTGAAGTTAGTTACGAGCAGCACAGCTTTTGAGAATTGCAAAAATGAAGTTCCTTAATATTTGTTTGATTGTGTGTACAGCACTCATAGCAAGTACTAAGGTAAATATGAAGTTTAAAATGAAACTAATTTATCGTAAGGATCAGTGCAAGTGAAGAGAAAAAGGTGAATGAATTTTTTGGAAGGAAATCATCGACTTGCTTGAACAAAGTTGAAAACTTTAAAAACCGAATTTCCAATTTTTTTTATAACTTTACTCAGTCACTTAAGCTAAATTCTCTTAACTACTTAGCTTCGTCCATAAAGTAGTCAGAAAGCAAAGACGAGTCCTGTTTAAAAACAAACTCTGTGAAACTCCTCGTATATTCATCCTAGAGATCAATTTTTCATTTCCCGAAATTTAATGGCTTACAAAGTTTTACAGATGAATACCTCTGGAAATATTGAATCACAACTTCGAAATTGTGGAACGCAAAACTCAAAATTAAAACGGCACATAGAGATTACAAGGGAAACTTTTGGAACGGATTTGTATATTTTCTACTGCGATAGATGGATCCATTCCACAAGATAGATCAATGTATTAAGAACAGTGGCCATGCTGTTTATGCTACATACATACATGTGGTATGTACATAGTCTATATGCATGCAAATGATCTACTAATGAAAATTTGTCCAATAGTAACCTCTGATTTGAAACGAAATGCGCTAAAAGCCCTGTACAGTGGAATTTCCAAGATTATGTGCAATAAAAATCAAAGTTATAGGAAAGCACATTCACCTTCTGCTCGCGACATCTCTAAAGGGTTACAGGACAGTTGTAGACCTAATGACACGTCACAAAATACTAGCATCTCTGTGGGCGTGAGTGAGACATCTGTTTCTGTCCAGTCTTATCTAGGGCACGTTTTAGACATGTAACACTTTCGCTGGGAAGTTAAACTTTACAAAAAGGGAGTACATTATGTCGAATTAAATTGCACCAATTGTATGTAATATTCCAAAATTCCAAGACTCTTGTAGTACACAAAGAGATGATTTGGTTACCGATGTCCAGAGTATAAAGAATTTATGGAAGGAACACTTCTCCAGCCTGCTGAATGACAATGAAAATGGAAACCCGGAGATGATGAATCCCCGAAATCCCAATCGATTATGATGGAAAAGACGTTCTATTACCCGATTATGACGAGGTTAGAATAGCAATTGCCCGCTTAAAGAACAATAAAGCGGCTGGAGCTGATGGTCTACCGGCAGAGCTATTCAAACATGGCGGTGAAGACCTGGCAAGTATGCATCAGCTACTTTACAGAATATGATCGGACGAAAGCATGCCCGAAGATCATCTAAGATCTTCCGAGATAAGCCTCCTTAACGTCGTATATAAATTCCTATCGAGTGTATTCTGTAAAAGACTAAAGCCAATCGTCAACAACCTGATTGGACCTTATCAGTGTGGCTTTGGTCCTGGTAAATCAACAATTGACCAGATATTCACTATGCGCCAAATCTTGAAATATACCATTGAAAAGAGGATGGACACACACCACCTTTTCGTCGATTTTAAAGCAGAGAGAACAGCGAATGATGGAATGATGTGCTGCATGCAATATAAGACGCCATTGACATAGTTCAGCAAATCCAGAATGAGCGGCTGCGCTGGCTAGGCCTTGTGGTTCGGTTGGATAAGAATAATCCAGCTTAGAAATTTTCGATGCACTAACCACCGGTGGAAGCCGAGGAAGAGGAAGAGGAAGACCTTTACTCCGTTGGAAAGACCAGGTAGAGAAGGAACTAGCTGTACGTGGTATCTGCAATTGTCGCCAAACAGCGAAATTTCGGCTGAAATTTTGATTGCGGTTTCCCCTCGGCAGAGAATATCAATCCCTTTGAAAGTATTGCTGATAAGAAATAAAAGATCTTTATAAAAATCCGTCAGCTGTTCAGTGACAGTATGTGATAAATTGCAGAACTCAAAACTGTAGAACTCAAAACTCACGCAACGAATTAGAGGAAGATCTCGGCCGAAAATCGCTTAATGTATTTGAGTGATTTTACGTTACTGGTTAAATACTCTCAATTAACTAATGAGATATCGGTGTGAACAGCATTTATCAAATAGTCAAGAGGCTAGTCTGCTATTTTTGATTTATGATATCAATGAGCTCTGTTAGCTATAACTTACGATGGCTTGAAATGTCTAATGAGCTTTTTAATACATATGTAAATACCATATATACTCGTACATTTCTATATTTTTTCATTTAGTGTAACGACTTCGAAGGGGTTAAACTTACGGCTCAGGAATGTAAGGACGAAGTTGGTGCAACGGATGGTAATGGGAGTTTTTAATAAGAATTTTCATAAATATGTTACTATAGTATTTCTAAAAAATTTTCAGAGGACGTTGAAACGATGTTTAAGCATGAGCCGGCAGGCAGTACGGAAGCGAAATGCCTGCACGCATGTGTTATGAAAAGATTTGGTTTGGTGAGTTCATCAAACATTTTTACTCTCAAATATAAATCTAACTTCTTTGAAATATTGCAAATTTCTATTTATTTCAGATGAGTGACGAAGGCAAAATGGACAAGGAGAAGGCTACTGATATTTTGAAAATTATCGCCAGCGGCAATGAAGAGCAAGAGAATTTGGGTTTGGAGGTTTTAGAAACGTGCGTGGGCATAGACGTTGATGAGGATCAGTAAGTGATGAAGAAACGCCAGTTGGGAGGATCGGGTGGTGATACGATTCTTTTTATTTTATGATATTTTTTTACAGTTGCGAGGCTGCTGAAGATTATCGTGTCTGTATGCACACTAAGGCTGCAGAGAATGGATTTACTATGGCACGTGTTTAAATTTGAAGCAGGAACCAATCCGAATATGCTTGAAGACGACTCTGGCTTTTGAATTATACATACATACATACATACATATGTATTTACTTTCTTTATATTTTAGTAATTATTCCATAAGTCCGGCTGTTTCCCTGTACGCTCTGTTTTATTAATGCAAATTAAAGTAGTATTTAGGCAAAATATAAGTAGCTTTGTTTTGGTTGACTTAAGATAAATTAGGAGAACCAGAATTGAAGCTTTGAAACCGAATACTAAGCATAAAGAGAATGACTGTAGTCGTTTTTAAAAAATTCTCCAGCTGGATATCTATTCTATTCTGGGAATACTAATATATGGTAAATGCTAAAATGGACTGGGTAAAATCACATACAGAATACAATTGGAGCGGATAAACCTGCTCAATACACTCTGAACAACGGGAACACTAAGAGCTACTCCACCGGCTGCACTCGAAAGGTTATTCAATCTACCCCCACTCGACATTGTAGTGGAAAGCATTTTAACGATGTTGGCGGTTTTAAGTTCTCTGCAACAACTTTCAGTTGTAGCTCAATAAGCAAACGAATATACAAACTAGATTACATTCCCCGACATTTTAAATGCTTTTTAGCTAACGTGGGGCCCGCTGGGGGTACTAACAACATCTACTAGGGCGGATCAAAAATGGTTCATGGAGTGGGCGCAGGAAACTATAGCGCTGAGTTAGACTTTGGGCTAGCCATCAGATATCCGAATTTTCCAGACGTTATGTTTCGCGATAAGAAAAGCAGCTGAGCTAGCTAACACTGCAGAGATCCGCATGAAATACATATGTACATACGAGTATATGTTCGCCAGGCGGTAATTAAAGCATAATTTCACATTGTATTACCTCAGAAATTGACTTTAGAAGCAGATATATCTACTTGATTCCAGACCGAAAAAGCATTGTCGGTAACGAAATATCCAAAAATTCCATCCGTCTCACGACCTAACCAATACGAGTACATATAATACGAAAAATACTAAACACTCTAATTCGGTGAAGTCTAGAAGAGTCGGATCAGAGCGACATGGATTAGTTTAAGTCCTGCAAGCTCGCCAAGATCATGTGTAAAGGCAGCAAGAAAAGATAGTACTTTTGTTCACGCGAAAAGGACTACTACAACCGTCCTAGTTCTAATGACAAGCTAAAAACTATTGGCGAGCAAAAAGGGCATTAGTGGCACATGTAGCGAGTGTGGCGAAGCAGATTTGATTGACACGTTGGAACGCTCCTTCTGTTTCTGTTCAGTATTATCAATAATATGACTCAGTTTTTTAAGGTAGTAGCCCAGTGTGATGGTTGAAATTTCGACATTTTTTCTTGAATTTTTTTCGGCCGGAAATAATATGCAATCATTTTGTAATTTTTTACATGTTTTATTGCTACTTTCAAACATACAGAAAAACATTTTTTTTCTTAATTTTACATTGATTTTATTATAATTTTTTATGTTGAAGTGGAGTCCTCGAAGGAACGTTGAGCGGTTTCGGGGAAGCCTCAGCCTTTCCTAGTCATCTGAAATAAAAAAATCTAAGAGATTATTATTGTTTATAGTTCACTCTTGTGAACTAACCAATAACATGCATATAAATAATACAAAAAAACGAAATGGTGGACTTGTGAAAAAAGGTAGTGAATTTTTTCTGCTGACAAATTGTTTAAAAAAATTAATAAATTATCAAAAAAATAAATGGTTCAAAAGTGTAGTATTTAGTTACATATATCTAGAGTAGCAAGTTAAATTTCAAGTCAAATTGTTTCCCCGAAATTTTAAAAACATGGTTTCGAGAAAAAAACGTTCAAAGTTTTGACAACAAATAATTCTTATGTATATAAATCAATCAGCTATGCCTGGTGCATAGAGTAATCCTTCTGTTTACTCAAAATTATCATTTTCAGTGGCTTTCAGAGCACTGCGTAAAGTTCTGACCTCTTTACTGTTAACTTCTACAGTTTTATCCGCCCGTAAAATTCGTGCATTGTCTACAATGTGAGCGAAAAATTTTAGCTAATGAACTACTTCAGAATCTTACACAATACGGCGCGCTCTGCTTTTGTGGCTAAAACTTCAAAAATATCAAAATTTCGGTCTGAAAATTTTACAGTATACTTTTGAAAGGTTTTTCTATTAAAAAATGTAAAAAAAATATTTTTTGAACCCATCACACCGGACTACTACCTTAAATTTCGGAAAAAGCGTTGACGTCATACATGTCTATTACTTTACCTCGAATCAAATTGAATCTCTATTAGGCACCACAAAGGACCACAGGACAATGTAAGGCGTGAGGCTAGTCCGTATAATCACACCTTACCTACACTCATCAAGCTTGCTTAGTCCTTCACTGGTTGGCTTCACATTTGCTCGAATTTATTTTCAATATTAGAAGTTATTCGGACAATTACGGTCTGATTTTGAAAATTTTCAATGAGTTGGTTGCTATGGAACTAGCATACGTCATCTTGAAAAAATCAGTTGACCAATACTAAACTTCGAATAAAGATCCAGGATAAAGTACAGAGAACTTGGTTAATAAAAATTATCCATTGGACGGCTCGAAGAGTGTTGAAACATAAAAAGCGAAGAGTTTACGGACATGCATGCTATCAGCTAACTCGGCCCTAACCTCGATGTGAATTTAAGTTGGTTACTTTAATTATTCGAGTTCTCTAAGCTTAGCAGATTGTCTTTGTTATGAGATCAATAATTTAGCGTACATTGAATGAATATTATTTTCTCACGATTCATTTGCGAGTACAGTGAAATATCGAAAGTCGAACAATGACATGTCCGTGTGAAAATTTCCCATATATTTCTAGTATATAAAAACGACCTACCGAATGGACTATTTTACTGCTTAAATGATGGATGAAATAAGCAAAGATTTTCAGTTAAATTTCAATTGTCATTCATAGCACTCGTCCGAGTCCGCGGTGCACCATGGAAATCTCGAAAGTTTTTATTATTTTAACCATAATGATTATAGGCTCTAGTGAGTTCTGTTTATATCCATAAAGGCTTTTTCGAATATAATATATTCCATTTTGTTCAACAAACTATACAAACTATTGTATAGAAATGCCTTTGGTTATCGCTGACTCTCAACCGCCGCACTACAGTTCGCTACGTCTTATGGCTGAGGCTGCCATTGAGGATTGTTATGAGGATGAGGCACGTAGCGTCAAAGTGGAAATAACTGATGGTATGACATAGACTTGGATTCCAATTTTAAGTTTATATATTTTTTAATCACTGGTGTTTTACAGAGGGCTTCGAAGAACTACTGAAGGGTTCTCGGGATAACTTAACCCGCAATACTAAGTGTTTACGTTATTGTATTATGCGTAAAAATGGTTTGGTGAGTTTGCTTTTGGAAATGAATGATATAAAAAGGGAAATCTAAGGGAGTTTGATTAAGATATTGCTGAGATTTCTGGTGTTGTTCATAGCTTTAAATATATATATAGCTCTAAAGAATAAATAATAATTAACACTTTGTAGCCGCGTCAGCGATTTTCAGCCGAGCTCCTCCTTTAATTTGTGGGGGACGTCTTGATGTTTTTCCAAAAAATGGAGCGACCTACATTATATTTTAAGCTGCCTCCAAACAGCCGATGGATTTTTATGAGTGCCTTTGATTTTCAACTCAGCTATGGCGGCAATAGTATAGCGATAGCCCTTAGTATATGAATAGACTACGTAATCCCATATCTGAATATTTGGACGTTGCTGTCATCTTCAATAAAGGCGATTGGCTGAAGCAAAGGGCTGAGGCTTGCAAACAATGCTCTGCAAATTTCTTTACATGATTCTTAAATTGACGGCGGAGTGGGGCTGCTGGGAGCAGTGCACATATTTATGTTAACAGCAAAACTGCCTTTAAGTATCAAGTTCATCATGGTTGAAAATACTGTCTGAGAAAAGAAGGATATAATATATGTACTGAGTACAAGGCCACAAGTGCTATGGGATAGCTAATGCATTGCCTAAAGATAGTGTTGTGTTAGATCAAGCTATAAGTCTACAGAGGTGAATCACGCACAAGAAGTAATCTTATTTCATCAAGCGAAAATACTTTGGGAAGATTTTGGGCCACCGAACAGCGCAAACTAGAGACAAAACAAAGAGTGTAGCAGTGCAGCTTTGGTCGTATGTAGTATATCTGGTATGGTGTAAAATCAATCAATTTCTTAAAAAAAAGTTAGGTCCCTCGGCGGAGAATGCTAAAACGTGCAAGTACGCGAGTTATTTTTTTGTTTAACGACCTCGCGGCACAAATTTATAAACAAGCTGTCCGGAAGACGAGTTATTTCGGTCGAAATTCTTTCAATTTTGGATGTACCCCTTTTCTTCAAGCGCTAGCTTAACCATTTCATAAACCACAAAGCTTGTATTGAATATTTGACACATCGGGAATATCATTGATGATGTTAAAGCTAAAACAAGTCTTGGTTCAAAATGCAAACGGTGGATGGCTCACCATTCATCTACATTCTTTCAAATAGGTACCAAACGTCAAGCCATATGGGCATGATAGAACCCATCAATTTCGACCACACATTCTTAAAATACACTGCAACTGGTGATGAGACGAGGGTTTACTTGATGATAAATAAAAAATATTAACTGAGCGGATGCGGCCTTTGGGAGAAAAATTTGGCCAAAAAATGCCAGATTTGTGGAAAGAAAACTCACGTATTTTGAACCAGGATAACTCACTATCTACAAGGCTCAACAATACTCATCGGATAATTACCACATTTTCCTGATTCCCGTCCGACTTTTTTTTCTTCCCAAAACTGGAATTACCATTTTGAAAAATTTGTTTTCAGTCGTTAAAAATCATAGGAGATATAATATAATATATTTATAGAGTCTGATAAACTATTGATTGGTAAATATAATTTTTTTCCTCCAGGCACCTGGCTAAAATCAAATACCAATAGTTTCGATCAAACTTCTTGCATATTTATATTTGAGGCCTTGTAACCCCAAGGTTTTCGGCCAAGCTCCTTCTCCAATTTGTGAAGTACATCTCAATATTTTCGAACAAATGAAGTTACTTACAGTTTATCCTAAGCCACCCCTCCACAGCCGATGGATGTTTAAGAGGAGCTTTGATTTCATATCAGAAATACACTCGGAGGGCTTAGGATTTGCTGCCGAAGGGAGACCGCAAAAATTAATTTCTATAATTTTGCATGTTGGTCGGACCAGGACTCGAACTCTATCCTTCCGATTAGGGTTAGGGATGCAATTACTGACGTATATATGCACATAAATCGATACATAAGAGTTTATGGCACGAGGCAGTGGATGGTAAAGTTAAGCTCGCTAAGAAGGAATGGGATATTGATAGCACCTATTATCAATTTGCATAATTAAAAATATGATCCCAAGTTTAAAAACCCAAGATTAATTAGTCGTAAACGACTTTTGTAAGAAGGAAGGTTCTTATCCGCATTCCAGTTTAAATTTCTCAACGCGAATGGTAGGTTTGCGGGAAACCACTTCGAGGAAGGCATATAAAGTTGATACCCCGCCTCTCCACCTGCATAGAGAGGAATGGCGACCATGTCGAAATCTAGTTCACATTCTATACTGAAGTATCACTTAATTTTTGTATTTAGATAAAAATTTATACAAAAATTCAGTACAATTATGCCTCATATGATAGATAACACTCTGAGTAGGCCCAAAGTCCGTTATTAATTTTGTAAACACATTTCTTTAGTAAAAGGGTGACCTTAATGTTTGCATTTGCCTGACTTGTTCGCACCATTACACCTTTTTCTCTTATTTTCAGCTAAATGAGCTGAACTCTGTTAATGAAGAGAAAATCATTCAAATATTTCAAATAATTCACCCACAAATCGAAAGGGAGAAATTGTTGTCTGTGATTAGAAAATGCTCACAGGAAACTGAAAAACAAACTGATAAGTAAAACAATAAAATACAAATAAAATAACAAATAAATTTCTTACACTTTTTAATCTTTGTTTTTTAGCTGCGAACGTGCTTTCATAGCGGCCAAGTGTATACTGCTTGAGTTGAAGGAAGACGGTGTTATGGATATTTAAATATTGAAATTACTGCGGTAACAGAATTCATTAACACCAAAAAAAAAACTATTATTTCCAATAATTTTAAAAAGCTTCTAATACAAACTACATATATTTTATTGAAATCAGTTTGGTGTCATTAATTTTTTTTTTTTTTTTGGAGTTTTACATTAAAATATATTTGATAAACTTTAAATAATACTCCAATTGTTGCTCTTCCATCACATCCAGCAGCTGGGACATGCAAGCGCTGTACTCCATAATGGCCTGAAGTAGTTCCAGCGACTCCATGGTTGTGCCGAACATTTGTATCATCGAATTCTATCAGCACGAAACACCAATACTGCATTGTTTACACATTTTGTTTGCGAGTATTAATAAAGAAATTATTAACAACTGAATTGTCTGTTTGTTTCTGAATCAACGCATCCATGCGCTCCAGCTGTTTTGATTGGACTACTTAATGCAATTGTTAAGTAAAGAGGAAATTTCTAGCTGATTGCAATTACTTGTATCCGAGGTGTGAGTTACTCAGTCGAAAGCGGTTGACCTTTGGTTGTATTCGCACAAGCGCTATTCACCAGCCAGTGCACCTTGCACGCCTGTAAGGTTTGCTGGCTATTAACGTACATACATACATACATATATTATGTATCTAGTCATGTATATAAACACTTAATTTTATTTTTATTTTTTTTTTTTTTAGTTTTTGCTCTTGTTTCGTTGCTCTAAATTGATGTGGTAATTTTTATTAAGATACAAAATTGCATTGTTGTTTTTGTTATTTTAGGGAAATGAAAAATAAATATCTCGAAATTAATATTTTAAATAATACATAACATAAGAATTGAAAAATATATACAAATACGGTAAATATATACAAATGTACGTATGTATGCATGTGATTATCCAAATATCTGTTTTATCCAGTAAAATCTTTATATATATATATATATATAATTGGCGCTTTATAACCACTGAAGCGAGTTTTGGCCGAGCTCCTCCTCCAATTTGTGGTTTTGCGTCTTGATGTTTTTCCAACAAATGGAGGGACCTACAATTTATATAAGCCGCCTCCGAACGGCTGATAGTTTTTTACGAGGAGCCTTTTATTTCATGTCCGAAATACACTCGGAGGGGTGGACATTATTTAAATTAATTTTCCATAACTTTTGTTGGATGTTGCTGGGATATGAACCCAAGCTTTCGGAATGTCAGTACGCAATGCTAACCACTCGGCTATCGCCGCCACTCATCCTTACTTTCGTTTCACGCGTCCCATGTGAAAGAGATGCCGAAAATCGAAGAGAGATGCAATATGCTTTTGCAGACAGAATAAGAAGGAAGAGCTGTTTTCGACAATGTCGAAGTCTTTATTGCTTTCTTGACCATATCAATATCATATCTCATATCTGAACAAATCGGTTGTAAGAGAGCTACGATTTCAAAGAACAACAAAACGACGGACACCGAGGCTTGTCGGCTAAACTTTTCAAATGGGGCGGATCCAGCAAAGTGGATACATGTTTGAATAATATTATCGGACAAAACCAAGCCCGATTGTTGGAGAGTGATTTCACAGTCGGCGCCAATCATCTTGGGACTAGAATTAATCCGCGACTTTGACCGCATGGAATTTGAAAATGCATTTCATAAAGTTCTGAGTTTTTTGTTAAGATATTTAATTTATAGCAATACATAAATTATATCGAAATTTTTGAAAACTTATAAAATATAGCAATTTTTATTATAATGTAGGGATTTAACGTTTAAGTAAACATGAAAATAATATTCAATTCAGATATATTTTTATGAAACGATGAATCACCAGGCTACTTTGTGAGCTTACTCTGGAGCATGCCACTCACAACTGCCCATGGGTAAGCAGCTTTCTCTCAAGTCTGCGTCTATGGTTATAGCGAAGTATACTTTGATGGATTCCTATGAATAAATGTAGACTGTCCATGAAAATAATCTTATATTGCGCGGTATCATAATTGGCGATCCAACTCTTCATCTAATATGTGAATTGGAATGCCGAAAGGTTTCGGTGTATTCAGGAACTGTAAAGGATAATAAATTGCATCGTAGGTGTATTGCATTAATACTGAGTCTCGCTCTTTTTTTGGTGTTGTAGGAACAATTATATTGTTATCCAGTTCTAAAAAATCCCCATTTCTTCATGCATGTTTTAACTTCGTCCGCTCGCGTTTCTCTGGGCACTACTGGGAAATTCTTCTGTCTTTGTTCATTTGTTATAGAGTCCTCCCTACTTGCCACCACTTCGGTTAAGGAATTGATATCATAACTGTCACTAATGTTATCTTGGACTGGAAGAACTGTCCCGGTATTCCTGTTGTGTACCAAATTTAATGGAAATCAAACGATTTAAAAATAAACTCGATTTCGAATTTTAAATAGATGGGTAACTTCCTTGAAAATCCTTTCTTATCTGGTGCTTGCGTCATACGCAAAAAACATTCATCAAATTTAAGATCTCAACGTTCAGTGGTTTAGGCTGTGGGTTGATCCGTCAGTCATTCAGGACAAAGTCTTTTATACATATGTATAGATAATCCTCTCCTATGTCGTGTATAAGGTGTTAAAAACGTATTGTAAAGAGTTGAAGCCTATAGGCTTATAAAATCTTATATTGACCAAATTCACCATTCGCCAAATCTTGGAAAAAGCCCTTGAAAAGAAGATCGACAAAAACCATCTCTTTGACAATTTCAATGACAACGCTCTGCCGGAATTTGGTAGACCCTTGTATGTCAGTTCAGGATCGGAATGAACCTCTCCGAGTCGCTTGAAATTAACAGAGGTTTTCGACAGGTTGACCCTTTATCTGTGATTTTTCAGTGCTGGAAAAAATAATATCATCTACAGGACTATTAGTTCCGTTTCCTCTAGACTGGATAAAGGTACAAGTTTAATTATAGTCATAGTCATGACTGCGCAGATAATTTCGTTTATTTAGGAACCAACATAAACTCCAATAATTGAGTAGGCAATTGAAAAGTAAAGTCCTCTCTCGACGAAAAAGTCACTCATAATTCCCGTCCTAATAATTGTTGCAGAAGCATGGACTCTGACAACATCCGAATAATCAGCATAAAAATTTTATATTGATCTTATGATTGGTTTCCAACCACCAGGTGTCTTAGATGACTGGCTGAGGTAATGTACATTGACAGAGTTAAACGATTCAAAATACACTGGCTAGGTCATGTTGTCTGAATGGACGGGAATAATCCAACTTTTTAGTATTCGATGTATTACCTGTTGGTGGTAGTAAAAGAAGTTGAAGACCAGAGGAAGAAGGACTTGTCTTTACTTGGGCCGGAAACCTAAAAGTAGAACGGACTGGCGTGCTATTGTTACCTCGGCTATAATTGTGTAAGGGCAATAAGAAGAACGTACCCTTCTGTAATCTGGACATAACACGTTCTATCCCTCTCAAATAGCAATCACGTAACTTAACAGAACAACAGGAGAACAACGATTGCGAGGCTTCGTGCATCATCAGTTCTCGCCACAGGGTTGTGCAGTCAATGAAGAATATTACTTGCAATTTATGCGCTATTTGCGTGAAATAATCTGACAGAAACGCCCGGAATTGTGGAAGAATAAAAGTTGGCTTTTGCACCATTAGGTTGCCCCGGCTAATACAAATCTTAGCTAATTGGCCGAAGAGAACACAGCAATGGTACCACAGCCACTATGTTCTTTAGACCTGACCCCCTATACCTTTTTTGTTACCAAAACTAAAAAAAACCATCAAAGAACGGCGCTACGCTTCTGGGGAAAAGAAATGCATCGAAGGAGGAGTTGAACAAGATCACAAAAATTACTTTTTTAGTGCTGTGAGGATTAGAAAAAACAGGGCCAAGCGAGATTTTCCTCCAATTTTTGGTATGCGTCTTGATGTTTTTCCAACATTCCCTGCCGAGGAGCGACCGCAATTAAAAAAAATAACTTCCTATAATTTTGAATGCTTTTCGAACAAGGATTCGAACCCTGGTCTTCATAATGGCAGCACACAATACTTTCTATTCGGCTATTGCGACCGTCTCTTTCAGAATATGTAATCCGAATTTTCCGTAGTTGACTGAAAAAATATCTAGAGGATCAGCTAAGACAAGTGTCAAAATAGTTTAACTAATGTGCTGAACGAGTGTTAATAAGGAATTTGTGATTAAACCATTTATCGGGTACTTTATCAGCTGAAAGCTGTTTTGTGTGGGTCTAACATATTTGGTGAAGTAATGGGTAGTTTAACTTCGGGGAAGAATATGACTAGAAAAGGATCTTTTAACGATACGAAGGCTGCTATACGTGTATATAGGTCTGGCCTAGGCAACACTAAGTGTTGCCAGGTGCAATCTGACGTTTCCATTGGAAAGTTTGACATTTTTTAGCATAACATCACTCAGAACGTTTTGTCATTTAATGTGAATTGTTTTATTTACAGGGAATTAAAAAATTCATCTCGGCCAAAAAATGGAATAAACTCGTGAACATTTTCGTGCGATCATTTTTCACAACTTTCGGCGTGGATTATCACGACAAAAGTGCATCGATGGACTAAAATCTTTGTATGGCTATGAAGCACCATCCTATAGCACTGTGAAAAACTGATACAACGAATTCAATCGTGGCCGACGCTCGCTCAAAGACGAATTTCGTGAAGGTCGTCCAAAAACAGCCGTTGTGCCAGAAAACATCGATGCCGTACGTGAACTGATAATGCAATACCGTCATGTAACATACCTTCAGATAGAGGCATGCCTAGGCATTTCTCCCACCAGCATACATTCGATATTGCATGAACACCTGGCCGTAAAAAAGGTTTGTTCTCGTTGGATCCCGCACAATTTGACAATCGCTCAAAAAAGGCTCGTGTGGATTGGTGTAAAGAAATGCTGAAAAAATACGATCGCGGTGCTTCAAAAGACGTTTATAAGATCGTCACAGGTGACGAATCATGGATCTATGCGTATGAGCCCGAAACAAAACAGCAATCGACCGTGTGGGTCTTCCAAGACGAGCTAAAACCAAAAAAAAAAAAAACAATTTTCGTTGATAAATATTCGTATTTTCTTTATTAGGCCAGAAATATATATAGCAGCCCTCGTATCAGATTTTCTTTATTGATGGGCCTAACACCTGATACTTTCCTTAGAATGTGATCAAAGTATCTTCATTTTGGTTTTCGAAGACAAATCTGTTCCGTGTTAACTTCTGGTACTAATTGCCTAACAACAAGGATTCGCTATGATCTTAAAAAATACTGTAGCTGTAATAAGAAGCATATGGTTCAAGCAGCTCACGACTTCCGGTCTTAGACCACGTATCCCCTGGGTAGCTAACAAACATCCGTTTGGAGGCGAGTTAAAGTGAGAAGGCGAATCACATGCGGTTGTGCGTAGGGTTTGGGAGCAACCACATGAAAAACAAAATCCAATGAAAAATTTAAATAAGCCTCGGACGAGAGAACCCCTTTTTGATGACGACCCCCGCAAATCTTTTAAGGATTACGATTTCAGGGCATGCACCTGGAATGTCTACTCCCTTAATTGCGAAGGTGCCGCTGTCCAGCTGGTTGATGTCCTTATAAAGTTAAAGGCTGACATCCCTGCCGTCCAAGAAATGCGATGGACGGGACAAGGACGGAAGAAGGTAGGTCCTTGTGAAATTTCCTACAGCGGCCATATAAAGGAGCGCACATTTGGTATCGGATTCGTGGTGGGAGAGAGACTCCCAGATCGATCATGTTGTGATAGACGGAAGACATGTTTCCAGTGGTTTAGATGTGCGTACATTTCGAGGTCCTAACATCGACTCAGATCTACTCGACTTGCACACCTGCTCTCTGAGAGCACTCATCAGCAACCCGGTATAAGGGAACTGTGGGACGGCATTGCAAACTCCCTGCGTACAGCTGCAAACGAAACCATTGGATTTCGGAAAGGCCGCAAAAACAGCTGGTACAGTGAGAACTGCCGTGTCGCAGTGAAGAAAAAACAGACTACCTACCTCGCAACCTTGCGATCGACCACAACACGTGTGGGGTGGGATAGATAACGAGAGCTGAATAGGGAAGCAAGACGCATTTGCAGGGAAAAAAAGAAAGAGGCCAAAATGCGTGAGTACGAGGAGCTTGAGAAGCTGGCCGACAAGGGTAATGCTCGAAAATTCTACGAAAAGATACGACGACTTACAGAAGGTTTCAAGACCAGAGCAAACCTGAACCCGAAACTCCAATTGATGACGATGGAAAGGTGGTTCCATTACCCAACTATGAAGAAGTCCGAATAGCAATCGTCCGCTTAAAAAACAACAAAGGTGCTGGGACCGATGGATTACCGACCGAGCTATTCAAATACGGCGGTGAAGAACTGATCAGGTGCATGCATCAGCTTCTTTGCAAAATATGGTCGGATGAAAGCATGCCCAACGATTGGAACCTAAGTGTGCTCTGCTTAATCCACAAAAAGGGCAATTCCACAGTCTACGCCAATTACCGTGAAATAAGCCTCCTTAACATGGCATATAAGTTCTAAAGACTAAAGCCCACTGTCAACAAACTGATTGGACCTTATCAGTGTGGCTTCAGATCTGTCAACTATTGTCAACTATTGACCGGATATTCACCAAACGCCAAACCTTGGAAAAGGCCCATGAAAAGAGGAGCGACACACACCACCTTCTCGTTGATTTTAAAGCAGCTTTCGACAGCACGAAAGGGAGCTGCCTATACGCCGCTATGTCTGAATTTGGTATCCCCGCAAAACTTATACGGCTTTGTAAACTGACCTTAAGCAGCACTAAAAGCGCCGTCAGATTCGGGAAGGACCTGTCCGAGCCATTCGATACCAAACGGGGTTTCAGACAAGGTGACTCTTTATCGTGTGACTTTTTTGACTTATTGCTGGAGAAATAATAATACGAGCTGCAGAGCTGTATAGAGAAGATACAATCTTCTATAGGAGTGTACAGCTGCTGGCGTACGCCGATGATATCGCCATTATTGGCCTCACCAACCGCGCCGTGAGTTCTGCTTTCTCCAGACTTGATAAAGGAGCGAAATGAATGGGTCTGGTGATGAAGGAGGGCAAGACGAAATATCTCCTATCATCAAACAAACAGTCATCGCATTCGCGACTCGGCTCCCACGTCACTGTTGACAGTCATAACTTCGAGGTTGTAGATAATTTCGTCTATCTAGGGACCAGCATTAATACCAACAACAATGTCAGCCTGGAAATTCAACGCAGAATCACTCTTGCCAACAGGTGCTACTTTGGACTGAGTAGGCAATTGAAAAGTAAAGTCCTCTCTCGACGAACGAAAACCAAACTCTACAAGTCGCTCATCATACTGGTCCTACGGTATGGCGCAGAAGCGTGGACGATGTCAACATCTGATGAGTCGACTCTAGGAGTTTTCGAGAGAAAAGTTCTGCGAACGATTTATGGCCTTTTGCGCATTAGCAACGGCGAATACCGCAAACGATGGAACGATGAGCTGTACGAGCTATACGAGGATATTGGCATAGTTCAGCGAATGAAGAGACAGCGGCTACGCTGGCTAGGTCATGTCGTTCGAATGGATAAAAGCACTCCAGTTTGAAAGTATTCCATGCAGTACCCGCTGGTGGAAGCAGAGGAAGAGGAAGACCTCCACACCGTTGGAAGGATCAGGTGGAGAGTGACCTGGTTTCACTTGGTATTTGCAACTGGCGCCAGGCAGCGAAAAGAAGAGAAGAATCGCGCTCTTATATTAATTCGGCTGTAATCGCATAGGCGATGCCAACGCCAGTAAAGAAGAAGAAGAAGAATAAGAAGCATTTAATTTACTCCTCAAAATATGGTAATACTCTGAGATTCTATGGTACTAAAAGCCTTATCTTACACAACATCTATATATACCTATTTATAAAAATGAATTGCTGTTTGTTAGTCTGGCTAAAACTCGAGAACGACTGAATGGATTTATCTTATCTTGGTATTGAAATGTTCGTGGAGGTTTAGGGAAGGTTTAAAAAGTGAGAAAAATTCGAATAATTGTCGGGAAAACCCTGGCGGGAAGGGCCTGTTTTAGCCTTTTCTATTTTCCATACAATTTTCTTCTTCTTATATATAAAAATCTTGTCTATAATAAAAATTAATTGTTTCCATTGTTGGTGAACTCAAGCTGGACCACTCACTTCACATTTATTTATCATTTATGTACATATTTACAGTTAGTCTAGATCCTTAACAATTCGTTAACGTAAGCGGTGTTTTGAAATTTACTTGCCACCGCCACCGCCACCACCACCTCCACCACCGCCGCCGCCGCCACCACCACCGCCTCCTGGATAGGGTTCAGGATTTGGCAAAGGATTGGGATTGGCTGAAACAAGAGTACAGAAAAGTGAAAATGGAATTTAATATATAGTATGTAAGGAATATAATTTAGAAAATCAATTTTTTGTTTTTATATGAATTGCTATTTACCAAAAGCCACAGCGAGTAAAGCCAGCACAAAGCCGATGAGCAGTTGGAAATTCATGTTGCAAGAGTTGCGATTGCAATGATTAACCAACCGTTTATGATCGCTTTTTATACTCTTGATCTTGAAATGATTCTCTAATAGTTCTTGCTTTGCATGCCTCAGACTAAGTTAGCCGCCAGTTGTAAATGAGCACTTGCTCGGTAAAACGCATTTAAAACGGGTATTGGAAATACAAACGAGTGGCAGGCGGTTCTTCCCTCTTCAATATGTCTGTATGTATGTACGTGTATGTATATATCTAAGTATAAATGTTTATATCTTAAAGTGCAACAGAAATCATTTGAATAATTTCTCGGTAGTGGGCGCCTATTGAATGTGGAATAAAATTTATTTAACTGTTATTTTGATTTATGCATGTGTTTTTATTTAGAATTTTAATTAAATGCTCGGCGCGTAGTATTTATTTTTTTAATGGGCAGCAGAGCGATGGTTCAACGCTAAAATTAAAAAAATTAATTGTAAATAAAAACCAGTTAATGATCAGATAACTCAGGGTAACTTTAGATCTTCGGAAGGTGATCTGACAGGTCACTGTTATGTTCGGGTTTCATGAACCTCAAGTACCCATTTCTTGCCCATTGAGCAAAGTGAAATCACATCGGATGATCATAAGGTTTCAGTTCTTCCATCAATTGTACTTTTTAAGCCTTCATACCGAGGGCTTTATACAAAATCCTGTCCAGAGAAGTGCATAAAATGTTTAATTCATACGATCGGTGTCGAGTTGATGTTGATGGCTGTTCGAGCACAGTTTGAGCTACAGCAGCAATATTTTCCTCTGCACGCACTGGACGAGTACGGAACTCGCTGTACAAATTGATCCACAAATTGGTTGGAAGGCGAGTTATTTCGGCAGAACTTTCTGGCAGTTTCGGTAGAATACTCACCGATATTTCCCAACATTCTTCAAGCGTAAACTGAAAGATTTCGTAAATCTTGTACCGAATATTTGAAACATAGAGAATGCCATTGAAGATGTCAAAGCTTGAATCAGTCATAGTTCAAAAAGCATACGGATGGCCCATTAGAAGCTGTCTGCGGGATGTGCCAATTAAGTCGATTATTCTCGATATCGAAGCTGATTCTAGATCAGATTTGCAAGGTGTAAGGAATAAATATAAACCATGACTTCACTGCAACAGATGATTTATTAGCGATGGTATACCAATCTGCCTTGGTTGTATAACAGACCAATCCGATTCGCTACGTTGTCAAGCCTGGAAGGAGCAAAACCATCCACACCGTGTTTGCGAGAATAATAAGAGAACCATGTATACCCTTTCACTAAAATTGTTTTTTCCAATCACTAACTCGAAATCATTTGTCTCAATGAGTTTTATACAAACATTTTTAATTGCGTTTTAATCTTTCACTTTCTAGATGTCAATTGAAGCTTCCATAATATAATACTATATTTAATTTTCTATTTTTAAGAAAATCTTTTTTGGTGTTTTCTGTATACATTTTATTCGTTATTCTAGTCTGTAAGACTTTAATATCATGAACTGAAATCAAAATCATAAATTGTCTATCTGTTGCCGGAAGAAGAGCTCAAATTTGATAATTCCATGAGTCGTCATTTTTTCCAGTTGTATTTCTTTACCATGAATTTTAACTACACTGAACTTTGTTTTGCCACACTGTGCTGGACCTTTTTTTGCTTGTTTTTATTTTATATATGTATAAACGTGTCTTGACTTCTGGTTTAACATATAATAAAGTTGTATTTGTCGGTACCTGCAAATGAAATAAATTTCTATGGAAATTATTAAGCATTAATATATTAATGTAAATAAGCATTTCACAATGATAGATATGTACCTATACACGTGAGTCAATTAATTAGCACTTTATAAATGTTTTTAAATGTTTACCATCATAATACAATAGAATGCAATTAAGATAAATTCTCAGTGATTGATTTGTTCGGTGTTATTTTGCATTCAACGGAACGGAGCAAACACGTGTGGCTTTGTTCGAGAATTTTTACAATGTTTCTACAGATATGTACACTATTTGTGGGTAAATCTTATATATAAAAATCTTACGCCCGTTTGGAAAGATCCAGTAATCTCCAAAAATCTCAAAAGTTACCGACCGATCTCGGGAAGTGGACGAGGAACTGACCTATTTGAAAAATCGGACTACTCTTCTCTCCGGGAAGTGGACCAGGGACTGACCTATTCAAAAAAGAGACCTGGAAAATAATTCTATTTGCGCGAAGTACAAATAAAATTTTCTTTACGAGAAAGGGTTCCCCGACAGATGGACAAAATTTAGTATGATTTGGATATAAGCATGGATCGTGCGTGCGAGGATGTCTGTTCGCTTCGCATTTTTATTTTTTTTTGCGTTGGATTCGAATAGTGAGTTTGACTTAATTTAAGGCATTTATATTGACATTTTACTGAAGGAGTTTGGGCAGTGAAACAGCGTTGTGGATGCAGATGAGATAGTGAATTATCGAGCAGAATCTTTGAATCCTTTCGACTTCCCACCGCACGTTTTGAAGTTGAAAATCAGTGTAATCATTATAATGCTACGTAATATTATATTAATCAGTCGAAACTCAGCAACCGCACACGACTTGCAGTCAAAAAATTACAAAAGAACGTAGTAGAAGTAACAATTCTGGTCGGCCGTCCTCATTCCTCGAACCGTTATCTTTACGTCCGTTATATATAATTGGCGCTTTGTAACCGCTGAAGCGATTTTCGGCCGAGCACCTCCTACAACTTGTGGTTTTGCGTCTTGTTGTTTTTCCAACAAAGGAGGGAGCCGCCTCAGAACGGCTGATGGTTTTTTAAAAGGAGCTTTATTTGATGTCAGAAATACAATCGGAGGGGTTGACATTCCCTGCCGAGGGGCGACCGCAATTAGAAAATTTAACTTAATTTTTTTTAATTAAATTAATTTTCTATAACTTTTTGGGTGTTAGTATGAAACCAGGGTTTGAACACGAGCTTTCCGAATGGTAGCCACTCGGCCATCGCGGCCGACCTTTACGTCCGTTACTTCCTTTCAATTAAAGCGACTACAGTTCCCTGTTCGACTGGCGTTTGCAATCACTATCACCAAAGCTCAAGGTCAATCTTTGGAATTGTGTGGTCTACATTTAAATACGGATTGTTTCGCACGTGGATAATTGTATGTTGCATGTTCCACGATTGTCAAACCATATAATCTTTTTATTTGCGTTGTATGCCCACTGGTACTGAGTTATTAAAACTATTATAAAAAGATATCCAATGTTCCGTTTTTCATTCATTCATTGAGTATGTGTAACAGCGACATTTTTAAAATTTATAATTTTTGTTTTCTAAAATATATAGATTTTATCTCGATTCTTAGTTTTATACTTTACTAGCAGATCCGGCCACGCGTTGCTGTGGCTAAGTGATTTGAGAAGAATTTGAAAGACAAAATTTGACACAAATTAACATTACATTTTTTAAAAATTTATTTAATAAATACTTTAAATTTTTTATTTGATATATTTGCTCTAAATATCTTTAATCGTAATAAATCACAGTTTATGTTCAATGAAGCGCCAATCGATGTACAATATTTTTGCTCAATCGGTTCTTTGTTAATACAAATAAACTTGATGGTCTTCCTACTCGTGAACACGTCACGTATAATTGTCCATGGGTGAAACATGGGTTTTCCAAGTCTAAGCCGCGAATAGACATTGTTTGGCCTTGAGATTTATTTATAGACATCGCGAAAGCTAAACGAATGGGAAACTGTAGGCTTTTAAATGATATGGAAGAATCGGATGGTATCATCGGAATACGTGGTAAAAAAACGGTCTCTCCTTTCCTGTTAAAATAGTTGCTTCAAGAACGTTTCCACTGATTCTTTTGATCACCAAACGTGTACCGTTGCATAGTTTGTGAGGGTGTAAATTACGCAGTAGAATAATCAGCAATCCAATTTTCAAACTCTATCTCTGAACTGGATCATCTGAAATTAAAAAGCCAAACAGATTTCATTAAAGTAATGTTAAATCTAGTGATTAATCACGAAGGAATAAGCAAAAAAAAATTTTTTTTGTTAAAATTGCGCCTTCTCAAAGAAAAAAGTAGATTTTCCAGCGAAAAAACACCATTCTGAAAAAACGTGTTTAAAGTTATACTTATACCTCCAAGCGCTCCGAAACGTCATTACAAATGTGCGGATAACTTCAAAAATATTTGCCGGATCGATTTGAAATTCCTTGTGTGTATTCTTAAATATATGTAGATACAGAAAATAAATTAAAAAACATCGATTTTTTGAAAATCATAACTGTATATAACCCCTTAAAAATTCAATTGGGAAATTTACTGCCTCGTCTTCTTCTACAGTAGCATCGATAGACTTAAATGACATTAAATCGCCTGGTAATAATTGTTGTATCTGGTAGTTAATCAGATCAACATCAACATTTTTCGCTGCCAAAATTGCACGATTACTAAGCCAGTCTTGATTTAAATAGTTATTTATTATGTCTTGGAAGACACTTTCAATTAGTTCATTTTTAGTTTGAACGACAGTAGACAAATTATCGGGCAATCTAACATGTTGAGTATCTGGATGAAATTCTATTTCACAGTTTCCAAGATCCAGTAAATGCTTAGAAAATTCTTGTGCTGTTGCATCATTTTGGGGTTGTATTCGAATGTTTTTTGTCATACTGACTGTTTCAACATTTCTCCATAAAATTTATTGTTTTAGACATGTATGAGATAGCAGTGCATGTTACTATGCTGAGAGCCCAGGGGCCAAATCCTGGCTGGTCGGACAACTAAATTTTAAGTGCGGTCGTCCCACGACCCCCAACCCGTCAACAAACACCAGTTTCTACATCGAAAAATTAAAACCAGAATGCAGCCGAACAGCTTTCTACATTAGTTGCACTCCTGTTCTCTGAAACCATTCATCAGAAAATGAGTAAAAAAGAGCTTTGGGACGGCATTTCAACGGCACCAACGACACTACTGGTTTTCGACAAGATATGATACGATTGGTACGATAGGGATCGGCGTGCTGCAGAAAAAACGAATGCATGTCTCGAAAGGCTGCGATCAACTTCAACACTTGCTGCGTGGGAGAGACAGAAAAAGGAAAAATTCGAAACGCGTGTGTATGATGAGCTGGAAAAACTGGACAACAGTGGTAAAGATCAAAAATTGGAAAAATATTGCGACCTAGAGAATGTTTCAAAACCAGAGGATACTCATATAGTATCCATAGAGGTGTTCCAACGACTGATGGACAGATAATTCTCACCTTATTGAAGGAACACTTATCCAATATTTTATATTGCAGCGAAAGCGAAACCCTAGGATATAGTTGGGTGACTGTTTAGCTTCTACAGAGCTAACAGAGGAGGTAAGGTCTTCTATAAGAGCATATCAATAACCGCGACGTTAGTTTTGCTTTCAATGATAAAGAAACGAAACAAATGTACATGGCGGTGAACGAGGAGAGAAAATATCTCCACGTCACGGTTGACAGTCATATCTTTGTGTAAGATAATGTAATAGCAAACACGATGGGCCGAGCCTCTGCTGCTTCAGAAAACCACTTCGATTAAAGCAGTAATCAACTATACTAACAGCTAAGAAATAAGCTATAAAGAAATCGGTTCGTTTATAATACAATGCTGATTAGCGCGCTGTAATGGATATAGATTCAGGACGGGAATGTCCATCGGTGCTGGCTTTTTATTTGCGTTCATTTCAGAGTTACATAAAGAGCTGTGAAAAACAAAGAGAATTGTCATCGAAACACTTCAATTGATCTTGATAAACTATCTGATCTTTTTAGATTTTTAATAGGGTTTTGTTAATTCTAACTAAATTGAACCAAACTTGCAGAAGGAATTATAATATAGAGTAAGAACAACCCTACACTCAGACGGCTACAATAGGTTCCTCAATTCGTTGGAAGAATATCAAGACGCACACCACAAATTCGGGTAAGAGCTTGACCCAAAATCGCTTAAGAGGTTTTAAAACTCCTATTATATATATGTATGTATACACTTCCCTTCACAGGGTGTTATAAATTATCGATGACAAAAGGTACCACATAAAAATAGTGTTATGTATATAAACTGATGGTAATTCTATGCTTGTTATTCCTTATGAATATCCACTGCAAGTTCTTCATCGCAGAGAAAGATTCCAATTCCCATTCTATTGGAAAAGGCTACTGACACGGCCCCATAATCTTTTCGTTCCAACGGCTCACCCATGCGTTCCTCCTTGCACTTCCTCATCATCCAATGTTACACTGAAGGTTCATAATCTTTGAAATTACTAAGGCCAATACCTCAACTTTCACTTCATCCTGTAATATATGTACTTAAATGTTAGAAATATATTAAAATGTCAAAATAATATTGCTTGACATAAAAATTACAAACAATCATTTGTAATGTTACTGAAAAGTAAAATGAAATGGCACAATGTGTACCTGTAAAATTGGATCCACTTGTAAAATATTGTCGCCATTTAATTTGGCACTTACGATATTATGTACATACGAGTATGCTTGTCTGTATTCAAGTGTCACACTTCGTGCGCTCAAAAGTCAAAAAGCCATAACAATGCACATAACGGTTGTGTTAAGTTGCTCTACAACCCACGAGGCCACTCGACCAACCGACCAATCGACCGACCGAAAAAATTCGATTCGAAAAAGGTAAAAGTCAAAGAAGAAAGAAGAGGGAAGACAACAAAAGGTTGTATACGTATGACATAATATGTATGAGCCAGGCTGCCGAATTGTCTGCTGTGGTCTTCTCACCAATGATGCAACAAACCAATCGGACAGGTTTCGACGACGCCCAGATGCCACAATGCACAGATGCACTGGTCTTGCCAGCAGCGCCACAAGCAACAACTTCGCGCACTAGTGGTAACTCAGTTAGTGTGGTAGTCTTTTTTTTTTGAAAATATTATGTATTAGCAATAGCAGCGCGTTACTTATGGCTTTGGAAAACATGCAATTTCGTCCACCAAATTTTCGGTTGCCACGGTCATAGTCAAGTGTACAAAAGACAGGTTTCTGTCGCACATGCTGTGCAATTTACTGTTGGCGATGTTGTTAAGCGGACTGATAGTTTTGTCAGGAAATGTCCGTTAAGTGTTTCTAGCACATTATCCGTACATTTTTATTGAATTTATTTAAATAAGTTAAATAATAAATGTAAATTAATGTTTCCTCACGGATAAGTAAATGAAGGAACTTGTTATAGAGCAGTAGTCAGTGCGTTTAATTAAATTTTATTTATTTTTAAATAAACACTAATGAAATTGATTGCAATTAAATTTTTGATTAAATAATTAAAGTACAACTTATTTACTTTTACCACTAAATAAGCCTTTGACTTGCGATTCTTCTATATACTCGTACATACGAGTACACTGCCGCTCAACTGAATAGATTCAAGAAAATTTTGCCAGTATTTTGTCTATTTTCTCAGCTTCTGTTGCACATACTATGTATATTTTTATATTTATGATTTCATTTCTTTACGACTAATACTGGAAATAAGAACTACGGAAACGTTTCAGCGTAAATTCTAAAATATACTTTTGCCGTTACGTTTGCTAAAAGTAGCGCATTTTTCGGCTCAGCAGAATAGGTTCAAGTGTAAGTATTTCGTTCAATTACTAAATTATTTAAAAGTACAAAAAGTTATAATCTTGTAAAATGGGTCGTGGAAGTGACCTTGAAAAAGGCCAATTAAAAAGCATTTTTGGTCCTGAAGATTGAATGTGGAAAAAAACACCTCTCATGGGGCGCTATATCATGGTATGGGACATGCGAGCTGCTGTTTCTAACATCTAAGATGAATGCAGAAATTTATAAAACTGTGCAATAAAAGGCTTTTCCACACATTACAACTCTTTTTGGGCCAGTACCATGGACATTCCAACATTATAATGTCCCCATTCATACCGTTAGAGTGGAATTGCTAAGTGGCCGCCATACTCCCCGGATTTAAATATCATTAAAAATGTTGGGGTACTATTGGCACGAAGAGTTTATGAGAGCGGAAGGCAGTATGGAAATACGGAGTCCTTAATTAAGCCATTAATGCAGCCTGGGCGACTACTTCGTTCAAAGTTCTTGAAAATTACTTCAAACAAACAGACAAATATTACATTATATAATACAATATATAGTTTTTAATGTTATGTTTATGAACATATGAGCCGAAAAAATACTCTTTGTTTATAAACTTTTTTTGGGATACTAATAATTAATTAAATGATAGAGATAGAGATACCAGATTTTTAGTTTTCCTTAACAAATCAATTCTTTATAAACAAAAAATATTTTATTGTTTTGGAAACATGATGAACGTAGTGCTTATGGGGCTATAGCCGAGTCAATAACAGAGAACCGTTCTTTTCAAGAATTGAAGCCTTGGACCTCTCTATTTAATGAAATTCAACGGATTGTCTTCTACGCATCCTCCAGTGAGTATCACGTGTTTGTAGAGTTTGGTCTTTGTTTTTTTCAGTTATTTACTCGGTCGGAAGTAGCATTTGACAGTAGTTGACAAAAGAGTTTCTACAAATACGCAATATTTCAAGGCTGACATTTTGATGCTGATAAAGGTTGATTTCCGCTATCCATTCGCTTTGCTTTCTTGTCCAGTCTACAGGGAGTGGAACCAATGTTTTAGCTTTTGAGATAAACAATAAGAATAGCATCTTGTGAAAAATTGAAGTCTAATATGCCAAGGAACGTTTCAGAGAGATTCTCCAGAAGCTCTGGGTGATGTGCTATTGAAAGCTGATATAGATCTGGATATACGTCAATACATACATTTATAAATAGATGAATTGCTCGTTTAAAGTAATAAGATTATAATAAACAGATATTAATCATTTTCATAAATAATTATGTCTCTAAAATAACTTTAAGAAACTTAATCGCAAAGTAATTCACAAGCACATATTTGTTAACTGTATACGTGTATGTGCTCGAGTTGTCCATGATTTCGGAAAAAAATCGAGCTGGGTTTACAAAAACTGTATATTTAGAGACATTTTAGCTTTAATCTTTCAATAGTTTCCCAAGAAATTTCTAATATTTTGCTAAAATTTGGATATTCATGGTTACCAAGAATTCACCACATATTAAAAAGATGCCCGTGCTGCTACTTGATTTTCTAGTATCAAGCCCGACAAATAGTTCTTCTTTGACAATTTGGGAAACAACATGCTTAAATACTACCAAGGTTGAGTACTTAGAAGAATTCTTGATGTGAACAGTGTGAGATGTGAAGTCTTGCGGGTTTACATGTGGGTAAGCGTTTGTACAGTGGAGAAGAGTAGTTTGGAACCATCAATGAACTAATGCCGTAAAAACTATTAAGGTCGCCACAGAAACTTTTTTGAAGAACGGTTGAAGTTCTTGATTTCTGTTGGTGTATGCAGTATATTGTGTTCAACGGTGAAGATGTTTCCATTGCTGCAACCGTTTTGCAAGCAACTCTCTTTTTTGTTTAATCAAATTCATATCACGAATCAAATCGCTTAGTTCATCTCGCGAAGTTAAAGTTTACTCTGCTATGACGAAACCGCTTTCACTACTCGGAGATAATAGAGTTGAAGTTTCCACGATATTTTCTATTATACCAAGACGAGCTGCCATAGAATAATTGTCGGTATATGATACTGTTTAGGATACTGATGATAAGTCAGGATACCGGTAGCATTCATCAAACAGAATTAGCAATCCTCTAAGTGATCTTGTGGTGAGCAAGAATAATGATTCTCCCAGTTCCATTCAAGAAAGTGAATCAAAAGCAAGAAGAAATACTACTTCGTCAGGCGAAAAGAATGGAAACGAGCTAAGGGCGCAGGATGATGCTAAACTTACAAAGCTTTTACTATCGTAAATAATCCAGATTCCAGACTGCTGATAGGACTATTAACTGGGTATTGCTTTTTTGGTGTTGCATTCTTTAATATAGGTTTGAGTGGGGGCTAAAAGTGCAAAATTGTAAGGAATGTTCTTTACACTAGAGATACAATAAGAGTGTAGTGGTGCAGCTTGGACGCATACCATATAGTATGTCTGGCGACACTATGGATATCTTATGGTCTATACGAGACCTAATGGGCCAGCCAGTTCAATCTAACCTAATCTATTTAAATTGCAGTGAAAAAGTAATAAAAACGAAGCGGAAAGCAGTGCAACATGTGTTGAACGCCCACTAGAAGAAGCATTGACCATCTTTCTGTAGTTCAAAAATCAACTAAATCCAAAAGCTATTCGCTTATCTCCAAAATTTAATTGCAACACTTATTTAGTTGTATTTTTCTTCTTCCTTACTAACGTAGACGTCACGTTATCAACAGTGCGCCATTCCTTTCTTCTTCTCGCTGTTTGGCGCCAATTGAAAATACTAAGTGATCTTTCCAGCGATGTGGAGATCGTCCTCTTCCTCTGCTTCCTCCGGCAGGTACTGCATCGAAAACTTTTAAAGCTGGTGTGTTCTCATGCATGTAGACCACATGATTTACCCAGCGTACCCGCTGTCTCTTGATTTGCTGAACTATGTCAATGTCATCGTATATCTTCTACAGCTCATCGTTTCATCTTACGCAAAACCTTTCCCTCGAATACTTCCTACTCAGTGTAATGTAGCATGTTGGCAAGAGTCAAGAGAAAGCAAAGCTCAGGACGCGGCCGTTGACGCCAATTAAAGAAGTCACATGGTAAGGAGTCACCTTATCTGAAACCTCGTTTGATATTGAACGGCGATGGTGCAATGTGTATCGATTTTTTTCTCACGGATCTTTTACAAGATTTGTCGTATAGTTAATATCTGATCAACAGTAGATTTTTCAGCTCTGAAGCCTCACTGATAAGGTGAAGGGGGACCCCTTCTGTGGATTGGGCAGAGCACACTTAGGTATTAATGGTCGGCTACGCTTTCGTCCGGCCATATTTTGCATAGAAGCAACCGTATTTGAATAGCTCAGCCACCAAGTGATCCCTCCATAAATTCAGTCTCTAGATTGCCACTTTCGGTCTTAAAAGAGTATGCTTTGGCCTTGAAACCATCTGTAAGTCGCTCGCATCTTTTCATAGAATTTTACAGCATTACCTAACGGGCAGTTTTACAAGCTTTTTATACTAACGGATCTCGGCCTCTTTTTTGTCTGCACTCGCTTCCCTCTTCAATTCTCGGTATCCATCCCATCCCGTACATGTAGTGGTCGATCATAACGCTGCAATGTGGGTATCCTTTTTTCTTTCCACTGTGGCACGGCAATACTCATTGTAGCAGCTGTTCTCTTGATCTTTCCACAAACCAATATTTTCGTTTGCAGCTGTTGTCGAATTAGCATCGTCGAATTTTTCCTACATCCTACCTGCCGTCGTCCTTTGTCTTGTTTCAGCTCGAAACATCCTGACATTTTCTTAATCTTTGTATTTTTGCTGTGCTCAATGAGTAAGGAAGTCAAGTCTTTTTTCCTTTTATGCAACGGAATCTGATTTTCGTTTCATTATTTCGACCTGACTTTGCGCTGTGTGAAAACGAATTAAATGTGGTAATCAAAATGGTTATGCACACAATGAAATTGAAAGTAAATTTAACGGTAACAACTTGAACTTGCATCTTCACAACTGCTTCTTTCTACACAAGAGAGAACGCGAGTTCAATTGGACGAGTTTTTGATGTGTTTTTTTTTTGTAATAAAATACCATTAAAGACGCCGGTGACGAAGAAGATGATCCCCAAACTGGAATGGTATTGTGTTTGTCTTCTGCGTTTGGTTTTTTTCAGGTTTTCTGTTTCTTTTCCACTTCATTTGCCTTCAACTTGAAAGACGCCTGGGATTTTGTCGTTATTGTTGCTGTTGAAGTGTTTGAATTTTTATAAATACTTTTGTTTGTTACTTTTACTCTGTAGATATGCTGATGAAAAGAAAAGGATAAAAAAACGATTGTTACCTTGGAACTTTTGCTTCCGTGTCTTCATCTGCATTACGTAATATTTCAATTGGACAAAATGCAACGCATCAAAAGCAGTGACGGGAATGCAGGGGCATACAAAGCTACAAATGTATGTGAACTCGCTGTGTAATTTGCCAACCGGTTCCAATGAAGAGGAAGCTTGGTAGGCAAAGAAATGCAGAAGCTGTAAATTTTTATATTAGTAAAGCAGCTGTTTGTGGAGGCAATGTGGAGAGCGCATGATTACAAAGAGGACCGCAAATGACAGACGGTAAAGCCAACGATCGTATGGAGTTGACATGTAGTGTATTGTAATAATGTAGGTACATAGGTACATACATACTGTTGGTTTTGTGCCAGATTTGTAACTATAATTATTGCATTATTTTTTTATTTTGCTTTTGTGTAAATTGTAACGCGTCGTAAAACATTTAATTCACATTGCATGTGTAACAGCGTATTACGTGGCGACCGCGTTATTTGGTTCCAGGCAATTTCCGACACCTCCCACACACCTGGTGTAGCGCTTTTGCAATAATTATTCAACATTAGGGTAGTGCAAAAGTTTGTTAAAGGACAAAAGCGTAAAAAAAAGTTAAATTTTTAAACTTAATTTTTCTTCCAAAGAAAATCTCCAAAGCACATTGATGGCTTTTAGAGAAAATTAAATTTTTTAATACATGTATATGTATGTATACACGTATATTACATCATCTAAAAGTCGTCCATTATTTTTCCATTAACTTGAAAGCTTTTTTACCATAGTTACAATTATCTGACTTATGTCAAATATGCACCGATTTGCTCGAAGGTCATTATTCCTCTTTAATGGAAATCATTGTCCCTATTGACAAGAAACTGGGACAATCGATTTCAACGGGCTTCACTTGAGGCCAATTCTTCAAAAGTCAAATCATTCGCTATAGGCAGGAGCAGATGGTAATCACTTGCTGCGAGGTCCGGACTATAAGATGGATGCATAAGAACCTCCCAACCAAACTCCTGGAGCTTTTTACGAGTCACTATCGATATGACAATTCCCCTCCCGTTGGCCAAAGCTTGCGCTTCCGCTCGATTGCTTCCTTCAGACGATCCAATTGCTGACAGTACAGGTTCGAATTAAGAATTTGGCCATAGGAAACACTTCATAATGGATGATTCCTTTCCAATCCCGCAAACACAGCACAAAATCTTTCTCAAACACTACTGAGTTAAGTGATCAACACTTCTTCCATTATATTTTTTAGTACAAAATATCATCTTTCTCACGGCATCTAGAAAGCGAGATACAGATCACTAAAGCGATCTATATCAAGCAACCTCGTGGTTCCGGGACATTATCACTGCACTAAATCTTCATATAAATTACTGATAATAAATTGATTTTTAGAAATTTAATTTTAAATAATGGGTGATCCTAGTAGAGATACTTTTTAAATAGCTTATTTTTGACAGATCACGCCGCATGTAAAAAAGCAAATTTGCCGCATTTGGGAGGAAGACAAACCTGAAGAGATTCAAGAACTGCCATTTCATGCAGAAAAAATAAAGGTTTGGTGTGGTTTGTGGGCCGGTGGAATGATTCTTCTTCTTCTTTATTGGAGTTGGCACCGCTTACGCGATAATAGCCGCTGCCTGGCACCAGTTGGAAATGCCAAGTGAACCCAGGTCACTCTCCACTTGATCCTTCCAGCGGAGTGGAGGTCTTCCTCTTCCTCTGCTTCCACCAGCGGGTACTGCATCAAATACTTTCAAAGTTGGAGTGCTTTCATCCATTCGGACGACATGATCTAGCCAGCGTAGCCGCTGTCTCTTCATTCGCTAAACTATGTCAATATCATCGTATAGCTCGTACAGCTCATCGTTCCATCGTCTGCGGTATTCGCCGTTGCTAATGCGCAAAAAGCCATAAATCGTTCGCAGAACTTTTCTCTCGAAAACTGCTAGAGTCGACTCATCAGATGTTGACATCGTCCACGCTTCTGCGCCATACCGTAGGACCAGTATGATGAGCGACTTGTAGAGTTTGGTTTTCGTTCGTCGAGAGAGGACTTTACTTTTCAATTGCCTTCTCAGTCCAAAGTAGCACCTGTTGGCGAGAGTGATTCTGCGTTGGATTTCCAGGCTGACATTGTTGTTGGTAATAATGCTGGTCCCTAGATAGACGAAATTATCTACAACCTCGAAGTTATGACCGAGTCGCGAATGCGATGACTGTTTGTTTGATGATAGGAGATATTTCGTCTTGCCCTCCTTCATCACCAGACCCATTTATTTCGCTCCTTTATCAAGGAGGAAGCAGAACTCACGGCGCGGTTGGTGAGGCCAATAATGGCGATATCATCGGCGTACGCCAGCAGCTGTACACTCTTATAGAAGATTGTATCTTCTCTATTCAGCTCTGCAGCTCGTATTATTTTCTCCAGCATTAAATTGGAAAAGTCACACGATAAGGAATCACGCTGACTGAAACCTCGTTTGGTATCGAACGGCTCGGAGAGGTCTTTTCCGATCCTGACGGAGCTTTAAGTGTTGCTTAACGTCAGTTTACATAGCCGTATAAGTTTTGCGGGGATTCCAAATTCAGACATGGTGGCGTATAGGAAGCTGTTTTTCGTGCTGTCGAAGGCTGCTTTAAAATCAACGAAAAGGTGGTGGGTGTCGATTCTCTTTTCACGGGTATTTTCCAAGATTTGGCGCATGGTGAATATCTGGTCAATGGTTGATTTACCATGTCTAAAGCCACACTGATAAGGTCCAATCAGTTTTTTGACGGTGGGCTTTAGTCTTTCACACAATGCGCTTGATAGGACCTTATAGGCGATATTAAGAAGGCTTATTCCACGGTAATTGGCGCATACTGTGGGATCGCCTTTTTTGTGGATCGGACAGAGCACACTTAAATTCCAATCGTCGGGCATGCTTTCATCCGAACATATTTTGCAAAGAAGCTGATGCATGCACCTGATCAGTTCTTCACCGCCGTATTTGAATAGCTCGGTCGGTAATCCATCGGTACCAGCACCTTTGTTGTTTTTTAAGCGGACGATTGCTATTCGGACTTCTTCATAGTTGGGTAATGGAACTACTTTTCCATCGTCATCATTTGGAGTTTCGAGTTCACCATCTCCGCGTGTTTCTCCTTCATTGCCATTCAGCAGGCTGGAGAAGTGCTCCCTCCATAAATCGAGTATACTCTGGGCATCTGTCACTAGCTCACCTCCCTGGGTCCTACAAGAGTTGGAATGATTGGTCCATATATAATGATGTCGGTGAGAACGCAACCAACTATTCGATGCCTGAAATTGAAGCTCGTGATTTCGGCAACATTTGGTTTCAACAAGACGGCGTCACTTCCCACATATCGCATCAGTCAATGGATTTATTGAGAGAACACTTCGGTGAGCAGATAATTTCACGTTTTGGGCCGGTCGATCGTGTGATACCATAGCGTTAGACTTTTTCCTGTGTGACTACGTAAAGTCTAAAGTCTATGCAAACAATTCCACTTTGATTCCGGCCTTGGAGCAAAATATCACCCTTGTCATTCCCGAGTCATTGAAAATGGGACTTAAGGGAGGATCATCTGAGACGTAGCTAGGTCCAACATTTGAAAGAGACAATCTTCAAAAAATAAATGCCAAAGAATGTTCTGCCGAATGATAATAAACATTCCCCACTAAATTCGAATTTCGTGTGTTTTTCTTTTTGAAAAAGTATTGAACTTCGAAATTGATCACCCTTTATATGCCTATTTTTTAAATTACTTGTTTATGTAGTCGGTAGGATATCCCAACCCATCCTCACGGAGAAGATACCATAATGACATACTTTGTGCAAAAATAATTACACAAACGCTGAATTTTGAGCTCCTCCATCGGCCGTTCGTAGGAGGCTTAGAATAAACTGTAAGCAGAGAAAGAAGAAACACTCCACTTCGTTGGAAAGATCAAGTGGAGACTTCACTTGGTGCCTCTAATTGGCGCCCAGCGGCTATGAGAAGAAACAAATGAAACGCTCTTGTTAACGTAGCTAAAGTAGCGTAAGTGGTGTCAATGCTCATATTTCGATATCCTCTGTGTATAATAAATGCCCTTACGAAATTTTTCCAATCCTTACATAACGGTAAATGCATAATAAAGGTACTAATGCTTACGGACAAAGGCACGCACATATGTATGTATGTATGTTCGTACGGAAATATTAACGCATAATCGCTTTGTTTAGTTTTTGTTGTTACCGATTGTATCGTTTTTTATGTTAATAAATTCATAGAAACATATTTATGTACGAGTATATATGTACTCGTATGAACATATGCGAACCAGCCTAAATTTCTACAAAAGAAATTAGCATTTGTTATGGCACTTAATATATGTATAAACATTTATTCGTAACATAAATGTTCGTATATCCCAGCAGAGAACGAGCATAGGCTGTTATTAATACTCGATTTTTATTACCAAAAATATTGTACTATTTTGTTCTCTCCAACGTAGTTGAAGTCTTCTTTTTCTCTGTTTACACCGGTGGGTACATCATCGAAAGTCGTCAACGTCTATGCTTCTTCGGAGTGTGTTATTCTGCTTTGGAAATCCAGACTTATGTTGTTGTTGGTGATAATTGTGTTTGTTTGATAACAGAGGATATTTCGTCTTATCCTCGTTCACTACCAGACCAATTTAATTCGCTTCTTCATTGAAATATCGCATCAATATATCCAATGCAACTAGTCCCTAACTGTATACTAGTGAAGCGTTTTTGCATGATCCATTTACTTAGCTACCATGTCTTCCGCGTTCCCAATTTACTATGCTCCTACCTTTTGGCTTGCCGAATGTCAGGTATTTCGTTTTCCATTAGTGCTCTTTCTCATTTGCTTCGTCTTCTTTGTTACTTTCTAAGCTCCATTGTTATGATTTTATGGTGTCTGTACTCATTATGAACCATATCAGCACATCATTGGCGAGGTCATGGTCGTGTTTGCACCTAATTACACGCGTTGCTGAGTGCATATCGCTCAAACTTTGTTATTATTATTATATTTTTTTTTTTTTTGATGCTCGCATAATTTTATTAAGCATCAAGCTTAAGTGTTGCTTTTCTTTTTGCTTTACGGTGGTTCCCACCCAAATTGGTTTGACTTTACCACTTTTACTCTCTCTCACGCTTACAGTTAGTCGTTGATCTGCTGAACTTACTTTTCAACTTATCTATGCTCGACAGAAGTGTTAAATGTACATACATAGGTATGTACATATGTATGCATCCAAATAGATGAACCGTTGTAGTAAAAGTGAATGAGGTTTAGGTGAGTTCATTGATTCGATCGCATGGCTGCCTACCAGTTCCGAAATTTTACACTTACTGTTGTCTTTTTTTGTTGTATTAATTACTGTTTCGTTGCGAACCACGAACCACGAGCGAAGCCCGTATCCGCCTTTGATGAATTTGGTTTAACAGAAGTTATTTTGTAATAATTATCTTATTTTCTCGTTGACCCAAAATCGATTTTTGTTTTGAACACTTGAACGTGAGTATGTAGTTTGGACAAGTTATTTGATTATACAAATATTTGTATGTATGTATGGTATGTAAGTGCAAAGATGTAAATTGTATAAATTATATCATCGAGTTTATAGGTCAAACCTGCATATTGAAAATATATATGTATGTGTGTATGTACATATATCGAAATTCCACTTTTCCAATTTAAATTTTCCTATTATAAGGAAATAAGTTTTATTTTTTTTCCAATTGCTTTTTCTGCTATTCACTTTTGTTGTTTTTATAATTTAACTTTTAATCGTTTCGATTATTTCCTTTGAAAATTTTGTAATAAATCAAAAACTAAAATTATTCGATTAATACTTTAGTAACCCATGTATGTACCTATGTACATACAATACATACATATGCAACCAAACGTTGTTTCGATGATCATTTTTGCGCTAAATCCGAACCTTCACTCGGCTTGTTGATATTGATTCTAGTTTTGATGTAGTCAATTATTTAATTTTTTATGAGTTTCCACATTAATGGTTATTTTATTAAAATAAATTGATTGGGATCTGTTTGACGTATTTGAACCCAAAAGTAGTCGTTCCTCATGCCTTCATCCCAAAATCCTTGTATGGATGTTGGATCTTGGTGTAGCCACTCTGCTTGTTCTTCACTTCTATCGGCAAAGTTTTCAATGAAAAATTTGTCTTTAGAGACATTTTATCTCCGAAAAATTGCCAACAATTTAATTAAAATATGAGGATTTATGATGACCAAGAAAGTGGTGAACAACATTTATATAATTTATTTTTCTAATATCAGGTCTGACTAAATATTCCAACTTAAAAAAGACTTTGTTTAAATACTGAATAGCCAGTCTTAACCGATTAAGCGCTTTGATGGAGTTTTTGATAAGATCCAGTTTGATATGGAGAAAATGTATTGTTGATTTGCAAGTGGTGCTGACGAGATGTTTTTCTGTTCAAACTCATAATGAGTACTACTCTACCAATCTATTCTCATATATGTAATGTTGTTCAGTGCGTGTCTGTCTCGGAAGCATAAAAACAGCCAACTTTGGTGAATCCAGCTTACATTCCAATCAAGAGATAAGCTCTTCCGCTCTTTATTTCCATTGTGGAGGAGAGCAGCTTTCAGAGTGTATTTAGAATTATTACGAAGTAACGGCATTAATTTCGATCGTACGGTGTTTTCATTGCATTAAATAACCTATTAATGTCGCCGCAGAAACTTGCATTCTTACTTTTAGAAAAACGGTCCATTGCTACAACCGCGATGCAAACAACTAACTCTCCCTTTTGTTTGGACAAATTCAAATCACGAATCAAATCGTTCAGTTCATCTGGCGAAGTTAAAGTTTACTCCAAAATGACGAAATCGCTTTCACTGTTCGGAGGTGATAAGTCTGAATTTTTGCACTTATATCTGGACAAATTGGAAAATAATGATTGAAATTGCAAAATCTATGATTTTTCAGTAGTGCAATTCTGTAACTTTTATCGACACGATTTGTCAGTTCGCAAACTTGCGAATTTCGCCGCTTGCACTAACGATTATGGGATTCTCTAACTCAGTTTTTGCGATAATCGACAACGAACATTTCCATTTTATTAAAATGAAGGAAAGGTGACACCACAGCTTAACAAAGCGTCGAAATATGCGAAAAGCACAAAAACAAATAATTTCGTTATAGCAATTATTTTTATGAAATGAATTGCAATGCATTACAAAGTTTACTAAATCAAAAATATGTTGTGGTTTCTACTTCCAAAACTGCGCAGCATGACTATTCGCAAATAAAAGAATCTTGGCGCGCTCCTGGGTACTTAGCATTTGCCGCCAAAGTCTTGAGATAAGGATCACATATCTATGTACAAATATTATATAATGAACTTTGCTACTACAATAGCAATTGAAATAAAATTTAGTCTCACGACTTACGAGGTGATTAACAAAAGTTCGGTTTGTTGACCAGAAAAACAAAATTATTTTTGTATTTATTCGTAATCTTTGTCCTTTTTTATCTGCGCTACATAATCGACATTGATTTCAATGCACTTCTTGAATCTATAGATCCACTTCTGAAAATAGTCTTCAAAATATTTCTTTTTAAGCTTATCAAGTTCAGCATTACCCGGATTAATTATCACCTCCTTCCTATTAAAGACCTTTCCTTTTAAATTTTTTTTTTTAATTTTTGGAAATAACCAGAAATTACAAGGTGCTATATTCGTAGTTATCGTCTAACCCTTTTCCAGTGGAATAGCACGGTTTTCATTACTTTCGCTGCTGAATTTAGTTGCTTAGATTTTACGGGTGGGCTTGCTCCAGTTGGGCACCATACCATGGACTGCTGTTTGGTTTCTGGATCGTACTTATAGAACCAAGATTCGTCACCAGTAACGACTTTAGTAAAGTTAGTAGACTGACCATTTTGTTTAGGAAAAATTGAGCAAAATGCACTTGAGCCTTTTTTATAATTCGTGGTATCCATCGAGCAGATTTCTTCGTGTATCCCAGATGATTAGTTTATATACGCGCCCAAGACATTAGCAATAATTTTTGTGTCAACCGTGGGTCTTCGTCAATTTTGGACTTCACCAGAGCTACAGTAACGTCATCATTGGAAACTTTTGGAGGCCATCCTCTACGGAAAAATGTGCGGTCTGGAATCTTCGGAACCAGTTAGAAATAGTCTTTAAAGACGGTGCAATCGTTTCATATGCAATTTGGCGTTCACTGAATATCTGAATTGGCTGTAAATTACGCCGAAACCCGAGGAGAATCACATGACGAATTTCTCTTTGCGTTGGTCGAAGACTAATGAGGGATGATTATCTCGAAGCTAGGTTGGCATTAAGAGCAGTTATCGAGTTCGTTTTTGGGAATAATCGGGAATAGGCAGGCGAGATCAAGAGAAGAATTGACGAACTGTTGTATTACTATGAAAATGTTGGCATATCCTTGACATTGAAGTTGCATTTTTTACATTTTCACCTTGGTGAATTTTTGAAACAATTACCTGAAGAGTCGGACGAACAAGGAAACGCGATACAAGGGAAAAAACCTGATGCATTGTTTGCAGAAGTACATATGTTGGTTGTCAAAAAAAATAAGCCAATATGAAAATGAATACATCGAAGATCTGGTTTTGAACAGGTATGAAGAAAACATGAACGAAGATATGCTTATAATTGTTTTTACTGACCTGATCCAGATTATGTTCCTGATTTTGCTGATGATGATGGTGGTCCACCCTTTCAGAGGATAGGTATAAAATGAATTGAAAATCATTTGTTTGATTCGAAATAAAGAAAAAAATCAATATTTGTATACTTATAGCTGAGATATGACCAAAAAATGGTATTTTTCGTTTTTGTGACCAAAAATGAATTTTTTTCGGTATGTTTGTTTTGCATTTTTTTCGTCTATTCAATACCAACAATATTGCTGCAGATACCAAAAAAATATACCGTACCATTGACGAGATATGGACATATCTAAATATTAAGAAAATGCTTTAAGCAAAAAACGACGAAATGCTTTTAGATTCCTATATGAGCTAAATTGCGAAGCGAATGATGCAGAAATTCAAGATTTGACGTCTACATTCAACTTCTGATCACAAAAGTCTTGCCGGAAATTTAGTGTTGTGTAGACAGCAATTTGATGTCATCACCCGAGAGCTCGGATTGACTATTCGAATTTAGACTATTAAATATCGTTAAGAAACTTTCTTATCTGCTATAGTCGAAATTGACTTGAATTTATAAAATAGGAACAATCGCGCAGCTAAATATTTTAAAAACTCTTTGAGATGATTATCCTTTTGAAAAATTCTTGTTTTGAAACTTTACGAGGAGGAGGAATCGTAACATCGCTTTTTCTACTGTATTCTTTAACCGATTCAAAAAATTAGATCATTTGCTTTGAAATATATTTATTTCATACTATGGCAAAGAATTCAAAAATTAACACAAGTAGGCTGCACACTTGAAGGCCTTGTATACTGCTGTCAGAGCACTTACAGCTGATGAACAGCTAGTTCCTTTTCGCGGCCGATGTCCATTCTATCCAAACCAGCAATGTATGAGGGGATAAAGATTTGGGTAAGTTTATTTACGACATAAATATTAGCCAAGCAGTTATACAAAGATAACAATTCGGAAGTGAATCGAATCCCGGGAAGTTGTTTATGAGCCAGAACTGTAAGCCATTGTTATAACACGTGCCATAGAAAAATCAATTTCTCAGGATATTGAGTACATACCATCGTGGCTTAAAAATTTAATCCGATAAGAAGAAGACAGATTTTACCACATTTTGCAACAAAACTAAAGGCGGAGAGATACACTCAGCCACATGATGGGAACATATCGATCAAAAAGGACAGTTAATCGTCCTGCACGCACGCCACCGTAGTATTTACATCTTCAACCAAGCAAGAAAACCGGCCGATATTACATACATATGTATAAAAAGTTTATACTGATCCGCCTCTGAACGTCTGATGGTTTGTTTTTTATAAGGAGCATTAATTTCATGTCATAAATACACTCAAAGGGGTTGGCATTCCCTGCCGAGAGGCGACCGCAATTAGAAAATTTAACTTAATTTTTTTTTATTTAAATTAATTTTCTATAACTTGGATGCTGATCGAACCAGGACTCGAACTCTGGCCTTCCGATTGTACCAGAGTAAAAACAATCGCAACGTTATTGCTACCCGTTGAGAAAATTCATTAGTTCTGGATACATACGAGATGTGATTAAATAAGTAAGAATTAAGTAATGAGACTGATTATATTGCCTTGCGACCTTGAAATTCCCTTTCCCTTCTCCCGGCATCCTTCTCCTCTCCATTGATATATTTGCCATTGCTCTAGCTTGTTTAGTTCGCCTGCTGTGTCGTGTTGAGTAAACGTGTGTTCGTGGTGCTCGTCACGAAAATGGAAAAACTAAATCAAGAGCAACGCGTCGCGATAAAATTTTGCGCCAAATTGGGCGAAACAGCTTCGGAAACGTACGCTAAAATTGTAAGAGTGCATGGTGATAGTGCTCTTAGTCGAGCCCAGGTGTTTTGGTGACATAAAGAGTTTAAGTTTAAGAAAAGTTCGCATGAGCAAGTCGAAGGTGAAAACGATGAATATTGCCTTTTTTGATACCGGAACAAACCGTAAATCAAGTCTACTATCGCCAAGTACTCGAAAAATTGCGAAAACGAGTCAACAGGGTGCGCCCAGATATCGCTCGTAACTGGATCCTTAATCACGACAACGCGCTGTGCCACACTCCCCTCAGCGTGTCCCAGTATTTGGCTTCTAAAGGGATCGCCGTGTTGCAAAAATCGCCTTATTCGCCCAATAAGTCACCCTGTGACTTTTTTTGTTCCCTAGAACAAGATCGGTGGTCAAAGTCGATTTGAGTCGATTAAGGCCATCCAGGCGGCCGTGACGAGGGTACTCGCGGACATCCCGGTCGAAGCGTTGCAGAAATGTTACGAAGCATGGAAAACGCGCTGGAATCGTTATATAGCTGCCCAAGGGGACTACTTTGAAGGGGATGCCAAAGTTTTACAATAATTTTGAAATATACGTTTTTTATGGAATCAGTCTCATTACTTAATTGTCACACCTCGTATATGTATGTAGCTATTCAATCGCATAACTTAATATTGATTTTTTCACTTTATTTTTGTGGATTTTCTAATTTTTCTCATTTTCTATCTTTTTTAAACAATTTCCACTGTTATTCCTTCGGAATTGTTGATAATAAATAAGCACTGGAAATCATGCAAAAAATTATGTGCCCGCACATCACACACCCTGTGAAGTGGGAATTTCAACAACCAATGAGGGTTAAACAATCCAATTTTTGTAGGTTACCACATAAGTGTTCCTTAAATCTTGATTTTCCTACCCGTTCCACCTAAGGATGCTCGTTCGTGATGAAACATCGGTGTACTACTCCATTCATTTGCTTCGAGGTTTGGATTTATTTGTTTACAAAGCTTGTTCATAATTTCATCGATGAAGAACTCATTGACCTCGACAAACTGCTCTAAGCAGTATCGCAAATAAGTAGGTCTGTGTTCTTCAATCTCAAACTCCCCTGATTGATTTTTCCCAAACTTTGCGTTGCGTTTGCGTTTGTTTTTTATACCTCCTTCGTTGTCAACGTTTTCTTCAGTTAGAATATTAGGGTGCCTGTTATTTAGAGTTTCCATTCGATAAGGCATTTTTATAAGAAATCCTTTCTTAAAGTTTTTCTCTTTTTGCTTAAAAATATGGAATAAATATGTAAATATATACCTGTCCTGAATTGGGAATTCCCCCCTTTTCCACCTCCTGGCACCCATAATATTCATTTGCACAAGAAATGTCATAAACCATTGAATTCGTGGAAAAGAGAGGAACCACATCTACTATTTAATTTTTCCCGCTGCGAGGAGTCGGTATTCTGCACTTGTTGCGCCTTCTGTGGGGTGGATGCCACCTTCTCCCTCTCTCAACGAATATACCTTCTGCTCAAATATAAACGAGACTGTTCAATAAAACAAAAACGGTTAATTATTCTTCAATATTTATTTTATCCCCTTCAAAATAGTCACCATTAGAGGCGATACACATATGCCACCTTTTTTTCCAATCTTCATAACACTTCTGGTAGGCCGCTTTAGGTATGGCTTTCAATTCCTTCTTCGAATTTTCTTTTATGACTTCAATCGACTGAAAATGCTTTCCACGAAGCGGCAATTTGAGTTTAGGGAAAAGAAAAAAGTCACACGGTACCATGTCGGGTGAATACGGTGCTTGCGGAACAATATTTACGTTGCTTTTGGTCAAATAATCGCGTACAAGACGAGGTGTATGAGCAACAATTTTGGAACAAGTCGAGCAGACACACGTCTCATGCCCAAAATATCGTGAATAATGCTATGAGCGGATCCATTTGATATGTTGAGCTCACTAGCTATCTCTCTTTCAGTCACACGACGATTTTCCAACACAATTTTCTTTACTTTTTCGACGTTTTCTTCGTTTATTGACGTTGCTGGACGACGATCATGGGGCAAGTTCTCCAGCGATGTACGGCCGTCCGTGAACGACTTTTACCAATCAAAAATACGTGCGCGTGATAGGCAAGACTCCCCATATGCCTTCTGCAACATTTTCATTGCGTCCGTCGCACTTATTCCATTGGAATAACAAAATTTCAAACAAACATCTTTGCTCAACGTTAATTTCCATAGTAAAATTCGAAAAACACACTCGAGGTTGACTTGTTTATAGTGCCGTAAAAAAAAACTATGTGACAGATCGCGCTCAAATTTGACAAGTAAACATATAACAGTCCTGGCAACCTAAGCAAAAAAAAAGTATGGCCATATTTCTTGTCCTTGTCGAGTTATGGATAAAGGCTCGTTTATATTTGAGTAGAAGGTATACATATCTATGTTGATGATTTCAAAAGTGAGACAGCGTTCATCCATTACCAAGCAGAGATTGTGGGCATTACTGAAACCAAATAGGCAATCCTTTTAATGGCCAAGTGACAATTAAGTAAGTGAGTCAACACAAAGTCCAAATGTGTGAGAATATTTAAAGAGACAGACTATCGCGAGATATCGCAGTGAGTGCAACGCCTCCTTCGTAGGACGCAGCACCAAACGTTATTCACAGATTGTGCTTCAATACCTTCATTAACTTCCTTCCCCTTGTATGGTATCTTTGGAAACCAATCATGAAAATTCTAACTGTCTACTATAGCGGATTAAGCTCCTACCCCGACATACTTTTCTATGTCCTTCATGCAATGAGTCCCTTTACGACACTAACCACCTCCTTACATGGCCACTAAAACCCATTCTCCTTCAGCTAGGAGCTTACCCGTCAGGTAGGTTTGAACCCATCTCAACTGTCGTTTTCAACAACAACTAATATAATATATATTATATATATTATATATATACATGTATATATATATATATATATATATATATATATATATATATGTATATATGTACATATATGATTGGCGCTTTATAGCCGCTGAAGTGATTTTTGGCCGAGCTCCCTCCGATTTGTAATTTGCGTCTTGATGTTTTCCCACAAATGGAAGAACCTACAGTTTATTCTGAGACACCTCCGAAGGGAATATGGATTTTTATGAGGAGCTTTTATTTCATGTCAGAACAGCACTTGGAGGGCCTGAAGTTCTCTGCCGACGCGCGACTGCAATTAGAAAAATTAAATTAATTTTTTATTTAGATTAGTTTTCTATAATTTTTTGACGTTGGTCGGACCAGGACTCGAACCCTGGCAATGCTGACAACTCGGCTATCGCGGCCGCCACCAACAATAACAACTACATCTAACATTAATGCTATCTATAAATGATTTGTATACGCATATTTTATTAATTTCACTATAACCGTATAATCCAGGGTAAGCTCAAGTATGCTTGCTCCACCGTTGGCTGGACGGATGGACGGATGGATGGATAGATGGATGGATGATGTTACGATGTAACTAAATATTTATAATATTTGGCTCGATTAAGTAACATACATTTTATTGTATTTATTCACTCTCATTCAGGTTTATCAAAACAACAACAACTATTAACATATTGAACTAGTGTCAGCAACAAGCAGCACATACGAACAAACATACATACACACATTTGCGCATAATTCCATAATAAATAAAAACAACAAAATGATCACTGCATTAAATATTAAAATTAGTCAAAAGCAACAAAAAAGTCGAAAAAAACATGCAGCCGCCGAACGAATAGAAAAATGCAAATAAGAAAGTGATGAGAGAAGGAGACATGAAATGAAGATAATGTTGCTCAGCTGATGTTGGCCGGTCGCGGAATGAACGGACGCACTTGTTGCCGGCAAATATGCTGGTAGAAATGTGTGTATGTACACATGTAGCTTTGTTGATAATGACAATGCTGATGATGCGATGATTCGTGATTGGTATGTGGTATATCGGCTTTTGAGTTTGTGCATTGTTGTTGTTGCTTTATAATTTTATGATTTCGTTTTTTCTTTTAATTTTTTTAATTTTCTTACTTTTTGTATTTTTTTTTTTTTTGGAAGTTTTGTTGTTTGCTTTTGAAATGTTGCAGTTTTGTAATTTTATTGTTGTTATCTCTTCAAAGCAGCACAGCGTTAATGTAAAGCTTACGTGTATGCAGACTTTTTACGATGGCATTGCCAAAGTCTTTTCGGTCGTTTATGATTGTTGTTGTTGTTGTTGTCGCTGCTGCTAGTGTATACAATTTGTAATATACATCTATATGTACATCTGTTGTACAATAAATGAGGAAATGCTTCCGTTGACGCCACGAAATTGATGCAAACAAAGCAAAACAGTTGCCAAGTAACGGTAAACAAAAAAATATTTGAAAATGTTTCAAACAGTAATTTGCCACGAAATTGCCATCCAAGCAACCCTTCGGGAACCAATGTTATGCAAATATTGATATACCCTTTAAGTGGGCGTCCGGACATGGGCAAAACTAATGAGCTTAATATTTGTACATATGCACATACACTCATACAAACAAACAAACAAATGTACATGCCACATATCAATTTGCTCACCGCGAGGTTAGCCCCGAAGCTTATACATTGGCGTTTCCTTTACATTTCCTGTATATTTTTTGACAATGTTTGGCTCATTCAAACTGACTTTCAGGCGCGCCGCGGAAATGCTGGAGAGTCGTCAAGCAATAGCAACAACAACAACAAACGTGTCGGGCCGCGCCGTGAAGCAGAAGGCGACCGAGCGGGAGAACGATTTGGCGAACGTTGTTCATATCTGAAGTACACCGTAGGAGAGAGATACAGAGCGGAGAGGGAGCACAAGAAAGCACATGATGACGCGCGCAAAGGTCACGAAGGTAAAGCGATTACGTGAAAGCCTTGCAACACGCTGTCGAAGATAGTACAGCAACGAACGGCAGCAACAGATGGTAAACAACGCTGCTGAGGCCTACTACTTTTATGGTAGATAGCCGAGACCAACTCAGGCAGAGCTACTAGTTACTCTTGCAAGCGTTTTTGCGAAGCTCTATGCGTTGTTGATTTAGTTGCTCTAGGGAAGATTTTATGCTGCGCTGCGGCTGATGTTGGCGCGTGGCTTTGTTTTTATTACACCACATCTCAGTTGGTGTATGTGTGTAAATGTGTGTTATTTTTGGAAATCGCCGTGCTCCCATCCACCATATATTTCGGTTCATGCTGAAGTGTTTGCCGTTGCTGTTGTTGGTTTTGGACTGTCTTGAGCGCGCTGTGTCTGAGCGCTTAAGCCGCTGTCTCTTGGCTCTTAGTTGTTGGCTGTTATCGACTGGCTGGTTGGCAGACTACTGGCATACCGCTTACATAATCATATTCGAATGTGTGGTGTGTATAAAACGCTGCACTGTGTCAGTTGGCGTATCATTTGCAGTTTAACATTCAACGATTTCACGGACCGGAAACGAGACACATAGACGGTCTGCAGCTCCTGGCGTAGTTACAAGAAATAGTGTTTTTAGTTTTCCAGCAGACGAAATGGCCAAGTGGTTCATAGTATGTATTGAGTGACTTCTTGTGTGGATCACGGTTACTTATGTGGATACTAATTTCTTTTCTTCCTCTTCCTCCTCGCAGTTGAGCGTTCTGCTGTTCGCCAGCAGTGTAGCGCATGGCAAGCCCACATTTGGCAAGGAGCACGTACATATACGCATACATCTGCCGGAGGATCATGGTGACCATGGCGGCCATGGCGGTGGTGGTCATGACACTGTGATAATTGATGGCGGTGGTCATGGCGGTTTCGGTGGTGGTGGCGGTGGCGGCGGCTATGGTGGTGGTCATGGACATGGAGACAGTGGAGGCCACAGTGACATTATTGGACCATTAACTGGCGGTCTTTTAGGCGGCGGTTTTATTAGTAGTGGTCATGGTGGTGGTGGCGGTGGCGGTCACGATCATGGTCATGGTGGCGGTGGTGGTCATCATGAGACCATCATTTTGGACGCAGGCGGTCATGGTGGTGGTGGCGGCGGTGGTTATGGCGGTGGTTACAGCGGCGGATACGGCGGTGGTGGACACGGTGGCGGTGCAGAAACCCACACCCTCATCATCTCAGACGCTGGCGGTCATGGCGGACACGGTGGAGGTGGCGGCGGCGGCGTCTTCGGCGGTGGTTATAGTGCTGGTGGTCATGGTGGTGGCGATACGCACGTCGATACTTATGCAATTATCAAAGAGTCTGGCGGCGGTTATAGCGCGGGAGGCCACGGCGGACATGGCGGCGGCGGAGGTGGTGGTGGTTACAGCTACGGTGGCGGTCACGGTGGTGGACATGGCGGCAGCAGCGGCGGTAGCGATCATTTGGTTAAACTTGCAGCGGTAGCGGCAGCATCCAGTGGATCACATAGCAGCGGCGGAGGTGGCTATGGCGGTGGTGGTGGTGGCGGCGGACATGATGATGTTCATTTAGCTGCAGCCGCAGCCGCAGCAACCTCATCCTCACACGGCAGCAGTGGCGGCTATGGCGGTGGCGGTTATAGCAGCGGCGGTGGAGACTCACATTCGATTGCCAACATTGCTGCTGTAGCGGCGGCAGCTGATTCACACAGCGGCGGCGGCGGTGGCGGCGGTTATGGTGGTGGTGGCTATGGCGGCAGCAGCGGGGGTCACGATGATGCCAAAATAGCAGCGATAGCCGCAACAACGGGTAGTGGCTCAAGTGGTTACGGTGGCTATAGCGGCGGTGGTGGCGGTTACAGTGGTGGGGGTGGTGGTTACAGCGGCGGTGGTTACAGTAGCGGTGGCGGCTACAGCGGTGGTAGTAGTTATAGCAGCGGCGGCGGCTATGGTGGCAGCAGCGGCGGTCATATTGACACCGCTGTGGTTGCAGCAGCAGCTGGATCGCACGGCGGCTCTAGTGGCAGCGGCGGCGGTGGTGGCTACCATTATGCACCAGCGTCCGGCGGTGGTGGCTGGCAGTCATCCAGTAGTGGTGGTTGGGCGGCGTCGGGCGGTGGTGGCAGTAGCGGTGGCTGGTACAAACGTAAATGAGCGGCCTATATGGATGCCACCAAAGTTTAGTTTTATAAAAATTGCATAAATATGCTTGCTAAAGTCAACGTTACGGACGCGCCTTAGATTAAGCATATTTATTCTAGTCCACTAAAGCAGAGAGGAAAAGCAGCTGAGTGTACGGAGTGTGCGCGATAGGGCGCTAAATTTCCAAGTCACTTCAAGGGTCACAGGCAACTCGGTTGCTCGCCGCCAATATCACCTCACACGTTCCATATTGCATCGAAATATATGTATGTAAATACACTCATCTTTTAAATTATGTTCGACAAACTGAAATCATTTATTTTACTGTTATTATTTTTAAACAAATAAAATTAATTTATAAACATTTTAAATATAATTTTTTTATTAGAAATCACACGTGAGCCAATTTTGGCAAAATCATTCAATTTCAGCTGAATTATTCGAAAAATACGCTCGGTCACTTTTTGATTATGAAAAACATAAAAAAATATTAAATTAATTGTCCTAAAACAACGATTATGTCAATTGTTACAAAATTAATAGAGACATAATAAAGCAATAACAAACAGCCAATTTAAAAAAAAAAAAAACAACAAACCATCAATTCCACTCATAAAACGCAAGCCAAGCGATTCAACACCGCCCTGCTTATGATCTAATCATAAGCGCATATTTGCGAAAATAAAAAATTTACAAAAGACAGAGCAATGTCGCAATTACCGTTATGATAGCGCTTGCTTTTTAGTGACTTGCACTTTGTTTAATTCGCGCTTTATAAAAAGTAAATGCGAAAGTGGCGAGTGCCGAACGCTGTCGAAAACAAAAGTTGTGCCAAAATACTGCTAGATTAAGCTTTTGTAAGTCAATGACTTTTAGCACTAAAGCAGCGGAAGCAGAAAATGTTGATTATGTCTTCGGCCACTGTTAATTTTCAAGATTTGAAAATTTCCTCCAAAGGTCACATAACAGGCTACGTGTTAATCTGTTTAAGTATAAGGCAAGTCTGATTCTCTTAGTTTAATGTGTGAATAGGGGGTTATTTTGGTTATTATAGTTGTTTCTGCTCTGATCATATTTGTTATAGAAGTGAAGCAAAAATAGCCAATGCTGAGCATCTCAATCAACCATACTTTTTCTCTGTCTCTTTTTTGAGATCTTCAATAAGCTTCTTGATAATACCTACAATCAAGTATCTTATATACACTCTACCGCCCGTAACAAAATATACATTTCAGTGTGATCTTTCCGATCTCCGAACTTTTTTTCGTTTGCCTGGACCATCTTCCTCGCACCACATATTTTTCTTGCTTATAGCTGGTGGCGGCTGCGGTAGCCGAGTGGTTAGCATTGCGTACTGTCATTTGGAAGGCCCGGGCTCAAAACCTGATACGACCAACATCCAAAAATTATGGAAAACTAATTTAAATAAAAAAAATATGTTAAATTTTCTAATTGCGGTCGCCCTCGGCAGGGAATGTCAACCCATCCGAGTGTATTTCTGGCATGAAAAAGGCTCTTCATAAAAAATCATCAGCCGTTTGTAGGCGGCAGAGACGCAACACCACAAATTGGAGGAGGAGCTCGGCCGCAAATCGCTTCAGCGGTTATAAAGCTACAAAGCGCCAATTATATATATAGCTGGTGGTTCAATTGGTGTCATTCCAGTCTCTTAACTCAATTGCTTTTGTACAGTTTTCAATTTATCACTATATAATTGATAGTTGGGATTCCATACATTTTAACCATAATCCAAAATGTGCCTAGCAAGTGAAGTAAAGGCCCATTAGCCCATTTTCTCCATTGTCTCCTTATCAGCACAAGTATTTATGTAACTCATTTCAAAAACTAGTTAGCCACAATGAACCCGTGACCCCTAAGCCAACTTTGTGATTATGTACAATATCACATAGGAATTGAATGATCCATATAATTTTATTTTACATCATTTTATTTATTTTAATTTAATTCAATTTCAATTTATTTTATTTTAAATTCGTTTAATTAAATTTTATTTGACTTTTTGGTTTCTTTAATTTGCGGACTCGTGCCGGCGAGCCCCAATCTCTATCAAGCTTTAATTATTTCATTTTAATTTACTTTAAGGGGGGACATCTGAGTAACTCAAAACAAATAAGCGGATTTTCTGGAATTTTTTTTGACCAAACGAAAGAGCCAATCGAAATTTTGTAAAGTAGGTTTTATAATATGCGATCCGATGTACAAAATATGATTTTTTGAAAGAAATCGAAAACAAAATGGCGGCTGTGCAGCATTTCTTCGTAGGCCCTATTTTTGGGAAGGGGGTCCATGGCCGGAAAGCTAACGTCCTTAATTTTTGATCTGGAACAAAAAATAAAGTTTTGTTAGTTTCTATACATCAACAGCTATCGACACACGTAGGATTTTTTTGATATATTGATTTTTCGCAAAATGGTGCGTGATCGAAAAAAAAGTTCAAATTTTCACGAGGAAAAAAAGTCCAAAAATTGTTTATAAAAAAAAAAGTAAGCAATATAAAAAAAAAATTATACGTGTGTCGATAGAGGAAGGAATTTTGAATATACTGTCAAAATTTCAGATCGATCGGTTAAGATTTGCTCGAGTTATGTTTCCGGCCGTCTAAAAAAAAGTGGTGTCGAGAAAAACGCGTTTAAAGTTACCAGGTGTACAAGTATGAAATGTCGTTTTTTTAAATAAAAAAACACGTTAAATTTTGTGGAAAAAGAAAAAATCATTTATTCAAAGTATTTGCCGTCGCTAGCTACACATTTTTCCCATCTCTCGGGCAATTTGTGGATTCCACGCCAGTAGAACTCATCGTCTTTTGCGGCGAACCATTCATCGAGCCATTTTTTCACACTTTCGTAAAAATCGAAGCGCTGCTCAGCGAGTGCGTGTCCCATCGAAGCGAATAGGTGGTAATCGGATGGGGCCAGGTCTGGTGAGTAAGCCGCATGCGGAAGCACTTCCCAATTGAGTGTTTCCAACGTGTCGCGAACCGCTCTTGCCGTATGTGATGGAGCGTTGTCATGGAGAAAAATGACCTTGTGTTGTCTTTTTTGATATTCCGGTCGTTTTCTCTGAAGCGCACGGTTCAAATTGATCAATTGTTGTTGGTAGCTTGCCGTATTTGCGTTTGAGCATCGTCTTCATCCAATAATGCTTGCAGTTCGGCGTCTTCGAACCTTTTTGGTGGTTTTCCGTGCTCTTTGTCGTCGACGTCAAAATCACCACTTTTGAAGCGTTGAAACCACCGTTCACACGTTTTCACAGTTGGTACTTGTTCGCCAAAGGCTTCAACAAGCATTCGGTGCGATTCCGCAGCTGTTTTCTTCAAATGAAAACAGAAAATTAACACTGTCCGCGTTTGCTCTTTATTCGGCACGAAACTCGACATGTTGACTGCACTGAGAGTAAACGATAATGACGCTCGATTCGCGCAAAATTATGGTGGTTCGACAGTCAAGGTTGACACTTCACAAGGTCAAAGTTTTATGACAATCGATAAATATTTACGTTTGCGAGACATCTATATGTTCGAACCGACATTTCATACTTGTACACCTGGTATAAGGCGGTCGGAATATGCCTATGAGGCATTGCCGCAGAATGGAAAATTTGGACATTTAGACACTTTTGCCGGATTCTATCTTGTGGTATATTATTTTTAAGATCCTAAAGCATCTTTTAAACGAAAAAAAAATTTTTTGATTTTTTCAAAATTTTACTCAGATGTCCCCCCTTAATTTATTTTAAAATTAGTTACTCATTTTGGTTTGACTTCATATTTTTAAATTTTGTGACATTTATTTTTTGTTTGATTTAATTAATTTTAACTTAGCTTGATTTTAAGTTATTTATTTATTTTTTTCTTCTTCTTTTGTTTAAATAATATAATTTTTAATTTTTTTACTTTGATTTCAATTAGTTTCATTTAGTTTTACATTATTTTGTTCCATTTAACTTTTTATTTAATTTAATTTAAAGTATATATGTAATTTTATTTGGTTTTATTTTACATTATTCCTTATATTTTATATTTTCTATCTTTTTTTTTATTTACTTTTCGATTTTATTTTATTTGGTTTCAATTTGTTTTTTTTTTTTTGTTAAGAAAACCTAATACTTACATACATCTAATTATATCAATTGGGGGTATTTTAAATGATAAAAACATGTTTTTTTGCTCTTACAACCTTTTCGTGCCTAACATTTTAAAACTTCCCTTCGAAAGTAATGTAAGTAATAGTATATTCAATTTTAAAATATGTTTGGACCACCCTGTTTATGTGAAGGTGGCCTAAAATTATGCAATTTTTCATTAGAATGGTGTTTAATCGCTGATCTGGTTTGTGTGTGTGTGTGAGAAATTGTAGAATGAATTGTTTCTGGTATTCCAACAAGAAGCGAAGATAAATACAGTGCGCTATGTACATTGTAATAAATCATTTCGAATTGGAGCTCCTTTTGTTGTCTTAGACGGTGATGATGTCGGCTTTAATTTTCAAATAAACAGTCGTTCTCAGTCACCATAGAAAGTAGTTGGATCATTATTTCGGCATCCGAGGTATGATATATTAGCTGCCTTATCTTCGAGATGCGCTTAAGTAAGTTTTTGCAAGACGTAAGGTTGATTAAGTTGGATAAGTATGTTGATGTGAGTGTCGATGTGTGGAGCAGCAATACATTTAAGTCAAGATTACTCTATTTAGATATCAGTGTAATAACTCAATCATGTCGTTTCAATGTTTTTGGATTATTTACCTGCCATCTTAGACAAATCATTAAGAAAGGTAGATCACAGAAATCTTTACGTTCAGTTGCAGGCGTAGCCTCGTAATTAATTATTGAGAACTTAATAATTTCAAAGTGCAGTGAACGTCTCGCCTTTGAAATGAATGCCGAGCATTCATATGTATTTTCGACATCGCCCAAACCACTGTAGGGTATTCCAAGCAGAACTGTTTAATACAATTCGGGATGCCGCCCGAAGAATACATAATTCTATATCCAAAACCAATTCATTTCGTATCCTTAGTCGTTGGCAAATGAGGGTGGAGCCACCCCGACGAAAAAATTAAATAAAGAATAAGTTTTTTATGTTAGTTTAAAATGATACCAAATATCGGAAAGAAGAGATGGTATAGGTGCCAGGACATGGTAACATGCGGGGTAACAAGATCGCTAAAATATGAAAGAGTTTAAGCTGCAGCTCTCCACTTGCAACAACACTACCAGTGGCAATATCGCCCGTATGGGTGACAATATTCCGACTATGAATGTTTTCGACGCAGTATCCGCCGATGGAGCAGAGGAAGAGGGAGACCTCCACTATGTTGGAAAGATCAGGTGGAGAAGAATCTTGTTTTACACATAGTTTTCGAGATTTTGCGGCTCTGCTTGTTCATATAGCTTATTCGCCTGACGAATTTCTTGCTATTGCTTCACCACCTTGAATGGCACTGGAAGGTTCGATGCTTCGTTCTGTTCTAAGTCCCTCTTTAGCAAGTTCGTCAGCTATCTCATTACTTTCAATGCCCGTGAGGCATTCTTCTGTTTTCAAATTCAAAGATAGAGATTTTGATCACCAACCTAAGCAGAAAATAAACTTCGACTGGTTTGACTAGCGAGTGGATGCTCTACAGATCCTCAGTGATATCCAAAGAGGCTCATTTATGGGTACAAGTGAGCTGACGCTCCGCAACGACTTCGATTTAATTTATACCACCTGATGAGAAAATCTATAGTTGTACAGTGTAATATGCAAGTATAACCTCGACCTTCCGTGGTCTCGCTACCGGCGCAGTCCAGAGTGTTACTAAAATTCGGCCATCGGTCTGTTGGAGACCGGAGAGAGGTAACATTGGGTCCGTCGTAAAGAAGGCATGTCAAATAATATTTTCCAAACACGTGATTTGGCTTAATTACTTTTTTTTGTTTTGTTAAGAGTTAGCAATATTTGTAATTAATTTGTTATTCTAATATACAAATTCTAGGGGGAAAGCAATAAAAATTAGTGAAATTACCTAAAAGCAATTTTCTTCCAATATATTTGAAAACCGACAGTTATTATTACTCAATAACGGGTTCATAAAATTAGCGGCTAAGTTAATTGTTATCATTCAATTTAGACCATATTTCGGTGTATCTATACGAGTATGTGAAAATAGGAAGTATTATTGTTTATTGTTGTTATTTATGATATTTTCATTCTTCGAACCGTGGCGAACGATGGACGACGGTTAACCCCACCAAATGAAGTTTATTACAACAACAAAATACAAGTGTTTAATCTTGCATTGCTTCCAGCTCAGCATACTTCGTCCGCCAACTGTTCGTTTAACTTCTCGTCGTAATCATATGTCGTATTATATTATACACGTATGTATATTAATGTGTGCATGTTATATGTATATCTACTATGTGCCTATCTCTCTTTGTTGTGAATTTGCTAAAGCTACAAAGTGGTCGTGAAGATGCCAGGGGCAGAGAGTCCATAGTGCACTGTGCACATTTATGCAGCTGCTCCCATAGGTGTTTCGTATAAATAGCGGTGAGCTCTGTTCACTTACATAATAACAGAACGAACATCATGAAGTATCTAGTTGTTTTAGCGTTTTTGGTCTGCTTGTTTGCGTCCAGTCAAGCACAGTTCGGTGGCGGCGGTGGCGGTCCAACTGGTGGTGGAGGCGGTGGACCCATTGGCGGCGGCGGTGGTGGCGGCGGTCCAATTGGAGGAGGTGGCGGTGGCGGCCCGATCGGAGGAGGCGGTGGTGGTGGTCCAATTGGAGGCGGTGGCGGTAGCCGTGGATTTGTTGAATATTAATAAATAAGTTGATTATGGTTGCAAAACTTTGGTATTATTTTCCTTTAATTAATATTTAAAAAGAGTATATTTAAATATAACTCAGGGATGCCTTTAATTCTTGAAATCGGCTTAGTGAGAACTCCTTCCACAAATGCCTTTGTCCGACTTCTGTCTCAGCACAGTTTGGATATGTCCTAGTGTCCATTAGTAGCTTTAACTGAATCTCCCCTACCTTCAGCTGCAATATTTCATTTGACTCGAACTGTAAATTTTATTATTTTTTCCGAAGTAGGAGAGGAGTCCTACTGTTTTGACGATAGTTGTATACCATTCTCTTGATATTCTGTGCAGTTCTGTTACAAACTGGTATGCATCCGACTTGTGTCCCTTCATCTTTGGTCAGCATTTGTGTTTTCGCTAGACCGGCAAGGCTTCGAGAGAATTTACAACTTAATAAGACGATGTAGGCTTAATTATTAATACGTGGAAAACAATGGCTTCGGTTCAGACAAACCCATCTCACTTATGACAGTACGGATAAATTTACAGATGCTTCTCGATATTTCTGCATCACCTGCAGATTTATACACATTACCTGGGCTGATGATCAATTGTATTCGAGTTCTGGAAAATATAGTTATATAGGAATGAACGTCTACTTTGATCATTAAAACATCCTCGAGGACATAGTATTTTATTTTCAAATTGAGTTATCTGAGTAAATCTTGACAACTGTCTAAAGTGGTCCTGGAGAGGGGACTCAGGATGAGAGAGATTAAGGTGAACCGACGAGTATCGCAGAGAGGTCTCGTAGTTGCCGTATTTACTTTATTATAACACTGATTTGGGTGAAAAAAACTGGCCCCCACTGTTTTCTGTTAAGAAATATACATTAACTTCAGGCTTCCAGGCCATTGTAGTAGTTTTCCGGTGGACGTTGTTGCAATCAAAGATCACTCCGCTTCAGAGTATGGTTTCTCTGATAGAGGCCAAGATTTACTCATATAACCAATCGGCTATTACGGCTTTCAGTTTACACATGGTTAGCTCTATACCTAATTATGACAGAGTGCTTCTATAGCTGTCTGTGGTGTCGACTTATTTCAGAATTAAAATTATATTATGAGATCTTCCTGAGATTTTTTAGTGACATCGAGTCTGTATTAGAATGCTATGACATTGAAAAACTGTTCTTCATTTCACTTGGTGCCCCTTAGAGGACTTAAAACTTGTGATTTTTTTCTGCTTTCTGGCAAAGGTGTTGGAAATTTAAATTTATCGTTACATACTGTAAATCCCGAAGCTTTCTTCAATCATATGTCACTCATAATTCATTCCTCAGTCTTCGCTCCTTAAAGGTTAAACACACTATATGAGGGATAAATATTAGGTCATGTAAAAAGTTCGTTCGATTTTTTTGATTGATTTTTCAAAATATGATAACTTTGTGTACATTTGTCCGATTTATTCGTAACTTGTTGCCAACGAGATGCCAACTTCATTATACCCCTCTCGTAGAAGGCTGCGTCCCTATTGGCAAAAAACTCGGAGAGCCAATTTTCACAGGCTTCTCTTGAGGCCAACTTCTCACCAGTAAGCGCGTTCGCCACTCATTGACTCACTTGGTGCCAGGTCCGGACTATAAGGTGGGTGCATTAGGACCTCCCATCCGAGCTCTTGGAGCTTCTGGCGCTTCACCAAAGACGTGTGTGGCCTGGCGTTGTCCTGATGGAACACAATTCGGCCTCTGTTGATCAAAGATGGCCTCTTCTGGATAAGTGCTGCCTTCAAGCGGTCCAGTTGTTGGCAGTAGAGGGCCGAATTGAGCGTTTGGCCATAGGGGAGCAGCTCGTAGTAGATGCTTCCTTGCCAATCCCACCAAACACACAGCAAAACCTTCCTGGCTGTCAATCCTGGCTTGGCCACCGTTTCCGTCGGCTCACCGCGTTTCGACCACGACCGATTTCGCTTGACGTTGTCGCAAGTAATCCACTTTTCATCGCCAGTCACCAAACGCTTCAGAAACGGGTCGATTTTGTTGCGATTCAGCAGCGATTCGCAGATGGAATTTCGGTCCATCATGTTATTTTTGCGTTAGTTCGTGTAGCACCCAAACATCGAGCTTCTTTTTGAATCCAGGGTTAGCAAATGGTTCCAAACGGTTTTCTGGCTTATCTTTAGCTCCTCAGCAATTAAATAAGTGCTCACGTGACGGACTGTTTCCACTATTTCCATGATTTTATCGCAATTTTCGACGACAGGTCTCCCGACGCGTGGTGCATCTTTGACATCGAAATTACCGGAACGGAACCTAGCAAACCACTTTTGTGCTACACGTTCGTTTACAGTATCGGGCCCATAAACTAAATCAAATTTTCTCTTTGCTGGTGTCTATCTTCGACGAGCGCTCACAACGTACTGAGTCAACTGTCAAAGACAAACTTTTAGCGCGAATAAACACGTTTTCAGCGCCGTATGGTATGACATGATGCGACACGTAGCCCTGGTACTATGGGCGAACGAACTTCTTACTACACCTAATATTTACGTATCACAGAACTCTGGTAAAGGTTTGTTCACCTTAAGCGATGGACTATAACCAAAATACACATTTTTTACTTTTATAGTATGTTGAATATTTTTACCATATAAGAGCACAATTAACCTATTTATTGGCTTAAGTGTGGTCGCTTGCCGTCAGGTCCTTAACCTTTCATTTTCAATTAGCCAACTTCATGCATGGATGTGTTCTTAAGAAATTACAGGTTTTTTCTTGATAATAAATTAACTAAAAATATGACAGAAGTTCAGAGAAGTTGTTTGAGTCTGTGTTCTAAAAAATAAAAATATGCGATGGCGTCTGTGGATCTAGGGATATACCTATGGGTGTAAAATATTCTGAACTGTTTGAAACTAACCTAACCACCATATATAATAAGTACACGGTGACAGAGTATTTAATGAGCACTTCTGGTGGTGTATAATCTACAATATATTCTTACTCAAATACTCAAAAAGGATAATTTTGGTCAAGTTGAATATTTCGGACCAAGTCCTTGGGTAGCACAAAAAGATCTGGATTTTGTAGCAGTTCAATCAGAAATGGTAGAAGTTGCCGCAGATCACTTATAGTGATCGTTAAGAAGACAATAGCATACCTGGTCAAAGAAGGTTTCTACCCTTCCAACTATGTCTTGAACGTAATAGCCTATTTCCACCTGACGTTAAATGCATTTTAGCTTAAATGCATTTAAACATCGCATTTAAATGCTAAATTCCCATGTGTTTGTTGTTGTATAAAAGTGTGTTAACTCACTTTTCAAAGTGGTGGAGTTAACGCAATTGGGGATCGAAGTCACTTGCAGTTGTAAGCATGCAAAAAAGCAGTTTCCTTTCAGCAGCGTCTGTCCGTGCAGCAATAATCTGCACTTGCAAATCATAATATTGTATAAATAGCAAAATAAAATGGATGCGGTCTCTTGAATTCATGATTTTAATACTTGTGACAAATTTTGCAAATTGCAAATGTAAACAAAAATCAGCTGTTTGAGTTAACTCACTTTCGGTGGAAACGTTTAACATTTCATTCACTTAACAGAGGCCTTAAATGCATTTAAGTGCTTGGTGGAAATAGGCTATAATAGCAAAAATACATACATACTTAATGTTTACACTATTTTACCCAGCGGATGGGTGCTTTACGGATCCTCAGTAGTATCTCATTGAGATGTTCAGCAGCTGTTGAACACCTTTGCAACATATTTTTAAATTTCTAACCGGCAGAATAATAATTTACAGAAAGAAAGAAAGAAAAGTTCAGCACAAACACCAACCAATATGTCGAAGTTTACTTCTGCGTGGAGCAGAGCAATAGATAACAGATGGAGTCTTATTCATTCCTACATCACCTGCAGCATCTTCTCTTCTAAAGGCGATCCCTAGCGTTTCTGAATACTGCCCTATAAGATAATGCGTCGTCAGGATTTCAGTAACCTTGGAAGCGATGTCCGCTACTTTTTTAGAAAGTATAGATCATGGGATCTTCTCCGATCTCATTACGGTCAAATTTTTTTCGACTTGTCTTTGTTATATGGGACTCAAAGAGGGCGCTAATATGTTCTATTTATGCATCCCCTGAAGAGATCTACGGCAAGTTACTAATAAGTTAAGGAGAGTCGAGGGCCATTGGGTTCTCGGCATGATTGAGGATGGCATGACACTTGTTTTAAATGTTCGAAATTTTAGATTTTCCGTCACCAACTGAAGAGTGTTTAGACTGAGAAAAACAGGGGCATCAGTTGTCACAAAAAGGGAATTTCATTCTAAGAGCAAGTAGTAGGGTAAAGTCGATACAACTAGTACATCTGAGCTGGTTTCAGGCAAATGATGATGGGGGTCTATGCAAAACTCGAAGTTACAATAAAACTCGTTTTTCTTAGTCTGAATACGAAGACTTAACTCCAAATATGGGTTACTGTACTGCCAAAACTTGTTACCTGCTGAAGAGGAAATTTTCTTTCAGTAATTTTTTGTTTTTTTTTTTTTGAAAGTTTCGGAAATTTTCAAATTGCATACATATTCAAAACATATATTGTATAAGTGTGCAGATATTTACCTAATCATAAATTATTTACGTAGATAACTGAAGTTCTGATAGGTTCCTAGCAACTAGATATGTACGGGAATAAGAATGCTCATGACAAATGATGTTCCACCTGCGAAAAGCAATCTCCAATGGGAAAATACGCTGAACTGATTAAAACTGACCTAACCTATGAGTATTTGATGTTGTTTTTATTGTGTAAAATGTGTGTGTCTATAGTATTGTACATATTATATTTACTTGCAGTTCTCTTTGTCACGAATTTCAGAGATACGTATGTATGTAAATACCCACATAAATAAAAAATTGTAAATAAATATATAAATATATATGTATAGCTGTAAAGCACCATCTCAACGAGAGTATAAAAAGCGACTGTTTCTGTCTTATTTTACGTTAAATCGTTCAGTATGAAGTTCTTTGCTGCTCTGTTGCTCTTGATGTGCCTGGCTGTTGCGTGTCTAGCGCAAGGCGGCGGTGGTGGTGGAGGACCCTATGGTGGTGGCGGTGGAGGACCCTATGGTGGTGGCGGTGGTCCTTATGGTGGTGGTGGCGGTGGACCTTATGGTGGCGGAGGCGGTGGACCATATGGTGGTGGTGGCGGTCCATATGGTGGTGGTGGTGGTGGACCTTTCGGAGGTGGCGGCGGTGGTGGCTACAAGCGTTGAAAATACTCAAATTAGGAACTGGCTAATGTATTTGTTAAAATGATTAAAAAATGTTGGTGAAAACTTAAACATGTATTTTGTGTGTTTTGGGTAGCCTGGGCGTGGGTTCTATGCAGGCGAGATTATATAGCCCAGCACATGCGCTTATACCTTCCGTTTGAAAAGAGTCCTTGTGTTCGGGAAAATCAGGATTAAAACTTTAAGAAACCAGTGGTACTAACTGTGGTTTTTGATAAGTGGTGTCTCTGCTGCTAGAGTCTAAACCCATTATATATTATATATCCTAGACGGAACCGATAGGCTTTGCAACCGCTGAAGCGATTTTCGGCAGAGCTCCTCCTCCAATTTGAGGTTTGTTGATGTTTTTCCAACAAATGGAGGGACCTACAGTTTATACTAAGAAGCCTCTGAACGGCTGATGGTTTTTTATGAGGAACTTTTATTTCAGATCAGAAGTACCCTCGCCGAGGGGCGACCGCAATTAGAAAATTTAACTTAATGTTTTACTTTAATTAATTTTTTATAACTTTTGGATGTTGGTTGTACCAGGATTTGAACCTGGTCCTCCCGAATGGCAGTACGCAATGCTAACCACTCGGCTACCGCGGCCCATTTCTCAATTACGAATCATAAAAGCTTTTCAAGTCAATTTGTATTTATTTACAATAAATTTATATTTATATGTATATATTTACATATTTAAATTGTTTGCACTCAAATCGTAAAATCGGAGAAAAAATATTTGTTATTATTTATTGGTTAAGTGATTTAACAAATAATAAGCTAAGCGTTTTATTGCTATTTACAAAACATATAAAAAAACTTTTAAGAAAAGTTTTAGAAAAAAATTATTAACTAGAGACTTAATTAGTTTATTATTATTACAATACTTTATTATCATTTACTGATATCATCATCGCATTTTCTTGAACAGGTAGGTTGAGTAGGTTAGAATATTAAAATAAATTATTTACAAAAATCATCTATTTAATTAAAATATCATTTTGGCCTAAATTAGTTATTTTAAGAAAAATATATTATATATTATATATATTATCTTTTATTCTTTTCCCTTCAGCCTATTTAATTTAAAAAATCAAGTGATGCATTTATATGCGATACAACAAAAAAATTAAAAAATTAAAAAAAATTAAAAAACGGACTTATGATGTTTATTTGTAACTCAGTTATAATATAATAATATACACCTATCGTTTAATTTGCGAATACAATGACTTAAGTGTAATTAAGTAAAGGGTTTATCGTTCTGAATTGTGTTAGGTATTTTTGTCCGCATTAGATTTCTTTGAAGTACTTGAAAGGTAACGAAAATAAACCGCATAAACTTATTTTTGCACGATCAAGAAATTTGTATTTTATTGTATATATATTATATTAAGTATTAATTTAAATATTTTTTCTAAAGTACCTTGCTAGAAATAACTTTAATTAAGTAGTATGGTGCAAACTCAACCAAATTGTAAAATGTCTCTATTAGAAATCGATTCTTTTCCGCTTTTAAACGATACCAAAAGTTGCTCATGTTTATGGAGACCGTTGTTTCACTATTGACAAAAAATTTTCAATCGAGTTGAGGTCGGAACATCGTTCTGGCCACTCCGTCAATTGGAAATTATGATTTCCAATAAATCCATCTTATTCAAAAACAGTGTTTCTCTGGGAATGAGGACATTTCGTCATAAAATCGGGAAGATATGTTTGGAGAATATTAAAGCAGTCATCTTCTTTAAGTGAGTTCACGAGTGGTGTAACCGTTGGCAGTGAATGCGATGAACGCCTTGGACCCCTCAGCATATTGAAAGTCGATGAAAACGTGCAAAATTCGTCCGAATTGTTGAATTTTGAACAAAATCAACGACGAATGAAAGGCGCAGGCGTCACTAAATGAAGTCAACGACGATCTAGAATTACTGAAGCATAACAGGTTTACGCATATGACGTCGAAACTAAGATAAATCATCGTAGTACACCGCCAAGACCGAAAAAGGCTCGATAAGCCCGATAGAACGTGAAGGTTATGCTCACTGTGTTTTCCGATTTTAATATCACAGGGAAACATAAATTCCTGCAAATGGAAAGCAGAAAGATCAGTTCAATGCATTGGCATCACGAAAATGAACTGCTTCCGCATCATTGTTCGTAAGTTTTTCGGTTCCATATTCGAGCACGCCCAACTTGCTCGACAAATCTAGATATAATAAAATATAGATAAATATACGCACAATCAAAGAAGAGGTTGAAATTGTTACACAAAAATACATAACAAAACTGCACAACCATCCGAACCCTTTAGCTATCACCTTGGCCTCCGCAACAGCTCAAACGCGCCTGAAGAGAAGGGACAACCCTGAGCCAGTAGACCATTTCTAGCCAATTGGCTATTATAACTGATTGTGAGGCTTCTGGTACTGAAGAAGATTCAGTAAATAAATACAAATGTTAAAAAATATTCGAGAACACCTCGTAAATACATACATACATACACGTATGTATATACATACATATGTTTTCTTCTTAAAGTTTTTCATTTCTGAAAATTCTTTTCTGGTGATACAAATGTCAAGGCTTATCGAGCCTTATATATATATATATACATATATACGTATACATATATATTGGACGTTTTGTAACCACTGCAGCGATTTTCGGCCGAGCTCCTCCTCCAATTTGTGGTTTTGCATCTTAATATTTTACCAACAGATCGAGGGACCTACAGTTTATGCTAAGCCGCCTCCGAACGGTTGATGGTTTTCTTTGAGGAACCCTTATTTAATGTCAGAATTACACTCGGAGGGGTTGACATTCTCTACCGAGGGGCGACCGCAATTAGAAAATTTAACTTAACTTTTTTTAATTTAAATTAATTTTATATAACTTTCGGATCTTGATCGTACCGGGATTTGAACCCGGGCCTACCGAATGGCTGTACGCAATGCTAACCACGCGGCTATCGCGGCCGCTGATGTTAAGGCTTACCTGCTATAAATATGAAGAATTTGCTTTGATGACATCACGGCTGTTGTAACTTTTTCGAACACTTCGATTTTAGTTTAAGAAGAACAGCTTGGTTATCCTTGTAAATGTTATATGTAGGTACATAGTTATTATTAATTGTGTTTCAAGTTTCTAGTCAGAATCCGCAGCAATGGCAATATTTCCATTTGGTCTTAAAATAACATAGCTATACAATCGCAATGATTTATTCCCTATTTTGGATATTTATGGAACTAATCAAATCATTGTAGAGATTAATTGCTCCACTGTACGCCCTAAACTAATAACAATGAAAATTGGATTCAAAGTCTACAAATTGACTATGTTCATGTCAAAATTGTCTATAAAGAGAATTTGAATTCAATAAATAGGACTTGATCATCTAACGACAAGAGTAGCGAGATAGTAACTAGGCCGGATGTCTGCTTCCGTGTCGAGTACTCCTCGTTCAGGGCAACTTTACTTTCTCTCCACTGCGCTCTTCTTCACTGAAAATCAGAAAATCTTTATCAAAGGAAAAAGTCAGTACATATACGAGTATACATTTTATTTATTTTTCTAATGAGTAAAATTACTTAATTTAAAATTTCCATTCATAAAAGTTTCCTAGTCGCTAGATTAAAGCAATAAAATAAAAATATTTTGATTAGATTTTAATTTATTTTTGTTTTAGATAATTTAACCACAAATACGCCTATTGATGTATCCTGTACATGTATATATAATAGGTATATACTTATATTTGCATACGGTAATATGTTTCCTATATATATGTATATGTGCATGCATTTTAATTAAGATGAAATTCCGCGAATGAAGGGCATATTAACGTACTTGACGAGCCCAACCCACAAATTAACTATCGCCAGCGTTTACTTACAGTTTGCGTCAGGTCTTCTCTGTGTCACGAATTTTAGTTATTTATTTAAATAACGTTTGTTAAGTTATTACTATCTTAGTAAATTATCGACGTGCATCGAGGTAAAGTATCGAACAAGTATAAAAGGAAGTATAAAAAGCAATGTTTCGATTGTATTTTGCTTGAATTTTGTTAGCATGAAGATTCTTTACATTCTAGTACTTTTGGTTTGTGTAATTGTTGGCATCCAAGCTCAACGCCGTGGAGGCGGTGGTGGTGGATACCTGGGCGGTGGTGGAGGCGGGCGTTACGGTGGAGGAAGTGGTGGTAGATATGGTGGCGGCGGCGGTCGTTTAGGTGGCGGTGGTGGTGGTGGACGTTTCGGAGGTGGCGGAGGAGGAGGTTATGGGCGTTAATATATTTTCGCAGAGATTATTGGAACTTTCTAATCCAAAATATAATTTTTTTGCAAATAAATTGATGTTTTTTTAATTTGCTGAGTGGTTTTTATGTGGAAAAAGGAGGATGTTGAAGTTATTGGTTAATGTAAGGAAAATAATCGCTTCCAGTTCGCTTTTTCTCTTCATTATGCGGGCAAGCAGTACGATTGGCTTTAATTGTTAATTTTTGAACGATATTTAAGTAGCACCTTTGCTGGTTTTAAAATCAACCAATTGTAGTAATTTTAATCTTATTTTAATTTAAACTAATTTTACAATAAGATTACAAGAATTGTTAGGATGTACTATAATTTTGCTGCTGCCATAGACGAGTTGTTAGCACTGTGGACTGCCAATCAGAGGAGCTGGAGCTCGGCCAATTATATAAGAATATACTCCCAGACCCAAAGGCCAGTGATTTTTTCGTGTCAAGTATCTTTCCTGCAATTTCTCAATCATATTAATCTGTTGAAGGAGGCAAGACGTGAAATTGGTTTGCAGAAGTGATAAGCTGCTCCAACTCATTTCGTATCAGAGTTCAAAGTGGTGGAGTTCCAAACGACCTCCAAAAAAAATGTGAGGGGATTAACAAGAGTTCGGTAAGTTGACCAGAAAAAAATTCTTTTGGTATTTATTCGTAACCTTTGTCCTTATTTATCTTCTCATTTCTTAATCTTAGTCTTCAAAATCTTGCTTTTTAAGCTTAACAAGTTCAGCATTCATCGCATTAATTATCTCCTCGTCGTTATTAAAGACCTTCCCTCTTAAATTTTTTTTTTAATTTTTGGAAATAACCATAAATCACAAGGTGATATATCTGGGGGAAATGGTGTTGGATGTATATCTCCGATCCCAAAGATTGCAATAAAATTATTGTTTATTTCAGCAGTGTGAGATGACCCGTTGTTATGATGTAAAAAGTAGCGCCGCAATTCCTCCTTCTTCCTATTTTCCAACAAATTTTTTAAAGCATTTGGTAAGCACTCTTCGATGTACCATTTTGCAGTTATCGTCTAACCCTTTTCCAGTGGAATAGCACGGTTAGATTTTACGGGTAGGTTTGCTCCTGTTGGGCACCATACCATGGACTCCTGTTTGGTTTCTAGATCGTACTTATAAAACGAAGATTCGTCATCAGTAACGACTTTACTAAAGTTGGTAGACTGACCATTTTAGAATTTGTTTAGGAAAACTTGAGCAAAATGCACTCGAGCCCCTTTATGAGCCTCATTTAAAATTCGTGGTACCTATCGAGCAGATTTCTTCGTGTATGCCAGATGATTACTTAATATTCGGGATACTGCCATGGCATTCAAGCCCAATTCATTAGCAATCATTTCTTGTGTCAATCGAGGGTCTTCATCAATTTTAGACTTCATCAGAGCTACACTGACGTCATCAATGGAAGATTTTGGGGCTCGTCCTCTGCGGAAAAATGTGCGGTCTGGAATCTTCGGAACCACTTAGAAATAGTCTTTAAAGACGATGCAATTGTTCCATAAGCAATTTGTCATTCATTGAATATCGTTCTAAAATTTGAAAGGAATATTAATAAAGTAATTGTAAAGGATTTATTATTTTTAGATTTAACAAAAACAAATTGAAAGTCACCAACTGGCCAAACTTTTGTTAATCCCCTCGTATTTGAAAAAGTTTTACGGTTTCGTTTGAAATTTTCGGTTTAAGCTGTTAAAAAAAAAAATATTTTTATCTGAAATCCTAATCCCTCGTATAATACCTGGGGAATATATCTTAGAGGATTGAGAAAATATTTGAGACCGACTGTTTGAACCCCTTTTGAGAAATTGAGATTGACGAATTTTAAAATACAATACGTGTTCAAAGTTTCAGAATCAGAGATTGGTTCAAATTTGCCATATTCGATATTTTAAAAGTTCTACATAGGCATAACCCCTTAAGGTGTTTGGCGCCAAATGGAAATGCCAAGTACACCCAGGTCCTTCTCTACCTGCTCTTTCCAGCGGAATGGAGGTCTTCCTCTTCCTCTGCTTAAAGCTGGAGTATTCTTATCCATCCGAACCACATGACCTATGTCAATACCGCCGTATACCTCGAATAGCTCATCGTTCGATCTTATACAAAGCCTTTCTCTACAATACTCCTAGCGTTCACTAATCAGATTTTTACTTTACTTTTCCTTTTGCCTACTCAGTGCAAAGTAGCACAGCCGTTCAGCTCTGCTGCTTGTATTATTTTCTCCAGCATTAAATTAAAAAAGTCACACGATAAAGAGTCACCTTGTCTGAAACCCCGTTTGGTATCGAATGGCTCGGAGAGGTCCTTCCCGAATCTGACGGCGCTTTTAGTGCTGCTTAAGGTCAGTTTACATAGCCGTAAAAGTTTTGCGGGGATACTAAATTCAGACATAGCGGCGTATAGACAGCTCCCTTTCGTGCTGTCAAAAGCTGCTTTAAAATCGACGAAAAGGTGGTGTGTGTCAATCTTCTTTTCACGAGTCTTTCGAAAGATTTGGCGCGTGGTGAATATCTGGTCAGTGGTTGATTTACCAGGTCTAAAGCCAGACTGATATGATCGAAAGTGTTTGTTGACGGTGGGCTTTACTCTATGTGTAATTAAGGAGGCTTATCCCACGGTAATTGGCGCCGATTGTGGGATCGCCCATTCTGTGGATTGGGAAAATCACACTTAGGTTCCAATCGTTAGGCACGCTTTGATATTCGGGTAATGGAACGTCATCGATTGGGGTTTCGGGTTCACTATCTCCGCGTATTTCATTTTCAGTGCCATTCAGCAGTATTTTCCATTCCATACCTTTATATAGATGTAAAGTAAAATGTGTTGCCCTAGTGCAACAGATGATAATTATAGGTTTCTTTAGCACTTTCTTTGTCACGACTTTGCTATACATATTAATTTAACTAAATTAATATTATGTACGCACGAAGTTGCTAAATAAGGCCTTGGAAGGGTATAAAAGGGAGTATAAAAAGCTGTGCTTTCATTCTATTGAACTTGAGACTTATCAAGATGAAGTTCCTACCGCTTCTATTACTCCTGGTGTGCTTAAGTTTTGTAGCCTGTAACGAAACTCAACGCACTGGTGTTGAAATTTCTAGCAGACGGGGAAGTTTCAGTGAAAGACGAATGGGTGGTGTCCGAAGGGGAGTTTCGACAGGAGTTAACAGAGAAATTTGGAGAGGCACTCAATGATGAACTAATAATTTTGATAATATTCTTTTTAAAATTATGTAATGAAAAAGAAATCCCATGAGAATAAATTGTTATCTGTTTTATATTTTGAGGCATTGGATTGTGAGTTGTATATTCTTTACACGATAAATAGTCATTTTGTCCAGAGATTAATTTAGTTTCAATTTTGTAGTGTCTAAGTAGCCCTGCTTAGGAGCAGGCATAGTTAAAAAGTGGTTGGAGTCCTGCGGGAACTATTTTCCATGATTAACATACGTTGGTTATGTTGGGGTCGGGTCTGCATGAGTAGGAGTTGAGTCTACTGTAGTAACTACACTTTTATTGTACCAGTATTACTTCGGTCCCCTAAGGCAGCTCGACCTCATGGTTTGCAATGGGTGGTGCTTGGTTCAACTACGAAATTGAGGCGGATTGCCGTTTGCTGGTGCTGTCCAGCTTTATGTAACGCGAGAATAGAATTCGTAAAGTCCAGTACTTCCTTCCTGATGTGCCTGGGGTGGTGCTATACTCCTAAGACTAAGTATAAAGTGTCTTCGATACTAGGGACAGGAGGAATAACGAATGACTGGTTTTCCCAGATGTATAAATTTGTCAGAGATACAAGTCAGTGCCTTTCGCTGTTTTGTTGTACCTAATGTATTTACCATTACAGTTTCTTTATAATGAAGGAATGGGGGGTTCTTCCAGTAAAAGGGCGGGGAAGGTCTTAGATATAAACTTTCACCTTCAAAGAGAGATTTTAATATATTTTCAGACTATTAACTCGAACATATATCAGTATTTGGAACCAGGTTATGCAGGGAGCTACGAAATATAAAAACTATGTATTAGCCAGGAGCGGCAGTAGCCGGGTGGTTAGTGTGCGTAATACCATTCGGTAAAGTTTTTGAAATTGCGATCGTCTCTCAGCAGTAAAAGTTAGGCTTTCTGAAGCGGATTTAAAAAAAAACAGTTTTTTGGAGTAATTCCAAGACGCACACTCCAAATAAGAGCAGAAGCTCGACCGAAAAATCACTTCAGCGGTTATAAAACTACAATTAATAATCCTCACTTTGTATATTTAATCGTAAAATTCTTGGTCCACCGGTTTTAGTTGCGGACACGATTTATCTTTCTAGTACTATGACTAACCATCTCGACTTTAAGAATGAAAACCAATGGTACTTGTCTTTATGACAGAAGAAAATGGCTGAGGTCGACGCAGTGTACAGAGGACTCGCTTATGAGGTTTAATGTGCAGATGTTGTGAGCTCCAAAGCCGCTATAACTTCATTTCTTTTTTACTAGCTAAGCTAAATTGATCTTAAGCTTACTAAATTATAATCTTTTAATACAAACCGCAAAAAAGAGTTAATTATTTTTACTCGTACAAGTTTGTGCATAAATAAACATTTTGTAATATTTATATATTATATAGGTACATATGTATAATGCATATGTATATGTATATATAATTGACGCTTTGTAACAGCCGAAGCGACTTCCTGCCGAGCTTCTCCTCCAATTTGATGGCAGTTAGAGAAATTAAATATCTATAATTTTTGGATGTTGGTCGAACCAGGACACCCGGCCTTCCGAATGTTAGTACGCAATGCTACCACTCGGTTATTGCGGCCGCCAGACATAAATATGTAACTGTGTAATTATGTAATATAATAGCGTATGTGGAGAGTAAATTGCTCTTAATTGCAATCCGTCTAAAGTCTCATTAGATTAGTTAAACCGCTATGTATATATGTATGTATGTATACAAATCTGATTATAATTTGCGACATAACTTTTAATCATTAGTACTTAGCTTAATTGTGTGGCCTATTTTATTTCTATATTTATATTTTTGTATTTGTTTATTTATTATATTTTTTCTCATTAATTTCAATAAGTCGCATTAAATTTTTTAATATTGTTCGGATTCCTAGAAAATTTAATTTCCATAAAAAATACAAAAAAAAAAACAAAAAAAAAAAACGTAACAAATAATAAATACATACGTGTATGTACGTAGACGGCGGGTCGTAAATTCAATAGTTTAGTGCCCTGCTGGCGATGCAAATGTGTCGCTGCCGTCAGTCTAACGCAGGCGACTGCATCTTATTGCATACATACATACATATAGATGCTGTTGTGGGCATGTCTTTTCAATATTTTTAAGCGAAATCATTACAATACAATAAATATATCGAACAAAACAAACTGCAAATCACGTGCAACAGCTGTCACGTTGTTCTATTCCATTATTTATATACCTACATACCATGTTACATACTTATATGTTTTTATTTGTTGTTACATTTCGTAAATCGCGAATTTATTGCATAGTGTTTTTGAAACAGGTTTTAATTGTTGTTTTCTGTTGTTTTGTTTTTCCTTGATTCGATTTGCTGATTGAGCAGCTATCGTTATTTGTATAGTTGATTTACAATGCTCTTATATGTATGTAGACAATAATAAAATGCTTTAATTATACACGTATGTTCCTTTGTATGATATAAAAAATTATTATTATCATTATTATTTTTCGCATTTCAATACAAAATATAACAATAAATTTCAGTCGCTTGGGAGCAACAAGGAAGAAGCCAAATAGTTCCGCTTAGAGGAATAAAATGTAAATCTGATTAAAAGCTAGGGCATAAATGACACAAAGTCCTTAGCAATATAATAAAATATCCAATAATAACATATGTAGATCTCTTCAAATAAGAGAGGAAAAGTTTGTTATATCTCAGGGAAGTGCTCGTAGGATATATAATATTGGTTTTTCGAAGTTTCTTTTCTTTTTATTGGATGATCTTTTGACAGCTTTCACTTTAGAAGCGAATAACTTCTGCTTCTTATTATAGAGCTCAGTCAACGATAGTGAGGCGTTCCCCTTCCTCTGTTGTTATCGGCAAGTGCTGTGCCAAAAACCTTCACAACAGAAGTGTTGTAGGGTCGACATGACCCAGTCAGCGTAACCCCTGTCTCTTATATCACTAAACTAAGTAAATGTCGTCATATATATCATACAGCTCATCCTTTCATCGTCTGTGGTATTCCCCTTTGCCAATTCCATAAATCGAAAAACCTTTTCCCCGACTCTTCGGATGTTGACATCGTCCACGCTTCTGTACTATATAGCAGCACAGGAATGATAAGTTACATTGGAATTTGCCTCAATTGCCTACCCAGTACAAAGTAGCGCCTGTAACAAAAGTGCTTCAGCGTTGGATTTCAAGGATGGCAATGTTGTTGGTGTTAATGCTGATCGTAAGAGGGACAAAAGTATCAGCATCAAGCTGAAGAAATCGTAAGATAAAAAGTCACCCGATAAGACTTCGGGTATTGGAACTTCTCTTCCATTATCATCGGTTTAGGATTCGTGACCACCATCTGTGGGTATTGCGTTTTCACTGCCAATCAGCAGACTAGAAAAGTGTGCCTTTAATAGACTCGACATGCTTTGGACGTCGATCTTGAAACATTCTGTAAGTAGTCGCTTCTTTTCGTTTTCCAGCATTCCGCTTGTCGACCAGCTTCTCAAGCTCTTCATGCTCATGCATATCGGCACCTTTGTTTTGTCCGCAACTACAATACATCTTGCTTCCCTTTTCAGCTCTTAGTTCTATCCCATTTGGTAGTCTAATTTCTCTCAATAGTTCAACATTTTTCATCGTAATATCTCTTTTCTCGTTAAAGCCTTCTTCAACATCTTGTCTGTACGAGTATTACAAAATGTTCTAAGTGATTCGTGAAGTGAGGAAAATTCTCATCAACGAATGTGGCTAACACCTTCCTTTATGATTTATGATTGGAAAAGCCTTCAAGTATACTTGTTTTAAGTAGAATAAATTTAACGAGCCCTGGTTCGATCTCTGTTATAAAAACTCTGATAAGTATATATTGTAATCGTGAACCTTAATATTTTTTACCAGATTGAGATGAAGGATCCGTAGTAACTGCCGCTGTAGTAAGGGAAATAAATATACTGATTTACAGGAAAATTTCGTTCAGAAAAATAACTGAAGGGACTTAATCGAGAATATTTTGTTTTGATTGAACACTTTGACAATTCAATGTTATGCCATATAGTGGCTATAATTTTCTGATTAATTTTTAACTATTTGTGAGTGCTAATTTTCCTTGTGAAACGAGAAAGAAATCCCCTATTTTGCAGATCACGACTATGTAAAACAGGCAATTGTTTTGCAAATTTCAAAATACTTAATTCATGAAATAAAAAACCAGTGTTTACATATTTGTAACAATAACAATAATAAATAAGGTTTTCATGGATTAATTAGAACTTGATTGACAAATGACTATTGACTTCAACGTAACTGCGGGGTAACGTATCAAACGTTTATCAAAAGGTAGTCTGAGGATTAACTACTTAATACTAAACACCTCTTGTCTACCTTCAGGTTAAGTCCCTTTAATATTCAATGCACAGAACTATTTTTTTTTTTCAAAATTATCACATTTAAGCTTTGATTATAAATATTAAAATCAAGTGCTGGAATAAAAATAATGATAAATAAATTAATAAAAAAAAAGTTTTTGTAATAGGTACGAGAACATTGAATTATTCCAGCTTTTGCTATAAAACAGTTGATTTTTATCCCCATATTTATTACTCGTTCAGAATCCGTGAGCGTAAAATATTGTTCATTAAAAATGAAAGTCCAGGCTCTGCTTCTACTGTTGGTTTTTGTTTTTCTCGCTGGGATAGCGGATGCTGTCGCGGATGGCGGTAGAAGTGGCCGCGCAAAAAAAGGAGGTGGCATCGGCCTAACTAGAGGCGATGGCAGTGGTGGAGTACCTGGAGACAGCTTTTACCGCCAACCTTCATAGGGAAAGTGAGATATTAATAAAAATGTATTTCTCCATTACAAATAAGTTAAAAAAAACATCAAAATAAATGTAATTTTATAAAATTATTTTATTATAGAAAGGGACATTAAATTTTGTTAAAATTAAGGTTTGTGGTACTTCATAAAAACTCAAACATATACATATGTAATCGCTTAAATAAATTTTTAAATCTTCTTCAAAAGGATAATGATTTTTATTTTAATGTCAGATTTACACTCCAAAGTACTGAGATTTCCTGCTGAGGAGTGACTACATTATTAAAATCCTTTATATTAATTTCTATTTACTTCATGCTCTGAGACCCTGGCGCACAAACCTTCCACTGCTAGCTTACATTTTTATTAACTGTTATTATCGCGGTATACTAACGCCGTGGCATACTAAGGAAATTTTATGGGTTGTCGTAGAAGACCTCGATTGGGAAATTGAGGATCTTCGAAGAGTTGTATAGACTAGACGCTTTAAAGAGTAGGGCCAGAACGTGAGCAATGTTAGATAGGTTGTTGCAATGTAGATAGTGATATGTAGACTTTCAATCTGCTATGTATGTCCCAAAAATAACGGAACTTTATATTTAAATCATACAACATACAGCGCCATGTATTGAAAATTTGCAACATTAAAAATATACATTTATCCTCTTTCAAACGCTCCTGACTTCATGTAAGTCGGATGACAGATGTAAAAGTGACAGCCATTTCAATAAAACCAAATGTGGAACAAAGAGCAAATATAAAATTTTGTGTCAAACTTGAAAAAAAATTGAAATTGAAATTTAAAAAATTAAAAAAAATTGAAAAATTGAAGCAGCCGTAACCGAGGTACTGAAGAACATTTCTATAAATGACATAAAAAAATCTATGCATGCGCTGGTTGATCGTTCCAAACGTTGTGTTGAGTCAAATGGAACCTATTTCGAATAAATAATAACTTTCAAAGATAATATAATGTGTATTTTACTATTTTATATCCAAAAAGTTCGGTTATTCTTGGGACCGTGTATGTAGTCTATGATGTATGATATCTCTCGAGTTAAATCTTAGTTTTGTCTGATACCAGAACTTTTGTAGGTTCCCTCATGTGATTATAAACAAAAGAGTTGAAAAAAATAATGGTTAGGTAACTAGAAAAAGATTATAGTTGGATTTCTTACCAAAAGTGGTAGAATACCACATGATGATGCCAAGGAGCCTTAATGGTTGTTTTGTGACGATAAGGCTCGAGAACGGCTGACGCAATCTTGATGAAATTTTCAGAGGTTGTTCGCTGTGGATCTTTGAAGGTTTTTCCATACAAGTTTTTTTCAAATTTTTTTTGTTTTTTTTTTTTTCAAATCTATCAGAAAGAAAAAACTAATTTTTTAAAAAAGATGAAAGATGGTTAGTAAATGGTCTTCAATGCAACATGTGTGGCATAAATCTGGAAGAGCCATGTTTTTCACACGGCCAGCTATACGTGGCGTGTTCAGGAGTTGGAAAACCATCTTCTCTGCACATTTACGCATTGGAACAGAAAACAAAAAAATTTGTTTATCAAGCTGCGTTACATTGCAAACAATGTAGACAAATCTTATATGAATGATTTTCAACACAATACAAAATTCAACTTTCTTTTCTTTTAAAAAAACATAATTTCATGAAGAAAAACGCGTGCGGGGTCAGCTAGTATTCTTATATAAATGGTCGATCAACAGAAACTGATCTCCATGAAAATCAATATATCACAAACAGTAATCATGACAGACTTTCTAGAAATGGAAAGCCTCTAACTGATTGTTTATCGTTGAACGAACTAGCGGACAGGCTGGCTGCGAACCATTGTCTGAGTCTTAATCCCAGTAAAATGGAGCTGATACAGTCAAAATACCGCATTCATTTTCCATCATTTCTTTATAAAATTGAAAAAATAAAAGGAGCGGACAGTGCATAGGTTATGGGAGCCTTATCTACTCAGAGGATCTTAAAATTTCTCTGTCTTTGCATTAATTGAATATTTCAAGCGGAAGTACTAGGCATGGAAAAGTTCCGTAGAGCGCAAATGAGGAACTGTGGGAGGACATATAAAGCAGCCATGCACTCGAATTGTGACATTGTTAGCCTGAGCGTCGCCACTTGCTCCAGCGTCGTAACTGTAGGAATGTTTTAAGCTCGCTGGAAAGCCAACTAGACAACTACTAAAAGCTGATTAGTTGGTAAACGTGGAACGTATTCGAAGGGGTGTTCATACCAGCTTTCCTGGGTATATGAGACGAAGAAGACTAAATATAGCAGACTCTCTCCTGCTAAGTCTAACCATCTCGCGCTCTGTTTGTAATAAGACTTAATTTTATGTAGTGCAAATACAAAGTATCGTATTATATATTTTCAACGTGAAATTCATTTTTCCTTATTTTATTATTTATTGTATTTTTAATTAAATTGAAATTCTTATTTTATCTCACACCGAGTTTATTTCCAACGGTTACGGGACACACGGACGCCGGTTAAGAACATGCCGCCAAAACCTCCGGTTATGCCAAGCCCACCTCGCCTTCGACCTTGTCTGCCGTTCTTTCCACCGTTATTGTCATCTGCATCACCAGCATCATTTTGTCCATGGATTTGTCCAATCGAAAATACGAAAACCAGCAAAAGAAGCAGAAATTGTATTTTCATTTTCGATTTTTATTATAGTCGCACATTAACGAATAACGGATATCTGAATAAATTTTGAATACAGTTCAGCAGTTTTATAGTAAAAATAAAATAATAAAATTTAACTTTTTTGTTCAATAAATTGTAACAATTATAATAAAATAACATATTCAGAGTATGAAAATATTTCTATAATTAAAATATAATTATTTCAATAATCTGTGGAAAAAAAGGAATTCATAAATCTGAATTGCGATTTAAATATTTTATAAATTTGCTTTATATACCTATATTATAAATATATATAAGCCATTAAATTATAATTAAATTCGTGATTTCGGAAGTGGGGAACTTTATGTTTAACCAAGAAAACGGGCACACGCTTTTGCGGTAACACACTTACTGAGTAAATAATTTCATAAACTCATATTAATTGCAAATAAGTATTTAATTCAATTGGATACTTGCATCGCTTCCAACATACCATTTGTAGATTTTCACGTGAAAAACGTGGATGTTGCAAACAGTTGCCAGCAAACCGGTGAATTGTGCTAAAGTGTTGATTTTTACAGTGAAATATTTTATTATTGTCATTGTAAGGTTATCTTAACAGCACAGTTTGATATCGAAATTTCTGCGAAAAGTGCGCAAAGTAATAACTGCGTTGTAAATCAATAATTGTAAAAAGTGTGCTTATATTTTCATTTTTATTTTTTGCTTAAACGGAATAAAGTTATTACTGAATCTTCTTAAGAATAACAGTAACTAACTAAGGGCTCTCATTAGTTGGAAGGAATTTCTGGATGAGTTGCACAAAGCGTTAGCTAATAGATTGGGATGAGTTTTCAGTTTTGCGAGGAACTTCGGACTGCTGCTTTCAACTTCAGTCTTAACCTGCAGGATAATAAGGTGCACCCATGAGTTTTGGACTGTAACCTTGGTGGTTTCTCAATATCAGTTACCCTACAGTTGAATACCATACATACAAATTGGCTTTATAATAGATTTGTAAATGAGTACTTTGTATCCAGGTCTAGCCCAGAGTTCTTATGTAAAAGCCAATTTAACTTTGATACTTTTAATTTAATATGTAATGTATTGGCATCATGAGTCCTTTTAAGGTTATCATTCGTTTGCTTGAGGAATAGTTATACCATTTAATCTAATTGCAGGACATGTTTTCGGGCGTAATGTAAACGTATAGTAAGCTCATTTTTTTTACTGTAAATAATATTTGTAAACAATGTACATAGATGAATGTACACATAGTTTTATTATGAATCGGAATGGAAATCTTCCTTAGTTACCTCGGTGTTGTTTATTTTCATTTTGTAGTATATAGCTAAATTTGTTGATCTTTCAAAAGACAGCCTATTGCGAATGTCTGAATGTATATAGGACCAAATCAATTTTTCGGTAGTAACATGCAGTCAAAGCATATTTATATATTCAAAGTATGTAAGATCCGCTTTTGGAAAAAAGCCTTCAGTTAAATTAACTCCATCGGCAATCGACGCCGACGTTGCCTGCACTTTGTTCAACAATTCGCAAACTGGATCAATCAAAGTAATCAGTTTTCCTAAATTTTCTTAGAAGATATCATCAAAAAACAAATTCTTAACTTCTTGCTTAATTTTTTTCCACAAGTATCAGTTACGTGTTTCAGCAGGGATTTTAATTTTTGTGCCATCTATTAACAAAATAAATTCCTCCAAATCAGTGTGACGAAATTTTTTTAAAATTATAGTCACATTTCTTTATTAACGATATCTTTAGCTAGCAAATTAGCAACATGTGCAATGCAAATGCAGTTCATCTTCCTCTTTAGGGGTTAATTTGTCATAAAAGTTGTAAATTCCGTCTTGCTTATTCTTCGATACAGCTTGTCCTGGTATTTTAAAGTTTTCTGTCAATATTGACGAGGATGAAGCTGATGTTGTGGCAGCTGGAGTTAATTCAGTTGCTTCCAAAGCAATATTCTCGCTGGACACATCCATATGTGAAACAACAAAGTTTTCTAGCTCCATAATTTGACTGCCGTCAAGGTGCTCTGGTTCATGTATTATTGTTCATTCATCACCGAAATCAAGGTGTAAGTATATGTTTGCAGATACACATTACACATATTGATGCTGCTTAAGTCTTTGTGTTGCTATATTTGAGTCTGTATGTTTGCAAAAAAGACAAAGGGCCGTGTATTTTTTGCTATCTTTTTGAACTTGAAAGTTCAGATCCTTTTAAATATATCCTTGTGGAACACCGGCAGAACTCTTTTTTATTTTAGAATGGCACGAACAACGCAATAAATAAATGGAAATCACCAATTTGGCTGATAACAAGAGTTGCATAAAAAAATTAACAAATCGTTTCCAATATTTTACAATTATTTACATTTTTTTACAATTATTTACAATGTAAGTGTAAAAATGGTAAAATAAAGGGTGGTTAAATTTTCAAGGGCCGATGTTGATTTTGAATAAAACACAAACTATTTAGGAAATTATTGAAATTTTATTTTATTATGATATATTGGTATTACTCAATTATGTATGTAACAAAATATCGGCCAAATGAGCGCCGCGACCTCGGCGGCACACCTCCATACGATGGTCCAAATTTTCGATGACGCTGAGGCATAATGGAGTTTCTATGCCGTTAATGTGCCGAATTATCTCATCTTTTAGCTCTTGAATTGTTGCTGGCTTATTTGGACGATCAAATTGACCAAAAAAAATCACGAAGTGCACGATATGCATTTTGATTTGAACGCCCATTTTCATAATAAGTCTGGATAACTTTAACACGTTGTTGGATTGTGTATCTTTCCATGGTTCAAATTGAGTAAGTCTAAAATAGAGAAATGTCAAATTAAATTCGGAAAAAAACTTGGCGTTTAGGTGTGGTGTAAATGGACAACCCTGGTTTACACTTTCGCCTGGGCCAACGCTTAGGTTACGTTAAGAAATATTGCATAGTAATACTCTTCAAAGTCGAATGCTTTCTTAATTAATTCATTAGCAATTTATGTATTCTACAGTACTATGTTTTTCACGAAAACCGAATTGATGTACAGGTATCACTTTGTTACGATGAAGAAAAGGAGATATCTTAGATAGCAGAATTCTTTCAAATAATTTAGAACTACTACGCTGGGATTATTAGTATCCAAGAAGACTCCTGTTTTAGTATTTATCAGTTTAATATAAGACTTTTTATACGTATTTGGAAAGTAACTTAGTCTCAGATTTGTTTGGGTCCAATTGCTGAGTCGCATTTGCAACTTCCATGGTTGATGTTTTAATCGTCACATGAGTTTCAAGTTTCAATAGTTTCAAAATAAAATTATTGTGGCATCATTTGATTGGAACACCTTGCTTAAATGTTTTGCAAAACAATTTGTCCTTTCTTCTTTACTACGCGTCGAGTTGCCATTTGTGTTCCTGATTGATGTGCTCAGAATTTGGCGTCAGTCATCAGTTTTTCAATATATGATTTGACATTGTGGTCTCTGCTTGTTTCAACGCATTTTTCAGTATTTGAGGCAGCGTTTGCCATGCCTGCCATCCTCTCCACAGGCGACCTTTATTTTACTAATCTTCTGTCAGTATTTGTTATGGCTTCTGGGCTCGTAGTAATACCTTTTCTCTTATGGAGTAGCTAACGTTGCCGCAGGGCCGAGTATGTCAGTGTGTTTATCCATATCATTTTCACTATTCAAAATTGGGCTGAGTTTAAGTTTCCAATTTCATTATATTATAATGAATTGAGTTATTCTCTAGAATTTGAATAATACTTAATTTTATAATTCTTAAAAATTTTCACTTGAGGGAAGCATAATACTAAAAAAAACGAGTACAATACTTTTCTATTTGGTTAGGTAGAACGTCTTCTTCTTCCTTTCTTTTTTCAGACATACTGAATGTGATCAGCCACACAACAATGTGCTATACCAAATAGTTTTATCTCTCTCGTTCGTTCATGCGTGACTTTAGGATATAAGATTCAGTAATTTTGGTTCGAGTCTTCTGGAAACAAGCAGGAATTGTTGCAACAAAAAATTTTGCATTGTAAGAGAAACTTATTCAATAAATTCAATACAAATAAGCTAAATACCATAATAGTTTCTGAGACCTACCTATAAAAAGTTTCGCAAAAGCGGTTTACCTTTCACCGACTGACTGCTATAGAGTAGGTTAATTTTTTGGAACTTTGACATCTCTCTCAATGACATTCCCGATGTATTAAACATTCTGTACAAGATTCGCGGTTAACGAAATGGCTAAGCTCAGGCTGGATGAGATATTGACTTGATTGAAAGCGATTTCTAAATATCTAACCTTCCAGACTGCTTGTGGATTAATTTTTGCAGCGAGTTCACCTAACCGTTTCTTTATCGGACAAGCAAACTTGCGTACGTACTCGTCCAGTGCTCAAAGTGTGCTAGATCTGTCAAAAACATCAACACGATTTTTTGGACATTGAGTTCAAAAAACGCATAATAGGTCCGAACAGCGAAGTCCACTGGCCGCCTCGCAGTAATGGTTAGACTATATTTTGAGCCGTGAAGGATAAGCACTACGCCAAACATCCAGAAGAGTCATGATTTGAACCAGAAAGGGCAATGAAAAGGCCAGTCGTGGCAGCCGTATAAAAGAAATGGTGTTCCACTCTACTTACATCAAAATTTTGTTGATGCACTTCAAGTAAATTCCTTGAAAATTGTTCATCCGACCTTTTCTTATAACAATTTTTAACTGAAAACTACCTTATGTAACTAAAAAAAAATCGATTGACTGAATTAACATTAATGAAATGCTTCTGACAGCGACATAAGTGGGTCAAACATAACATATAAATATAAACGAAAAAAAAACGCAGTCAAAGGCCGACGCCCTCTACTACCACTTTCAAAACCTGAATTTGTCCATTAAAAGTTACTACAAACTTTTGAAACGATTAATTCTGAGCTCTACTGTCAACATTTCAGAGGCTTACAACAAGCTCTTCAAAACCAAGAGTCCAGAATTGATCAATACGAAAAGTGTTGTGTTTAATTAGCACAACGTGAGACCGCATACATACAACTTTAAAGACAGGGAAAGTTCTTCGTCAATAAAAAACAGAAAGTTTACAGTAATGGAATTATGAAACTATCCGATAATTAGCAAAAGGCTATATAAGAATTGTAAATATGTACTGGTTAACTCTCAAGCGGCCGCGCGGTGATTTGTAACGGCAGCGGTCGCGCGTAGTCGAAAATACCTATGGGATATATTAGAGAAATAAAACACTAATTCACTAATAATCGTTTATTTTTTGTATCTAGATATGTTATCATTGTGTTTAGGATAAAAAAAAATCAAAAAAAAGTAACTTAAATTCATAAAAAAAGTCAACTATAAAATCAAATAACATAACTCAAGAATATAATTATGAACGAAAACATAGTTAGCTTGGTCGTTTTGACGCCGCGCGATCGCTTGAAGGTAAACACTGATTTTCATGAAAGAAAAATGTTGTACAAAAATTTACAAAATTTGCGCGTTAAAGATTTTTTTAAAACTCCAAAAACTTTTTCGTTGTATTTCTTAAGCTGTAGCGCGTATATACATACGAATATTTGTTAATTTCATTGGCTTTTAGTGTCAACAAATAATATGAAGCTTGTTGCATTACGTAATTTTATTGATTATCTAAAAATTCTATTTAAATTCATCTACATACTTACATACATAAACGCATGCATATGGATTGTAAAAAATATTTAAAACTGCATTTACATATAAATATGTCTACAGTACTAAAGTATGCAATTTTTCTAAGAAATCAAATCTAGTTTCTGAAAAAATAAAAAAATGGGTACACGATCAGCGCAAATCAAATTCATTACTACATTTTCTAAGAAATTTGTTATACATACATACATGTAAATACAGATAACATGAATATTGCAGGCATTACATACATGTATTATGTCTGATTATGGTTTTGAGTACATACAGATGTTAATGAATGAATAAAAATGCATTTTTGGTTGTTTTTTCAGTAGACAGAAGCGGGACCAAGTGGGGAAACAGGGCGTATAAGTAACGAATATGCAAAAAGTTTAATTGCTTTATTAAATGTACACGTACACGTACATATTTGTACTGCCGTACCTTCCGAAAGTCAGGTTTCGCGTCCTGGTCCGATTAACATACAATAGAAATATAGAAAATTAATTTAAATAAAAAATAAAGTAAATTTTTTAAATTTTTTGGTCACCGCCGGGCGGGTTGACATTCGCCCTCCCAATGAATTTCTAACATGAAAAGCAAAGCTCCTCATAGAAAAGCTACAACCGTTCGGAGGCGGTTGATTATAATCTGTAGGTCTCTCTAAATGTACTCGTATATATTAATATAAATTTTCGGCCAAGCTCCTCATCCTTGTGGTGAGCGTCTTGATTTCAAATTAATTAACAAATTGTTTCCAATTAATTCCACTGCACAAAGTAATTTGATATGTTTGCTGCTTTTTTCGAACTACGGCATAGAAGTTTTGTAATCTGACCTACTTTGACTACTGCAGTAATATTTTTATATTTACAACAACTTCCTCAACAAGTTTTTTAAACTAGCTCCTACTTGGGTTATGATTCCATTTGGTAGTTAGAAATGCTGAAGGCATCATAGAATTGTAATTTATTATTATTTTTTGTACAAAGTTCGCAGACTTTGGATTCCTTTAATTCCGCAGATCAAATGAGCTGCAAAGTACTGCGAAGTTTTTTACTACCGTCACAATGACGAAAATGCATTCCATGGATGGAAATTATACATGTTTTCAAACAAAAAATTCAATCAAGTATTCGACCCTTTGCATAATAGTATTCTTTTAGTATTCTTTTAAAATAATCTTGAAAAAAACTATCTCAATCCGCCAGCTAAGACTTCGTGGGATTCCTACGATCGAAATATTTCGATAAATTGAAATAGAAAACACCCAATTCGTTCAATAAACAGATTCGAACGTAGATTTCAGAACAGCCTTGCGAGTGTCAGAGGTGTACAAAGCAATGCTGTTATTATTGTAGCAGATTGATAACCTAACTTAGAAGCAGGGTCCATTACAGTATCACGACCTTAATTGTGTCAATATAATTCGGCTACGCGATATCTGGCGGTAGTTCGTGGCGACCAGCGTTCTCAAATATACTGATGAATAAAGCCAATAAATGCAAGTAGTCTCTCCCTGACATGCCTGGAGGGCGGTTTGGCTTTTAGCCGGAGTGTATAAAGATGATCTTTACGGTAGCATCCGAGCAGTCATTGCCTACTGTGAACATACATAGATATTTCGCGTTGCAAATGGCATTCAGGCGCCATCAACAGTTTTCCTGTTATGAGCATCAAGGCACTGGTCTGAAAGACTTGCAGCTTCATCATCTGCGTTTCGCTGAGATCCGATGTATGTTGCAAGTAAAGACTCTTTGCCCTTTCTACAGATGAAGCCGTATGTATTTGGGGAACATCAAGACGCCTACCATAAATTGGAAAATCGCTTCAGGGGTTACCACGCGCCAATTTTATTTAGGTGAATATCACGATCGTATGCGGATTTAAGGTGTGCAGGTTGTCGAATGTTAGTCCTAACAACATCGAGCTATAAGCGGACGGGAAAGATCGGAGAGATACGTATGAACAAAGATGCGAAATGTAAAAATACCTAAAAACAATAATAAGGGGAAAGCACACCCTAGTTTAGTTTTCCTGCATTTGGGGTTGAGACCTCGAGATTTGACCGATTTATATTCTATCTCATTAACCCCGGTGATAACATTGCAAAATAGCAGGCACTCTCTCCTCTTCGCTGGTTTCGCCGTGACCCATTCTAACCCTCAAAGTTGACCCAAATTTTTTCTCAGCCAAATTCTTCTAGTATAATACATTATTAAAGAAAAATGCTAAAATATTGGTATAAACAAATACAATTTAATAATACTCATACAAAATATGTCATATTTTTATTTTAGAATATGCCTGTAATATTGTGATTTCATTTGAAGTTGCACAAAAGGAGTTTAATAGTCACTACCGCCACGTCCACCACCAAAGCCGCCGCGAGAGCCACCGCCACCACGACCTCCACGGCCACCAGAGTAACCGCCGCCATTGCCACCACGTTCACCGCTCTCCTCACTGCTGCTACTTCCACCACGTCCGCCGCGGCCGAAACCTAGCCATTGAGCTGAAGCCGAGTTGAACATCAATAGACAACCGAGTAGAACCAAAACGAAAAGTGAGAAAGTTTTCATGTTGCTTAACGGTAAGTATACGTCGATAACTGTAAATAAACTGTGGAGTTTTGTCTTTGGTTTGTTTACCGGTGCGACAGGTGTAACAATTTGTAAGCTGTGCTTGAAGGTTGGCAGTTGCATAGGTCTTTTATAGCAAACGATGGGCATCGCAATGCGTTGGCTTGTGCATTAAAAAGTTATTGTAATTGTTTACAGAGAAGCTATTAAACTTACTTAGAATTAAAGTATTGAAAATCCCGCTGATTATTGCTAAGATGATAATTTAATTTTGTATTTAATTAGATGCCCGTATGCACTATGCTTAAGTTTGAGTGCAGGTAGTTATGTACGAGTACGTATATACGTGTTAATTTGTTTGAATTTGATACTTATTTATTTGTTTTATTATAAGCTTTAAACTTTATTTGCTTAGATTATATGTTGCTTTCTATATGCATTTAGTGCGAATTTGCTTGTACTTTTCGTTTTGATTTTTTCCTTTGGTCGGTGAAACCTGCTGATAACACAACGAAGCCTTCAAAGTGTAGTTGAAAAAAGTGAAAACAAATGCAATGCAATATGTGTTTAATCACAATAACAATACCAGCAACAGCAACAACAACAACAAAAAGTTCACTGAAACGAAGACCGGTGTAAGCGTGACGTCGTTAAACGTCAGCAGCACTGGCAATCCCCCAGAACAACACGTATTATCGAATTTTAATACAGATTTTCGGTATAAATAGCAGAAACGATTTTGATTTGAAAGTAAACGACAACACACTTTAGTCGCGAAATGAGAATCTTTGCTTTTGTGAGCTTCTTGTTCGGCCTGTTGGTGGCCGTAAGCGGTGAGTAAAATCTGCGTTTAATTAATTGCGGTTAGCTAAGTGGTTTTAGAAGCAAATTATAAAATTGAAAAACCCAAGTTGTTAATAAAATAATTTGTTTTGCGAATATACAAAAAATTTATTTATTATAATTTTTTTTTTGGATTTTTTCAGCCTTTCCATACCCAGTGCCTGAGCCTCTGCCAGGAGGCGGCGGTGGTGGCGGTGGTGGCGGTGGCCTTTGTGGCGGAGGTGGTGGCGGTGGTGGCGGAGGCGGTGGTGGCGGCGGTGGTGGTGGTGGTGGCGGTGGCGGCGGTAGCTGCTAACCTGGACCATAACATACCCAAACGCATACCACACTGCACAACCTCTAAGCCGTATCTATTGATTTGGCTGTGACTGCACGCACGCATTCTTTTTTTTTTTGCAAACATATACTTAACTAAAGATAAACAATAAATTAAAAAGAAACAAAACAAAGAAAAAGGGAAAAATAATATTTTTTTCTGTCTGATCTACATGAGGGAATTAGTTGGCTTACTTTTTTGAAATACTGCGTAAATTCTAGTTGAGGTTTAAATACACACGAATATTTGTTGAAGTCTTTGGCATGGATTGCATATACAGTCCGTTCACCTCTGCAGCAACAATTTACTAGCTTTCGGGTGTTAAAAAGAGCGATGTTCTACAACATGGTAAATAGCCTAACATTTTAGGCTGAGAGTATGGAGGAATTAATTGCTAAAGACATATGCCCTCTTCCATCGAGCAAATAGGCAGGGAGCCGCGATTTATTTATGGAATGGTAGTCTTTCAGATAATTCCAAGAACGACGCGCGGGACCTCAAAAATTGCGAGGGTTATGCGATCACTCTAGCTCAGCGAAAATCATTTATACTAGACTGGCAAGAATCCGGGTCACAACTCTAGCTTACATTAGGATAGTTCTGATTACGCTTTGTTAAAACTTATTCTCATTTGCATAGCTTGAATTCTCTGCTGGGAAGTTTGAAATCAGATAAATAACATCATTAGATAGGTGTATTTGAAATAACCTGGCCTTACAGCTTTGTTAAAATTAACCGATTAAGCGTCATAGTATTCAGTCCCATAAATAAAATTTTATTAAGAATTAGTAATCCTCGTTTTTGGACCATTATGGGTTCGAGCCCTGGCTGGGCCAACATCAAAAAATTAGTGAAAATTAATTCAAATTGTACTTAAATTAAATTTTCTTATTGTGGTCACTCATCAACAGGGAATTGGAAGCCCCCCTGAGAGTATTTCTGACATGAAAATCAAAGCTTCTCATAAAAATCCAACAGTTGTTCAGAGGCGGCTTTGAATAAACTGTAGGGTCCACTATTTGTTTGAAAAAAAAAAAAAAAACATAAATAAGGATACCTCAAATTGTAGGAAAATCTCCCCGCAAATTGCTTCAGCAGTTATAAAGCGACAACTAAGAAGATCAAACATCGGGATAGGCATGCCTATCTAAGAGAAGAAGAACAACAGAATCGAGCTTCTACCGCTTAGGTCTAGGCATTTTTCAAAAATATATATAATAATAATAATAACAAAAATTTAATTATCATAAATTAGAAACTTCTTAATTTTGTGTTGATATGCATATATACATATGGTATTTCTAAAGTCTGCAATGGAAATTGTATTAACCGGTTTATTTAATTAAATAACTGCAATGTATACATTCATACACATCTACATATCACAACACGTGTAGTTAAAGTAACACATCTTGGCGTTTAAACAAATATGAATATCTTGTGTGTTAACAATAAAAAATTCAATGAACTTCTACAGATGTTATGGATTCAAATTCAATAAATAAACGATTTTTTATTCCAGCCAGTGTAATTATTTATTTAATGCAAAACTGGTACAAAAATTCATTTGCTTATGAGCACTGCATTTTTATTTCCTTTGTTCGAAATAGGTATATGGAATATGAACTAATTTTTATAATTTTCAATATCAGAAACCTGAGGTACACTGTGAGCCGGACTCGAGCCCTATTCAGATCGAAAACTAAAAGGTTTCTTCTAAAACGATTGTCCCTTATCAGGAAATGTCAATCCTTCTGAGTATATTTCTGACAATAAATATAAAACTTTTGATAAATATCCTAAAGCCAGTCGGTGGCTGCTTAAATCAAACATGAAAAAGCGCTGCTTTCAATAAATAAATTTGTTTGGAGAATAAAAAATTAAAAAACTTTGTTTAAAAAACCCAAGCAAAAAACTTGAGAAAAGGTGAAAGATATTACATAAAAAATATTTAACACTTTGAATAATTTTTGATGATGTCCATTTTAACGTTGGCATACAATCGGAATGTCCATGAAATTAATTGGGATGGTGCACTGACATCAATGCCCTTGAAGTGAGCTGAATAGAACAAGGACGAAATAACGTGGGTCCTTGGGCAAATTTGGTTTTGGATTTGTGTCTTGCCACAACTCGCACCAAGATAAAAAGAAGGATGAAGTTCTAAGAACGCCCAGAAGGCAACTGTGAGTGCACGATGTCAAAACTTTACTTGGCAACTTTGCGATCTATCACGACATATGCCTGGTGGGATAGACGCCGAGAGCTACAGATGGAAGCCTCCCGCATTCGCAGAAAAAAGTGGCCATAATACGTTAGTATAAGGAGCTTGAGAATGTGGTCGACTCGAACATCTTATAAATAAATACGACGACTTACAAAAGATTTCAAAACTTTAAGTGATAAAATATATTTTCTACGAATTATCCCACATTTAAAACTTTCTTGGGGAGAGAATATGATGTACATATTCTTATATCGGTAAAGCTATGTAGATCCCATTGTCAGCAATTTTAGTTAGTAAAGCTGCGCCGCTCCTTACTAGTATTAGCATTCATCAAACATCCTTCCCAATATGTAATATTATTAACAAATTTTGCGGCGGCGAAAACTGCTTTAGACATAAATGGATCCCGTAATACCGCTACGTTGTCCTCAGGGATCTCGCTCAGTTCTTAATTCGCTCCTAATAAATTTCAATAACAGCAGTGAACTTCTTCAGAGATAAATCCAAGCAGAAATTAACTAAAAAAATGGGATTCTATATTTTTAACTCCATATTTAACTCCATATTTAAGTCTTAGTTATCGGGTTCAGTAGTTCCAATGTGAGATATGTCGGTTTTCATATGTAGGCTTCTCAAATAAATTTCAGCCGCAAAGTGAATTGGCTGTCGGGACTCACTTGTTTCTGGAACTACCTAAAGTGTGGGATTAATTTGTTTTTTAATTTGGTTTCTTCAAAAGGAAAATTTTCAAAAAATAAGCTTGCAATATACTTGTAAATGTAAAGAAATTTCGAAAAATACAATCAACCCTTCAAATACCATTTAAATCAACTAAAAAAAGAATAAACATTTTTGGTTGTGGGGACAATTATTTTTTATTGAAGAAAACATAAACTAGAAAAGCTAATTTCGTCGACAAGTATATATGTATTGGAACTGGCAAGTAAGTTTATTTGCCACCACCGCCACCGCCACCACCACCGCCGCCAAGCTCTTGCTCGAAACCACCACCGCCACCGCCGCCGCCACCACCGCCGGGCAAAGGTTCAGGGTTGGGCATCGGGTTGGGGTTGGCTACAAATATAAGGAAAATAGGTATTTGTAAGTAATTTAATATATTACATGATTTTATTAATTTGCTGTTGTGGTCTTAAAGTCCTGCAGCAGGATTGTAGCGCTGTTCGCTTGAATACTCACCGAAAGCCAAGGCGATTAAAGCCAACACAAAGCCGAATAAAAGAGTGAACTTCATGTTGTAAATGTTGCTGTTGCAATGATTTCCAAATCAAATGCTTCTGCTTTTATACAAAATCTTATAATGATAATTTTGCATTGAGCTCTATTAGATGTTTTACTGCGGCAACAATGAATAACTGCGCTGGGTAGGTGAAAGATAACAAACGCTTGCGTCTGGCGGCCGTCTCGCTTGCCGGGGTTATTAACACCCATAGTACGAGATTTTCTAACGGCGCTGAGGAGCTGGACGACAAATATTGCCTTTCAGTTCGAAGAAATTCAAGCAGGTTTCGCCCAGTTATTTGAGTTAAAATGTTACATACGTGTACACACAAATTTTAGTGTGCACAGACGATGTTGGCGCCTACTCGAACGCTGCAATCGGACAGCATTTACTCAAGGCACAATAACAATCCATCAATTCTGAACTAGCATTTGAATAATACATTGGCTTATACGTTATTAATTAAAGAAACATTTAATGCTCGACTGCGCATTAGTTTATGCATTGATCGGATTATTAATTAACAAATCGGCTGCTGGAATATTTTCACTAATTTATGGCTGATTTATGGCACGTGTGAGTAGAATAACTACCAGCAATTGCGTCTCTGAAGGCAGCCGTCCTAACCCAACCCATTCAGAATATATTTATCCCCGGTTAACGTGATCACGATAACAATGATTGGAAGTAAGTTTTGAAATTTGTGTCAAGTCTCTGACTTGGGAAAGTAAGGGGGGGCTGTTGGTTTAAGATTTATTTTTCGTTAGCTAAAACGGCCGCCGCTAAGCAGTCGATCAGCTAACGAAATTTAAGGCAAAAAGGAATTGGCGCGTGATAAGACACAATGCTGCCACGAATTTAAATTTGTTCGTACTTTGTAAGTGATTAAGTGTATCAGGATCTACTCGTCATTACCAAACTCCTGTACCAGCCAGCAGCATTCATTGAATTAAACTATTAGATATCCTACCATTGATTTTATGATAAGATTCGAAACCTTCTGACCAAAACTTACCATTTTGTTAAAAACTTGTTTTTTTTTTTTTAATTTAAGCTGATCATATTGAACTCAACAAGTTCTATTAGAATTTACTGAACAAGTTTCTTCGATATGGAAACTAGGATTAAAACGAACGGCTGTCACTTTGCAAGACTCTTGTACTTACCAAGTAGTCGCTCTCACTTCAGCGTAGGAACGTCTGGCCTGATATTCGACAATGGATGCGATATCTCACTTAAGAGCGCCTGTGTGGGCAAGTATTTTTTTCGGATAATCGAAAAATTAACCGTTTGCAGCGAAAGCTCCTCATGTGAGCTGAAACCGTTCGAATTATCCGGGATGCCAAGTATTTTTTCCAAAGTTTTCCGATTACAATATAGAGAGATAATCATATACACGTATACAGCTACCTGACTTTCACTACATCTGAGATATTTACAGAAAAACCTGTTTGTGTTTAGAAGTTAAGTCAACATTAGAAATTATCAACTTGCACAAATAAAAATAACTGGGTGGTTGGTTGGTTGGTTGATTTAAAGGGGAGTATCCCAATGATGCTTTCGCGAAAAGTTCTCCTGACTTAATAAATTGATTTAGTTTCTTTCATCCACGCGCACCTATATCTATAAGACTGGAGCTCAGATCATCGGGTCCGAGCGTTTCCTCCTCCTCTTTGCAGATTCTACACTCTGCCGATTCTACCTTCCTAGCTTTTGACGGAGATACTCGTAAAGGAGTATACCTATAAGAATCCTATGTTCTCTTATGCTTAGTGCTAACAAAAGTTTGGTTTGTTTGCAATCTACGCTGCCATGCAGTATCTTGTGGTACGCCGTACGTTAGGACTTTAAGTGCTGTTAAACAATATTTGAAGGAACTGAAAGGTCTAAGGCAATCGACGGTGATAGCGAGGCTGAGATCCAAGTGATATTCACTTGGTTACCCTGACATCAGAAATGAATATGTAACTGAGACATGAACTCCTCTCCCAATACACAGACATTTAAAAAATAAAACAAAAGCATGTGCTAATTGGTGTATAATGAGTTAGAGAATACTAAAAAAGTTGGACCGATGAATTTTATAAGTAAAACGACCTGGGAGCGAAGTCATCAAAAGAGGTATTACTAGCACGCTAATCAAGGTTCACTAAGGTTATCGTAGGAGGTAAAAACTTGTGGAGAAATTTTCCTTAGGCATGGGTAACCGCTTACCAGTTATCATATGGTTATGATGCACAGTGGTCTAGACCTTAAGATATTGTTCATTAAAACCAGTTCCATTCCTGATTGTTACAGATTATGATCTTTAGCTACCTTAGCAAAAGATAGATTACTGAGCTTCTGCCTATCTATTAAGTTTTTCTTTTCTTATATACATATATATGTACATATACATATACATATACCGGTGTGTTTGTTGAAGTGTGCCGGTTTTAATAGTAGATGTCGCTAGCAATATGTATAAATTTCTCTTATTTGGCATATATGTAATTTTTTTCTATTGACATTAACCTACAAAAATACACAAGTCACATTCCGCCAAAATAATAGCGTCATATTTGTTTACCTCAGTGAATATGTCGAGTTTCGTTCCAAGTAAATCGCATTTGCGGCATTCGCTGCTTTTCTTATTTCACCAAAAGAAAAAAGCAGCTGAAGCTGATAGAAACTTATGGTGAACATACTCCAGTGATTAGAATATGTAAAAGTGGAGATTTCGATTTGACAGACAATGAACATCCTGGTGCAGCGAAAAAGTTCGAAGACGAGTAATTGCTGGCGTTATTGGATGTTGATCCAACCCAATCGCAACAAAAATTTGGCAGAAACACTACATGTGACTCGAGGAGCAATTTACCAACGTTTAAAAGCCATGGGAAAGATCTAGAAGTATGGAAAATTGGTGCGACTCCAGCTGAACGATAGACAAATGGCAATTCGAAAAACCGTTTGTGTAATGCTGCTTCAACGATTCGCAAGGAAATCTTTTCGGCCTCGAATTGTCACGGGGGAGGAAAAATGGATTTATTTTGAGAATCCGAAGCGAAAAAAATCATGGCTTTCCCCTGGTGAACCTGGCCCATCGACAGCAAGGCCAAATCGCTTTGGCCGTAAGACAATGCTCTGTGTTTGGTGGGACTAGTGTGGTGTGGTGTACTACGAGTTGTTAAAACCTGGTGAAACGGTGAAAACGGATCGCTACCGACAACAAATGATCAGTTTGAATCATTCGTTGATCGAAAAACGGTCGGAATGGGCCCGAAGACATGGCAAAGTTATCTTGCAACATGACAACGCGCCGTGTCATACCGCTAAACTGGTGAAAGACACATTAAAAATACTTAATTGGGAAATATTATCGCACCCGCCGTACTCTCCAGACCGTCCGACTATCACCTTTTCGCATCGATGGGACACTCCCTTGCAGAGCAGTGCTTCGCGAATTTTGAAGAAGTCGAAAAATGGCTTGTCGAATGGTTTGCCTCGAAAGAGAAAAAGTTTGGAATGGTATCCATAATTTGCCTGAGAGATGGGCGAAATGTGTAGAAACCATTGGTCAATACTTTGAATAAAAAAATTTTGAGAATCCTCTGAAAATTAAGTGTTTTCTTTATCGAAAAAACCGGCAAATTTCTGGTACATCTTTCATTCACTGAGATTACAAGAAACAAGTCGAAGTATAAGACGAGTGTTGGCCACACTGATTTTATTAGATCAGAAGTCTATGCTCTACAATCAGTAGTATCTTGGATGTGGAACCTCCTGAACTGCGATGGAAATAGTAGTAGCATCAGAGAGGCATAAGAGTACCGGGTACACATATGTCTATGAGACTCACATACAAGCATACTGATGACAATAGTAAATTTAACAAAGGAAACGTAGGTCCATTGTATAAAGCAAATGGCCGAAAAGTAGCCGTGTGGGTAGAAATGCATTAAACTACCGCGGAGTTCGAGACCCTTACTTCAGCAATGCAAGGCATTGTTGTTGTTATCCACTAAAAATTAATTTCGATAATTTTAGATTTTAATTTTTTTTTCATTTGGGAACAGACAAGAGATATATGATTATTGATGATTCCCTCTCCATAAAGTCATTTTGATATCTTAATTTTTGCTTTCTACTATTTCGTCGCCATTTCATCATTAAAGAAAATAAAATTTAAATGTCAACATAATGTGTTGAATTAATAACAATTTGTTGAAAATAAATTACTAAAAAGTGATTAAAAATAAATTAATAAGTTGTTATTTAAATTTGTATTATTATATAATTAAAATATATAATATATTTTGTGTTGATAAGAGTATGGGACGCACGTTGATAGCAGCAGCGTTTAGCTCCGCAATTAATGTTAGGGTTCATGAGCCAAAGATAGAACTAAAGGAAATTCCATTTGTACAATGTTAACAAATTTGTTCACGCTGTGTGTAAAAGTACTTGCATACATTCCCTTTGTGTGTGTGTCTGATGAAATGTGTCTCACAACCTATGTTTAATCGATAACTGTAGATATTTTACGTATTCATTATCAATTTAGAGGTTTCTTAATGATTTTAATTGCCGTAAAACGTTGGACACACTCATATTCACATTCTTACACGTATATATGAAAAGAAATATTTCTTCTCCTTGGAATTCCCTCAATATTTATTTACGATTTTCAAATATTTTAATCGCTTAATAAAAATTAAATGTATTTACTTGACCTTTTTGGCTTTTAGGCTGCTCTTCAGCACTGATTAGATTCCAGCTCGTCTGCTATTTGTAAACAAAAATATAATCAATGAAAGCAATTGAAAAGAAAATAAGAGGAACGCAATTAAAATGCAATATTATATTTAGTAATTTTTGTTAGACTTTAAAGCACTGATTTAGTGGGTTCTAATTGATCTATAGCGTCCATAGAGCTTTAATCTGACCTGAAATAAAAAGCTTCTCCTAAAAATCTATCTTCCATTCAAATCGCAAGACCCACACTACAAATTAAAGGAAGGGCTTGGCCGAAGGAGTATTTACTGGTTATAAAAAGCTTGCTGCGACGCCTTACATACCGATGGAGTCGAATTACAACATCCATGAACGTATCGGTATTATTCGTATGAACCGAAAGGGATTTCAACATACGAAAGCAGACGGAACATATTGTTACTAGATTTCAACTTTAATTTGCATTTCGATAGTGAGATAGTGAGATAGCGAGTTTAGATCACAACAGATGTAGAACTGTAATAAAAATAAATTAATTTAAGCAAGAAAAAGTTAAATACTCGTGTTTATTTTTATTTTTCAGCTGAAGTGAAGACGTAAATGATATAAAATTAAAGCCTCAACAACTTCTATAATTAGTTTACTCCACCAGTCCGCTTTTCAGAGATTTTGTTGGACGACCGTTACTTGTAAAAGAGTCTCTTAGATTTTAACTACGTACTCCTAAAGTTTTCTTTTCCTTTCCCGTATCATCGCATTTTCAATTGGTGGGCCTACACTCACTTGTAGTCGCTTTTCTGTGCGAGTAGCAAGGCAGCATGCTCTCGGCTCGTGTACTCGAAAGACATCCAACCTACGATCAATCGACATTGCAGTGGAAATCATTGTAGCGAAGGAAGCAAGGTATTATAGACGGACAAAATATACTACATATCTCTATATTTTATCTGCGAAAGATCTATTCAAGCTACAATAAAAGAGGATGGATGTCGTAGTAATGACATCTAAACGGATGGATCAAAAATTATCAAATGTGTGGTAAGCGTCTTGATAATTTTTCCAACAATTAGAGGAACCTACAGTTTGTTCTAAGCCACCTTCGAACGATCATTGGAGTTTTATCAAAGTTTTTATTTCATGTAAGAAATATTCTGGGGGGAACTGATATTCCCTACCGAGGGGAGACGGCAATTAGAAAAATGTATTTTTTATGGTATAATTTTGGATATTGGTCGAAGGAGGACTCGAACCATGACCCCTTCCGAATGGTAGTATGCACTCTTAAACACTCTGTTATTATAGCCGCCACAAATTTACCTCGAATTAATTTTAAACTCCATCGGACATTATATAAGACAGGATTGCAGGATTATTGGCATTTCGGATACAATTTATCCCAAACATCAAATAACCGAAGCAAATTATTAAATTTTTAGTATATAAATAGTACAGCACCTCTACAAGAAATTCCAAAATAAATTATTTAGGAAATAAATATTTTGAAGTAGGAAATAGATTCGCGTCAATTTCGTTACAAAAAAGAGAAGAAAAGTTGGAGCAAATTTTCTTATATGTATTTATCTGATTCTAACTCATAACTGGATTGAATTAATTTTCAATACATCATTGCTAATTATACAGAAAGTAATTGTTTATGCTATTTGAAATTATCAAACAATTACTTGCCAAGCAAAAAGTCTTCATAGTTTGAATTCCGTCACTAACCTTTAGTAATTTACATGCTAATTTGTATACTCGTATATGTATGTTTGAATATAATACATGTGTATGTAGGTAGACATATACTACCGAACTTGACATTGACATTAAAAATATAAACACTTACTTATGTATGCAACTCTATTTTTAAAATTAGTTTTAAATTAGGGCTTAAAGTGAGAGAGGGAGTTTCTATAAAGACAACACCTGCTGTTGTTAATGCTATTATTGTACATATATATACGTAGGCTGCTATATATAGGTCTGGCCTAGGCAACACTAAGTGTTGCCAGGTGCAATCTGACATTTCCATTAGAAAGTTTGACATTTTTTAGCATAACATCACTCAGAACGTTTTATCATTTAATCGTGAATTGTTTTATTTACAGGGATTTAAAAAATTCATCTCGGCCAAAAAATGGAACTAACTCGTGAACATTTTCGTGCCATCATTTTTCACAACTTTCGACGTGGATTATCACGACAAGAGTGCATCGATGAACTAAAATCTTTGTATGGCTATGAAGCACCATCCTATAGCACTGTGAAAAACTGGTACAACGAATTCAATCGTGGCCGACGCTCGCTCAAAGACGAATTCCGTGAAGGTCGTCCAAAAACAGCCGTTGTGCCAGAAAACATCGATGCCGTACGTGAACTGATAATGCAATACCGTCATGTAACATACCTTCAGATAGAGGCATGCCTATGCATTTCTTCCACCAGCATACATTCAATATTGCATGAACACCTGGCCGTAAAAAAGGTTTGTTCTCGTTGGATCCCGCACAATTTGACAATCGCTCAAAAAAGGCTCGTGTGGATTGGTGTAAAGAAATGTTGAAAAAATACGATCGCGGTGCTTCAAAAGACGTTTATAAGATCGTCACAGGTGACGAATCATGGATCTATCTAAACAAAACAGCAATCGACCGTGTGGGTCTTCCAAATCCAAAAAAAAAAACCATTTTCGTTGATAAATATTCGTATTTTCATTATTAGGCCAGAAATATATCTAGCAGCCCTCGTACATACATATGTAGATGTAGGAATTATATATGACATATTATATATAGTATGTATACAAATTCTAATTAGAGTATGCAGTATGGAAATTATATATTATACATATTTGTATAATTGTATATCTATAGGTAAATATAAGGGAAAAGGCTTTCAAACTACTTCGGATGTCGACTTTTCTAGTTTCAATACCTCAAGATTTTATTGAAATCATTTTCGATTGTCTTTTTCAGTTAGGCTGTAATGAGATACGGAGTTCTAAATGAATATACTCGTATATACGAGTATTTTTATTTTGATTTACCTTTTTATTGAAAACCGTAAATGTTTGCAGCTAATAAAAAACCTATATGCATGTAAGCAGCAGAAGTACAATAGAATGGGTAGACCCATCAAAATTTATACTGTACGGGTCAGAAATACGAGTTTAATTTGGCTAAAGCTCTGTCCGTCGGTTTGCACGCAAATCTCAAGATATCTCAATCAAACTTGCTACACAGATACCCTGGCTACAGGGGAGCGCTCGTATTTTGGAAATATCAGTTTTTCATAGAGGTAATGTGGTTCTTTAGAGTTCATTAGATAAAAAAAAGATATACATTGTTTCTGGCTTTTAAGTTATCATAAATTTTAGAACTTAATAAACTAGACCTAGCAGCAGACATATGCCCAAATTTTCGAATTCCATAGACATAGCGCGTAATATCATTAAACAGGATATCAATTTTATGAGAAGGCTTGGGGTCGTGCTTGCTGTGTACCAACTCTAAGTCGTAATTTATCTATGTTTTGGAATGAGTCAGATAGGTAAATGTGGAGATCATCTGAATATGCATCTATATTTACATAATTGTAATGGCAGCGGTCTCAAAATGAATTCTTAGGGAATACCGTGGTCATGGACTTTGCCTTTAAGTTTGCTAATCCAATTTTCACCAGCTGGGCTCTGACTAATAAATAACTTTTCAAGAGCGACACATCATTTTCGCCAAAGCCGAAATATTGTGTGAACTTTGAACCGAGCAATACATAATCAACGAAGCTAAATTTGTTGGAGAAGGCCAGTAAACACAGTTCATCTTTGTCATATTGTCATATAAAGTTTGTAAGTCGTCTAAAATTTTAGCCTTTGCGATAGCCCATCCATGCCCACCACTAAAACCTGTTTGGGAAGGGGAAAGTAAATGATTTTTCGTTATGTGATTGGTCATTTGCTCAGACATTAAAGACTCAAATGCAAGCACTATTCGTTTATTTTAATCTGATATGACAAACAGTGGTAACTTTGCAGAAGTATGTGAAACATGATGTGGTTATACAGCGATGAATAATGTGTCAGTGGGCTATACGATCGATTTTCCAGATTTGAGATTTTGGGAATTTGGTATTCTGCACACAAATGATGAATTACACATTGGTTCTACAAATTATTGAAATCGAACAACTATCACATATAGTTCCTATACACCAATTTTTTGAGATACATATGTGGTTTGTGGTCAAAAAAAGAGTTTGAAATTTTTTTTTATACGTTAGTATCTACAAATAAATATTGACACCGAAAATAAGCAAGATCGAAACAACAAATTTTTCAGATATGAAAATTAATATTTTATCTTAAAATGAAATAAAATAAAATGCGGCTTGGTCGAAGGAGGTATTCTTTCTTGGTGGTTTTATTTTTAACCATCTTAAGTATGCATGTATAAATGGATTTGTATTTTTAATCAAAAATACTTACATTAATTTTTACTTTTAAAGGTAAAATTCCGAATGTTTTGTTCTCATCAATTAAGTACAGTTCGACAAAGTTCTTTTGAAAGAAAACTAATAATAATAAAATCGAAAGTTTTTTATTTCAATTAAAAAAAGCAAAAAATCTTAAATTGTAAATATACTTGAGCAAATTGTGATTAAGGAATCATTGCACTTTTCAGACAAAGAGATATGCAATTCATAATTTGCTATTGAAATTTTTAAATTTGGCAAAATCAATCACCGGCTTGCCTCCAATTGATGAATACTTGTCTGCTCTGAAGTGTTTAATGAGGATTTTAATCATCTTTTATTTACTCAATTGTCGATTTGTTGTTGTCACTTATGAATAATCATATATACGTATGCACATTGTATGCATCTCATCGAATTGTATTTTTGTAATGCATAAATAACATTTTGTGTTTTCGCGAGTCTTAATCGGACATTACCCTATCCTAACACGCAAGAATGAATTGAATTGTTCATTTAATTATATTCCATAAGTGAAATTATTATAGTATCTTCAAATACCAAGTTTTTTTAAAACTTGTCGAAAGAAATAAAAATATTGAAATAAATCGATACTGAAGAAATTGTTTTTCTAATATAGTCGCTCTTCGGCAGTGATGATCAACGTCTGAGGAAGTATCACCGTTATAGAAATTATCTCGTAAACATTATAAGACTTTTCACTTGAGACAATAAAAGTGTCTAGAACCCACAACAGTACCTTTGCAAAAAATCGTCAAAGCGGTTATAAAGTAAAAATTTATATTATATAAATACTTACGAACGGCGTAGTCGGATTTTCCCAATTTTTCCGGGGAATTTTTGGTCCTCATGTTTTTTGTAACAATCAGCCGCCTTCGAACGACATATGCCTTTTGAAGAAGAGCTTTTTATTTCATGTCAGAAATGCTTAAGTTTTTAAAAGAAGATTCAATAAATGAAAAATAATATTACAAAATAGGTAAAAAAGCAATTAAAGGAAATCTCAAATGCAATTAAATAGATGAGTTACAGGGAATATCACAATATTGTGAAATAAAAAAGACATACAAAAGGAAAATAATAAATTTCAACTTCAATGGTACCGCCATTTGGTTTAAGATATCATCATTGACTGAATTCTAGAAAATTCTATATTTTTAGTATTTTTTTCTGTAAGCAAAGGTGCTGCCAATAAGGCCATTTTTCAATTTATTAAAATGTTTATTACAATTATAATTTTCCCAATTTGGGTGTCAATTTTCGACTCTCTCTACATATAAATTAGGTTAAAAATAGTTTCATTCGAAACCATTTCATACGAATTCGTATTATCCCCATTCTTAGGAAGTTTTTATAACATCATTCCGTTGTTGGTAGAACCATACCTACACCTCTTTAGCTTCTGGTAGACTTATGTTGATACATAGAATAGCCGTTAAATTCTCCACCATTAATAGCACCAGAACTTGAACCACGACCATCCGCGTTATAGTATTTCTTGCTTGTTCCACGGCCGCCCAGTATTAAAAAAATTATGGTTTGAGTAATTGTTTGCTCTACGAAAAGATAAATACTTACAGCTTTTCGTAAATCACAAAATGGTGGATTTTTTGGAATATTTAATTTGCTGGAATCCAACACCACAGTCAGAAGAAATGCTCTCCTCGGTCAAGGCAAACAGGCTGAGTCTATTAGGAAGGTTTTACTGTTGTTGTTATTTAACAACTTTTTACTATTTTCTCGCAGAAAGGTGTGTTTGATTTTCAAATACAATATAAAAAAGTGTGAAAGTATATGTTTTGTCTGAATCAATTGAAAAAACTTTAAAGATATGCTAATATATGCAAATATGTAAATTTTTGCATATACATGTACATACTTTTGTATATGTATGTATGTATGTAAGTACACAAGAAAATACTATATAATTGATGTGTGTATGTATGTTTATATAATATGTATGTTTATTAGCATGTAATTGTCTTAATATGTAAATTGGCAAAGGAAATTGTATATAATTCCAAGATATGCACGTGCATGCTATTTAAATGTATGGTATATTTATACATACATATATACGTGTGCATGTACTATATTAGTTATAATACGATCAAGAAAATTACTAATCAGACATGCTAGGTACGTACATATGTATGTATTTATCGACTAAAAGTGAATAACTTAATTTTTTAGCAACAAAATATGTAAGTGAACTTTGGGAAAAATGAGAGGTTAGAGAAGTTTCGAACTGAGTCACCTGAACGGCGTTGAGTGACTGATGCCCAGTGAATTGAAAAATTAAAGCAAAAATAGCCTGGCCCAGAGCGAGAAGTGTTTAGTCGACTAGTGTCAGTGTTAGCGGGAAGATGAAGTCAAGTTTACCTCAGCTCAGACAGGCAGGCGTGATTTTGCTGGCATTGAATTGCGTTTTACTTTGCACAGGTGAATTAAGCGTAAATCGTAAATACTTAGAAATGTACAAACATACAAACAAACGAAGAAGTCGAAAAACGAGTTAAAAATATATGTATTTATATGGAAAAGTGTTGTTTACTTGAAATCTAATAACCTTTTATTTGCCTGAATTAGAGGCGGTGTAGTGGCTTAGTATATCGCTACTGTCGCTGCACCCCTCCACAGACTGCACATATGCATTGCATTGCTAATAAAAAATGCAATAATAAATATCTGTACATACATATGTTTACTATTTACAAAATTCTTGGAAACTGTGAAGGCAACAAACACAATTAACTACGAATCTATTTCGTTTCAACTTTTTATTGCAGCTCAAGGTGGCAATGGTGGCGCTGGTGGCTGGGGTGGCGCGCCAGGTCAGCCTGGAGCGCCCGGTGCGCCGGGTAACAGTGACTATGGTTTCGGCTACGCAGGCATAGATAGCCGAGGACATGCTTACGGCGGCGCTGGTGGCAACGGTGGTTACTATGTTGGCGGTGTAGACGATCAAGGCAGACGGTTTTCATATAGCGGCGGCGCTGGCGGTATGCCGGGCATGCCAGGTGCGCCAGGCGGGTATCCGGTTGCGCCTGGAGCGCCAGTTGGCCCTGGTAACTACCCCAATTACTACGATCCGCGCTACCGTTCGTCAGCTAATACTGTGTGCGGGCAATCGCGCTGGCTGTGGCTGTTGTTGTCGCTAACAGTGTTTATGAGAGTTTTATAAAATGAATGAAAAAACATGAAATGTTTTTCAAGAAATTTCGCTATTTAGTTTAAAGACTATCTATGTATAATTGTTAGTTGTAATCCATGTGAAAGAGTTATTGTAACCCATTTTCAAACATTTCTATTCCTCACCAACTCAACGCACTAGTTTTTAATTTCCAAGTTAAAATTGTATTGTACCTACACGTAAAATTAAAACACGTACATTATATGTAAATGTGAATGTAGGTTAAAAAATAAATTAAATAAAAATAAAAATTATATTTAATTGCACTGTAAAACTTTTGTGGTCTACTCTTATTGCATTTGTCGGAATTTCACACGAGCCGCCCAGCCGCCTTCACACGATGACATCACGCCTCTTATCGTGCTCCGCCCTGATCGTGTTCGTAACCACAACTCCACAATGTGTTTTTATGCGTTTCAGATGTGTTCAATTTATTTGCATTTGTCATAAAAATTCGGCTGACAGTCATTTCTGTCGGTGTCGACTTTGTGTGTGGATTGCAGCGACACATGACTTCATTGTTTATGACTACAAACCGCTAATTGGTGTACAACTCATATAAACATACAATTTATGTATATATACATACATACAGGTATATACATACATATGTATAGGGTCGCTGTGCACTCAGTGTAAACAGAGAATTGCGCATTTTATTTTCAGTAAGTGAACATACATACATAGCCACATCCAAACATGGCTAGTATAAAAGAAATTGTTTGTAAGATGTTGAAAAGTTATGTATCTGTTGTTAATTTCAATTGAGATAAATAAGGTTTGTGAAGAAATATTCATAACTTTCTTCATGTTGCTGAATTTTGTAAGCTGCCATGGGTATCGAAGTATTACTCGTCTTAAAATATAATATTTCGATAGCAACTACTATAATGAATTTTGGATCTAAGGCAAAATACCTATTTTCTCTTAATCACAAAATGATAGCTTTCAATTGCGAGCAGCATGCTACTTTATACGCTGTTATCTTGGCATTTGCCTTTACAAGAGACACGACACTTCAAGTTTGGAAGGTCGGCCAGATCTTGTTTTCGAAGTCGAAATTCCTGTCTCTTTGAAGTTCTTAACAACTGTGCGAACTGGTGTCCATGCTATACCCACAGTTTTTCCTATTTTCCGGTAGTTTTGGCAATCATTTTTCTTTCGCTAATGTCTATTTCTTTTCTCTTCGGCATCGTTTCTAAGAAAATTTTCGAAAAAATTGAAAATATTTGTAAAGTGGTTATAATAACACTAATCTATTTCAAAAGGGTTTTTTTTCATAAAATTTGCTGTATGTATGCACGGCTACATGATGAGCGTACACTTTTGACGCACGCATTACTGGACTGACCTAACAAAAGTACCGTTATCAAAAGCAACGCTCGTCTACGTAAAAAGGTTTGTGGCGCCAGCAGCATGGCAGACTGTGACTTATAACAAATATGCAAAATTATAATTATTTTGCTAAGGGTTTTTAAGTTTTCAACAAACAAAAGTTTCATTTTGTTAAGAGCGTAGACTTATGACGGCTTGTGTACAAACATACGTACATATCTATGTGTGTTCCGGCCTCTGCTTTAGTCAATCCGCCTTATTCAATTTTTTGTTATTGCAAAAAAAAACAAGCATTTACCAAAAAGTATGCCCGTACACAGCTTTGTGTTGACGAAATTATGAATAAAAATATGTTTACATACGTGTATGTCATACATACATAGGTATCTTCTTACCTTTTTGCTCTATTTCAGTAGAGTAAGAAGTTTTTTCCAAAATAGTTGGTTCAATTTAATTAATGAGTAAAAGTGTCTGTGAAAATTATCAATAATTTATTGAATTCTTTAAGGCTGCATCGAGACGATAAACTTTCGGTCGTTTTGGTCGAAACATTTGGAAATATTAACGTTAAAGCAGTTATAAAAATAAATTTTATTTCGTTCTTACCCGAAACAAAAAGTTGCCGTTAATGTTAAATCGTTAGCAGCGAGCAGCCATTTTAAAATCAACGTTAACGATTTCCTTTCGCTTTCAGACCTGCCAAATTGATACTTTATTACTTGGTAAACCGATATGTGAATTTTACAGAAATACCATAAAATACGCGTTTAATACTAGCGAAAAACGATAAACGATTTAACAAGGCAACAAGGCTAGTATGCCTAATAATTTCGAAAGATTTCTGATATCTATGATATCTCCTTCCCTCCATCATAACAAGGTGATACTATAACACCAATGTGTTTTTTTTGAGTAGCCTTTCCTTCCTGTCAGAAATACACTCGGAGAGATTGACATTTCCATTTTTTATTTGAATTAATTTTCTATAACTTTTGGATGGTGGTCGAACCAGGACTCGAACCCAGGCCTTCCGAATGGCAGTACGCAATGATAACTACTCGGTTATCGCAGTCGCCAGTATTTCTTGACGTAGCACAAGCGTTCGACATGGCGTGGCTTAAAAGTCATATATGTCTAACAGGCGGTTTATAGTAAAACAATCGGAATTTATCACTAAGAGGTCTTTAGTAAAAACTGGCGTTCCTCAAGGATTCTAGGGTTTATACTGTACATTATATACACTGCCGACATCCCAGTAAACCCATAAGGTTTAAGAGCCCTAGAAAAGCATCGAAAACAATTAGTAACATAAATGGCATAATTATTTCCGAACCATGCAAATATTTCGGTATACACCTACATAAAAGCCTCCCCTGGAAAAGATACATGGATGCCAAAAAAAAACACGTATGATATTAAAAGTAGCAAAGTTAAATAGGATGTTTCATAAGAACTCTCAGCTAAAGCCAGAATGCAAAGTACAATGCAATTATAAAAGCAATTTGGATGTATGAGATTCAACTGTGGAGTATGACCCGTGTAACTAATGTAGGGAAAATACATAGGATCCACTCCAAAACTATAAGGGTAATAACGGATCCACCCTGACACGTTCGTGACGTAAATATACTTAAAGAAAGGAGTAGAACGAAGTTTCTCGCAAAACTGAAAACTCATCTCAATCCTTCAGCTAACGTTTTGTGTAAATTATCTACAAATTTTCGACTTCGACGAAGAGATGTTCCCGTCTGCTAATGAGATCGCCATAGTTTTGAAAAGGGTTCTTAGTTAACTCGAGCTAAGATATTTTTAATTTAGCTTTAAGTTTAGTGTACTTATTGGCAGTACGCTCTGCGAACCACTCGGCTATCGCCGTAGCATATTTTTTTAATAAAAAATCAGAACCTTTTGAAATTAAAAACAATCGTACACCAATGCCCGTATGGTAGATGTGATTCGTGTTTTCCGACAATTACAATATTATAATAGATATTTATTCTGCACTATTATTAGTATTACCCTCTGTTATCGACGAAATTCGATCATAACTATTTTAGGGTGGAATATAATTTTTTATGAACTTTATACGCTAAACTATTTTCTATTTACTCACTTGAGAATACTGAAAACGATGTGTTTTAATCTATATGTTATAATATACGGATCAAGCCCCACCCTATACTATTTATCGTAGAGGAACTTGGTGAGTGTATTCCGCGTATGACGTAGGCAATTATAGTAAATAAATCAATTATAATAAAATAAAATTTCATTTGAAAAGATTGAAAAAATTGCAATAAGCTTTTTTAGTTGCTTCTTATTATTCTAAGGCCACAATTTATTACCACCTTTTCGCTAGTTTTTATGTTTTTATTAAATAAAATGTTGAAATTCTCTTTCACTTTCTCTTTACACTTTCTAAGCTCTCTCCGGTGCTAAGATTTTGGGATTTTTATTAGAGTTAGTCAAAAAATAAAGGAATACAACTTTGCTTTATTTAACATTTTTAATTTAGACATCTTTGATAAAAGAGTTGTCACTTGTCTTCATAATGAACATATTTATTAAACATATTTTGTTGAGAATCCAGAATCAATAATTTAAAGGTAGTTTCATTCTATCTTCGCAACCAATTCATAGCTATCTGGCATTAAACTTGTTTCATCTTTTTCGTGCTATCCTCTATTTCAAAGATTTTTTGCAAGTGTACACATGATTTTATTTTAATATTTTTCTGTTTTGAAAGTGCTGCAAATTTATTGCTAGTCGCTCGAATATTTCTGAACGCTATTAAATTTAATATAATCGCTAAATATATCGAAAGTTTATAATCGAAGTTTCTAATAAAAATAAGAGATTTCAAATCTATCAATATCAATATCTTTCCTAACTTCTGCTGTCTAAGAAAAACCCTTGAATCCAGGGATGCTTAATTAACGAATCGACGCTATTTCGTTTTATTATAATAAAAAATAATTTCAACGAAATAATTTTGCTTCGTGTCGGCGACTGTTATCGATACGAAATGAAACATAAAACGATTTGTTCAAGATGAATTTTGCTTTTTAAATTAGTATTTTACTTTTAGAGAGAATTAAATAGTTCATAATTAACCGAGGAAGCAAAATGTTGTCGAATATTCAACTTTTTTGCGTTTCATCAATTTTCTAGTGCAATTCAAATTTGGAAATTTAAATTTTTTATGTTTCACAACAAAACAACAAAATTAAAAAGCATAAAAAACTTTAAGCGTTCATTGTGGCTTATCCTTGGTTTACTTCGCTCCGTGATCAGAGCTTCAACTGGCAAGCAAGACAAACCACGTTTTTTTTGGTGAATCAGCCTTTACTCACACGTTTTATTAAATGCAGATGAGTCAAAGTGATTATCGTACCAAGAGACAGCAGGAGTGCGCTTGTTTCTCCTAAAAACTACCTCTTTTTTGCTGAAAACCTTGGGAATCTACGCCTTAAGCGCAAGGCTAATAGGGGCATTCCGCAAGGTGGTGTTCTGTCTCCTCATCTATAGATCTTGGTCATCAAAGACTTGTTCAAGAAGCTGGAAATTGCGCTCTTTGTCTGGTTAAATTCGTATACATCTAAATGTGGTCACAAGTTATTCACCATGAAATCTAGAATCCCGAAGCGGCTCCTCACTCAATAAGGGGCATTCGTATTAATACTTGCAGACAGTCCTGGAAAGCATATATCGACGTGGCAATGAAAAGAAGGGCCACCATCGGCTATCGGATTTACATAACTAAATATAATATAATATAATATATATATAATATTTTAATATATACACGGAAGAATTGCTTATGGATCGGTCGACGGAAAAGATCGACGATGTAGTCTTTTGTTAAAAATTATTCATTCATGCATCCAGATCATTGTAGTATTTTCAAGCAGTGCTTGCTGCCATCAAGGAAGCAATGAGTAAATCCTTTTTGACGGTGGATTCTGTGAGACAGACCAAAATTTACTCAGACAATTACGACATTGAGTTCCAAAATGGAATGTTTTACATCGCGGTTTGTAAAGTCTACTTTCTTCAGAATTAAAACTATATGGGTAGCAAGTAGGTTCCAAGCGAATTGTTGATAGCTTGGTCTTGAAACAACTGAGCGAGTGCAGGACTAGAACTTCCCCAAGGGCGGTTGTAAGATCGTTTGGCCTAAGGTAAACAGTGAGCCCAACATTAAAACTCTCGCATACAGTGAAAGTTCACATCCAGCATTATTCGAAGGAAGTCCACACGTTAAGGCTTTGCATATTATAGAATTCAAACCGTGGTGGTTAACTGTCCTGTGTTTCCGTGGCTGAGACTGAAAATTCTATTATTACATCCGTTTAAAAAATCGAAGGAGTTGACAGACTTTAACTTTTGGCAGATTTGTGACAAGCACTAAGCGACTCACTAAATGAAGACTGATGAAGTGTTCAATATATTTTTACACTTTGTGGCATCACAAGGAATGTGATTTCTGTGGGATACTCTTGGAATCAGCCACATCTACCTAACCTAAGCTTTTATATTCTTTCCTTTGGCTCTATTTATTTATTTATTGACTAGAAATCATCAAGTACATTATAATATTAAGTGCACTTTTTTCTTTTTTTATATGTATATGTACATCTGCACAGTAAAAAATTCTCAAATTCCTAGTGGAGGTCTGAAAATGAATTATTAAATAATTCGTTGCTTCAGCCCTACGATTTATTACTAATAAACACTTCAAATGCCGCAATCATGCAACTTGTTCCTATCTAAATATTTAATCGCTAATTTTATCGCATTAGTTTCAGAAAATTATTTAATTAATGAGAGAAAAAACAAGCATTTTATGTATAAAAAACTGCTGTTTTGAGTTAAATTAAAAAGTATACATTGGAATGTATATACTCGTATGTATACTTACTTACATATGTATGTATGTACATACTCGTATAATATATTCAATACACAAAGGTATGCATATTTGAATTTAGATGAGGTTAATTTTTGTTTAAAGCGAATCTCGTAAACATTTACATTGAGACTGCAGATTAGCGCCACAGCACGTCGCACAAATAAAATTCTATTATTGAAAAATTTTCAAAACAACCTTTTAGTTGACTTACTTATTATTGCATTAGCGGTGTATAAAAGTGTTCAGTCAGTGAAATAGTTGCGGAAATTTACATAATGAAGGTTTTACTGTGCCTAAACATCTTTCTCGCATGCTTCTTACTTTGTCCAGCGCAATATGGCAATGGTGGCGGTGGCGGCGGCGGCGGAGGCGGTGGCGGTGGCGGTGGTACCGGTGGTTATGGGTATGGTGGCTATGGACCGAATGGGCCTTATGGCGGATCAGGCGGAAATGGGGGTTTTGGTTACTATGGACCTGCTGGTAGTGGCGGCGGCAGCAGTGGTAATGGTTATGGTGGTCCATTTACCGTAGGCGGTGTTATGGGTGCTGGCGGTGGTGGTGGTGATGAAAATGGCGGTGGTGGTGGTTATGGTTATTCTTTTGGTTAAGTATTCCTTTTTTATTGTTTGTAGATATGTTTGTAATTAAAGTTTGAATTCGGGAATAAAGCGCTAAAGCAAAAAACTATATTCTTATTGACACTAGATGGCAAGCTTGTGTAGCACCCCTGGAGTCCTAAAAACTTTGACAACATGAGTTTATGTAGCTATAGTTTGTAACCAGAGTAACAGGTTAAGGACAATTGCAAATTTTGTGGATTCGACTGAAAACTCGCGAGCTTGACTTAACTCTTCAATATCCCTTAAAACACTAATGACTGAGTTTGCAAGGAAGCTGGTAGCTTCTCTGAGTAATTCATGGAAATACCGATGAAAGAAAATAGCGAACGTTTGCTTCGTTCGTTCCATGATGTTCAGGTGGGAGAATAACTATCCCAACGGGAATATTTCTCCAGCTAAACTGGCTTGCATCAGTGTATTGGACTAAAAAAGAAAAGAGTAACGACAGTTGTCAATTTCTGATGGCAACACTCTTCTTCTTTATTGGAGCATTAGATGGTTGTACGCAGTACCAGATTTTGGTACAAGAAATTCACCAAGTTATATCGGAAATCCTCAACCAATTGTGATAGACGGATCGATTCTCGGACCTAACATCGACTCACTGAGTTTATGAATGGAACACTTCTCTATCGATGATGACGGAAAAGGTATTCGAATTATGAAGACTTTCGAATATCGATTGTCCGCTTAAAGAATAACAAAGGGGTAAGAGCCATTCGCTTGCCGGCCAACTTATTCAACTACGGAGGCATATATCAGCTTCTTTGCAGAATATGGTTGGATGAAGGCATGCCCAACGATTCGAATCTAAGTCTGCTCTGCCTTGTTAGTATGGCCTTAGATCTGCTGAGTCCATCATTCACGAGATATTCACCGTGCGTCAAATCTTGAAAAAGACCCATGAGAAAAGAAATTCTACACACCACCTTTTCATTGATTTTTTTTAGACAGCTTCAACAACACAACAAAGACTTGCTTTATGGTCGATATGTCTGAATTTGGTATCACTGCAAAACTTATACGGGCGTGTAATCTTATGCTAGACAATATCAGAAGCGCAGTCAAACTTTGAAAGGATCAGAACCCTACAACTCGCTCATCGTCATTCAAATCCTTCTACATACTCGCATATACTATATGGGGCAGAGGGTTACACGGTGTCAACATCCGACGAGCCGGCATTATTAGGCTTCGGGAGAAAAACGGTGCATATGTCAAAGAAGAAGAAGAAGAAAGTGTTATAGAGCGCCATGTAAAATCCTTCCAAGGTGATAATGAAAGAAGCTTTATCAAAATAAGTTTTGTTACAGAAGGCAATTTTCCCTAGATCACTAATCTAAGTGGGGTCTAAATTAAAAAATACGATCGGGATGTCTCGAATATCAGGGTATGACGTACTCAGGCCTACGGCTGTGCTGTTTTCATTGTATAAAATTGAATAGAAAAATTTAAATTTTTAACATAGAAATGCTGGACTGTTTACTGGAAAGCCATAACTGTTCTACTGTTTTTAATCTTTGTAATAAACCTTTTTACATAGATACATACGTACATATCGTTAAATACCATCCAACTGAGTAGTCTATAATTCGCTCGCCAAATTTTTTTTGGAATTTATAAAATAGTTTTCTACTAAGTAGGAAACTGACTTTTGTTTTTAACTGCCAAGTCCACCATTATTTCCTTGGCCACTACCACCACCTGCACCGCCGCCCAATATTCCACCGCCACCACCATTATTCTGACCAGGTTGTCCCGGTGCACCGCCGGCACCACCATTTCCGCCACCACCACGTCCAAATGCTCCAAAACCACCACCTCCAAAACCTCCAGGATTAAATGGACCAAAACCACCACCACCACCAAAGTTGCCACCAGGAAGGAATGGGTTAAAGCCACCATTTCCCGGTATTCCACCATATGGTCCGTTCTGACCAAAACCTCCAGCACCACCACCAAATTGTCCAAATCCACTGTTAGCACCGGGACGCCCGAAAGCGCCGAATCCACCGAAAGGACGATTTGGTCTGATGCCAAATTGCGCTTGGCACGAAAATACTAACGCCAGCAAAGTTGTATGTATTAGAAGTGTCTTCATTTTCGTAAATATTCCACAAAAGTAGTTCACAGGCATTTATACTCCAACTAATTATGAATCATTTCGGAATGATTTATGACTGCTTATTATATTTGCGTTTCAATTCAAAGTGATAAGTTTATAAAATTGTATGACCATTAGCATTTCGCATTTAGGTTTAATGGGAAGTTAATGAGGTTATTAGAGTTACATATATGCACTCATAAACACTAAAAAAGTAATGATTCATTGCCGGAGTCGGATTAGTTATTGCTTTGCTGTTAGTTGCTGCTAGGGACTTTTCAAAAACGCTCCCCGAGTATTGTACCATAAAAGCGAGCACTGGTGAGGTGTCAGCAAGCTTTGGGAATATCTTTACCTGAGATAGTTGGATGAACGGTAATAGTAGGATAAAATCGTCATAAACATCTTGAAATAAAAAAAACTGTCTATATAAATTATGTAATTCCGTTTTCCAATTAAGCGTGATTTTTGTAATTTTACGAACTGTTCAGTCCAACGAGCATCGGGTAATTGATTAACTGTTTTATTGATTCAAAAAGTGCGCTATGATAACTATACAATTATATCATTATCATTCCATTTTTCTAGACCACTTCTTTGTGCAAACTTCTTCAAGAGATTTGTTGAGTTGTTTTGGGAAAGGATTCGGACAGTCTATGACGCCATACTAAGTGTAGAGAGAGTAATCCGCCTAAAATTTAGTGAAGAAAGAACAAAATTTGTGAGGGCTCCAGCTGACTGCTGCGTCGTCTTAAATTGCCGTAAATCAGACAAATATAGAGTGACTTTAAGATACACTGATCAAAAAAGTCTGAGCTAAAATGAATAAAGGCCAACATAGGCCTTGGATATGGTAAAATTTAAATTAATTAGAAATTCGAATCTAGAATCCAACAGCTCAATTATATATGCAGAGGTTGCGACAAAGTGATGCGGAGATACATCATATACATTTATTATATAAATACATACATACATATATAATTGGTAATTTTTAACCACTGAAGCGATTTTCGGTCCATCATCTCTTCCAATTTTTGCTATGTATCTAGATGTTTCTCCAACAAATTTACATTTCAGAAATACACTTGGAGGACTTGATATCCCAGCAGAGGGGGGACCTCAATTAGGAAAATTAAGGTCGCTAAAAATTTCAATGTTTGGTCACACCAGTACTCGAACTCTGACCTTTGCGAAAAAAAATTTGTGGAGATCCTATATGTAGCTTTGTAATCAAAATAGGTATAGTGATTTACCTCATTGAAAATTTTTAAAACTTGAATATGGTTGCGAAAAGCTGGCATGGTTTCAGCTGAGTTAAAGCGGCTGCTGATCCGAATGACCAGCGCACTTAGACCTGAAGTCTCATCGTATGCCGCTGCGGTGTACCTATCACCTTCGTGCGAACCATTTCGTGTGCCTTATACCTAAACGTGACAATATTGCCTATACCAGTTGCTGCTAGGTTAAACAGACAATCAAATAAGCGATTTCCTAAAAACTTATGTTTATTGCAGCTTCGAGAAAAATTATTCGAAAAGTATCCCCTTCCATTATCGTGGAGCCCCACTAAACAGTGTCCAGTTAATATACCAGTCTTTGTATTGTTAGTGAACCGGTCCAGGAAAATTAGATGCCCTAATATTTCAGAAACAAACACATAAAATATCAGTTTTGTTTTATTTTGCTTTTCATCATAGTTTATTTGTAACAACCACCAAAATTTAATGAGAGCTTCAGACTTGATGTGATCCATTTTCACGTAATGATTGTTACATAGGTAAGTCCAAAATGGCTGAAACTTTGGAGAATAACTACGAGCTCCACTTGGATTTATGAATTTACACTGCTCAGAGTACATCTCAAATTCACATATAAAGAGGTAAAATTGAATGTCAAACGTGTATAAATAAATATGGTATTAGCTTAGATTAATAGTGGCGTCTGTAGATAAAGTTAAGCAAACACCAATAATGTTTTGTGCTCATGAAATGTTGCTGGGGAATTCCCATCATAAAACTTGTTATGCTATAAATAACAGTGTTTGAACCCATCGTACTGTGTCCATAAAACTTTTCTTAGTTTAATATGTATTTTATTAAATTATTTAAATTATACGCCATTATCGGATTCATAACGTTTGATGGTTGATTGTGTGCGATTAGAAAATGTGTATTTCCCTAAACACATTTTGAGATAGTAAAATTTGTACATTTTTAAACATTTAAAATAAGTAAGAGTAAACAATATGTAAATAACTTTCGGAATTTGTATGAAGAAGCTGGGTGAGCAAAATGAACTGAATACAAATTTATGCAGGTCTGGAATCAAAATAGGCTCAACTTATGCACCTCTACAGATATCTACTGAATTTAATTTGTAGTAAAAAATATGTTAGGGGAAAGGGTTCTACTATCTCATACTCGGACATTACCAAACAGATCCGGTGAATTATCAAATATTTAGTGGGGGTGGTTAGTGGTTAGATATTGAGAAAGTGAAGAATCCTGGAATTTTATTTAATAAATTTCAATAATTTCTTTTATTTTATAGGCATGGTTAATTATTCCCTGTCTAAAATCTCTATCTAACACTACCGATGCATTCCCGAATGGTTGAATATTTTTAAGAAAATCTCCATTAGCATTCCCCTAAATCTCTGCATCAAATCCCTTATCATAAATATGTTTATTTTCTTAAATATCTTCAACTAACATTTAACATAAAAGCTTCAGTGTTTTGAAATTTGGAAACCGCTTTTACTTATTCCCATACCCATATAGTAAAGTGTAGTGTATTTTATAAATTATTTTAAATTAATATTTGTAAACAGGTAACGACTATGCTCAAAAGTATGCATTTCTTAAGCTTTTCTTTTTTTCTTTTCTCTTCGGCTGTATACCCATATTGTAATATTTTATTTATTTTATCACTTTTTTCAAATTTCAATTGCAAGGCAGGTGCCAAATTGTAAATTTAAATTATTTTTATCCCAACACACACATAAACTTTCTTCAAAATCGGTTTAGCCATTTAGCACGAGTTCAGTCAGAGACGTAAATACATATTGTTTGTTTTATATGCTAACAATTTCAAAACAGATTGCAACTCCGTTGAATAATACCATAAGTTTAATAAACATAACTATTCCCGAGCTCTCTTGAAAACATACTTACAATTTTATTCAAATCGGTTAAGCTATTTAGGAGGAGTATATAAACGAAAATTATAAGTACCACGCCCTTTTTCCAAATTCGAGATAACATTTTGGTTGAATTTTCTGTAGGCGTCCTCAAGCTACTCGTACAAGGTGGCAAATCAACATTTCATTAATTTTTAAAATGTAGTTTGTGGGGGTGGTGTCACGCGCTTTATCCAGTACTCAGACAAGCTGCTTAGAAGCCATCTCCATGATAACCCGAATTCGGTGAAAGATAAGATTTTAAAATTATTATATTATTCGAATTTTCGAACATTCAATTATAAAGAAAGCTACACATCGAGCTTATAATTTCAAGAAATTTTGACACCAAAAAGTTAATTTAGATTTCTTTCTATTAATACCTTTTTATTAATTCCTTTTTATTAATACATATATCTAAAAACACTGAAAATCAAGAAAATAACTTTTCCGGTACCTTGTTAATCAATTCGTCAAATGCTGGATATGTTTTAAAATATTTTGGAGCAATACGTGTCATAATATTCTTCAAAATAGAAAATGAAATTGTACATACAACATTAAAAATTTAAATGTTTCAGCATATTGCGATTCAGACAAAAATTTTTTAAATATCTTATTAAATTTTCGACGAAAATTAAGAACGGATAGTTTTGCGAGAAAATCGATCACTTTGTAAACTATAATTGATTTTCCTATTACCAGTTCCTCTTATTTTTCAACGCCTTTCAAGCCGATTAATCGAATATCAAGTGTTCTGTTTATGTCACCATAAAAACGCTGACATAACGTATGAGTAACATTACAAACAATTAGAACTCGTAACAATTTTTCTTAAATCAAGTGATTAAGCACAAAGTTATTATATTTGGTTTGAAAATTAGTCTGAAGAAGAAATATTGAAGTTTCCAAAAAAGAAAAGAAGTGACTTAGTCCAAGGTGAAATTTGTATATGTTTAAAAAGCTAAATATCTTTGAAAATGTTGATACACGTAAGTTGTAGGATGGTGACTCCCCACATTCCGACATGAAATCCTAAAATAAAGGAAGAAGGATTTCAGCGTCCAAAAATACTAGTAAATTAAATAAAGGAGAACTAAAGAAAGAAAGAAGAGCAGCACAGATCAGTAGGATCCAATGTCAGATCCCGTAATTTATTTCGGATTCTGTCTCTTCGAAGGGACGAATAACTATTCGACAGAACGAACGAACGAATTGTCTGAAAAATAATGATAAATTCGATTCTTTGCTAAATTCTTTCTCTGTTGCTACTAACTACAAAAGTAATTTCATTTAAATAAAGAGGGCATTGGGAAGAGTCAGATGCCCTCCACTAGCTCAAAAAGAAGGATATTTTGAAGGCTGTAAGGGTTCAGAGAGTTTTTCTTTCGGTGAATCTAAATAGAGGTAGACTTGAAGTTCGAGGCGTTTTCCTTAATGACTTATATGGGGTGATCGTCAAGTTAAACGATCAATTGAATGACTTGGAATGATTGGAAAATGAGTCATAAAGTCTACAACAGGCTGCATTCATACCTACATATCTATTGCAATTGCCATTGAAAGCAATTACTATAAATACAATTTTTTTTGTGGATATCTTAATTGAAATTAATTTTTGTGTTGTGCATGAATGAATTTCTTCATATCTTTTTAACTTTCATACTTGTGAAACGCAAAAAGTTAAGTTATTTGGCATCTTTAATCCCGAATTTCTATATTTTTGATTAATATCCCAGACATATTTAATATTTTAGAATTTCATTTGATTTTGCCTATGTACATTTGCAAATAAAATATCAGTAAAAAACTCGGGAGCAACCCACGAAGAAATCCATAATACAATGCTTCACCGCTAACGACCTGAGCTTAAGCCGAAATGCACCAAGATGAGCTTCAAGCGTAATCAGAAGATTTATCTACCGAAGATGAAAATATTACTCTGTTGAGACAATGCAAAATGATCTTATTTACACTAAAAGATCGCATGACATCAAAACCCTTCTGATCATATTTTATAACTACATTATAAAAACCAATAGAGCTCAAAAATATAAAATTTATCTGTTAAAATATATAATCGAATTTCGAAATCACTGAAAATATTAACTTTAGTTGTTATTCCTCTATGACGTCAAAGCTATTTAATTTTATTATCTTTCCTTTTATCTCATTTTGTTTCAGCAAACCTTATAAATAAAAAGTTCAAAATAGCTTGATTATTGAAGATGCTCTAAGAACTAGGCTAGCAAAAATTGTATAAGGATCATTGTAATCGTAAGCACACAGTAATCAGTGGATTATTTGATATTTTAGTTGAAAGGATTCACAGATAATATAAGCACATTACTCTGTAAGGTATGTTGAAGTTAATGAGTGAAGAATTGAGTGAAAATTGTCATTTACATTAAGTGAAAAGTTGCTCAAACTCTATTTGGATACATTTTAAGGTATTAGAAGAAATAATGTGTTTCGAGGGAAGCAACGGAATGGAGCCGAAACAACAATAAAACAATAGTTTTCTGACTTCAAACCTTGTCCGCAGTGGACGATACACAAGAAAACATGGAAAAAATCTTAAAATGGTTTTGTATAATCGAAAAGTGGCAATGCATGAGTTAGCTGACATCGGAAAAATGTAAAAAAACCTGGTTGGTTATTTTTATATTATTACAAGACCATTAAATTTTGTGAAAGCTGTGTTCAAAGTAAGCTTACATGCTGCTGACCAAAAAAGAGAACGAGCTGATAATTCTCAGCACTGTCTGTGACAATCCGAAATTGATGAGGCAGTAACTGGTGTACCTCGACCAAAGCGTGCAAAGAAAAAATTGTATTTCTTCAACTGAACGCAATATGTCACAAGTTAATCAAAACTGTTGCAAAACTCTATACATAAATTGATCTTCGAAATGCTTCCAGATCGTGTTCGCCAAATTTAGCTCCCAGCGTCCACTGGCTCTTCGCAGAGCAGAAATTAAATCTGGGGTTTATTTTGAGGCAAAAGTTCGATATGACTAAGCAGCATACCAAATTCTTGGAGAGAGGTTTGCTGGGAATCAGGGAGGCTCAGATACGAAGCTTTGTCTATATTCTATTGTTTCAATTAAAAAAATTACAAATGATTCTAATGAATTTTCCTACAGGGCATATACAAAATTATTTAAGTTTATAAATATGAGCTCGTGCATACCTGATGCATTAAGGTGTGGACATGCGACGTGAAAAGACAAGGGATGCATCTCATTTTTGTGCACAAAAGTAAATAAAAAAAGAAAATAATTAAAAATTCATGCAGAACCTGATCAATTTTATATTAATTCGCCTGGTTCAATTTCACACGCTTCACTGACTATTTATTCGACAAAATTTTCTGAAAAAATACAACTGAAAGCTTGTGTGTAGCGAAGCACTTAGCGCTAGATGCGCAGGGGGAGGGTAAATAAATAAAAATATCACCATATATAAAACATCTACATGAAACTCGGACTGTTTACTCGTCGTTTGTATTTAGCTGAGCACAGAGCTTCTCTTTTCTACTGAAACGTGTCGAAGATGTGGCGCTGGAGTATTCGATATCCGTCGGCTGCGCTGGTGGCGCTGGTGCTAGTGTCTTGTTGTTGTATCGCGAACGGTAATGCACAATGAAATACTGAGATTTATGTACATAGATATTTCTAGAAACTGTTTTGCACAATAATTAATTATAATTACTTCATGTTGTGTTTTAATTGCAGCGCTTGATGTGATATATGCAAATGGTGATGATGTTGTGGCTTACGAACCTGTTTTAAGTCCGGTGGGACCGCCACGTTCTAGACGGTCGCCGGCAGGAGGTGGCGGTGGTGGTGGTGGTCTTTATGGTCAACCCGGTGAGCCTGGTGGTAATGGATATGGTGGCGCTGGCGGCTCTGGAGGCTACGGTGGCTACGGTGCAGGTGGCGCTGGTGGTAATGGTGGTGGTGCAGGACAACCTGGTCAACCAGGTTATGGTGGTTATAGCGGCTCAGGTGGTCGTGGAGGCGGCTATGGTGGGGGAGCAGGCGGTTATGGTGGTGGTGCAGGTCAACCTGGACAACCCGGATATGGTAGTTTTGGGGGAGCAGGTGGACGAGGTGGTGGATATGGTGGCGGTGCTGGTGGTTATGATGACTACGGAGGTGGTTATGGTGGTCCTGGTGGTGCCGGTGGTGGTTACGGTGGCAATGGTGGTGGGCCCGGTCAACCTGGACAACCCGGCGGAAATGGGGGGGGAGGAGGTGGCGGTGGCGGTGGATATGGTGCACCAGGATCGCCTGGCCTTCCGGGCGGATATGGGCGATAAACATATAAGGAAAAAAATATATATAAATAAAGTAGAACTGAAAACATAAAAAGATTTTATTTACTTCATTAAAACAGATCAAAATGTATGTAAGTATGTAGATGTATAAATTTGGTGTAGTAAAAAGAAATTCATTATTTTTTGAATAAATGGCGTTATTTATCAGTACCTCGGGTTGTATACGTCCGATCGGGTTCCGCTAGATGACGTTAGAAAGATGAAAAAAGCTTTTCTGACAGTTTTGTGATTGGTTGATTCAGTTCTCAGTGTATGTACATTATAATTTACCTCATCTAGCACAGCCGCAATAGCCAAATGGCTTTCCCGAAAATCGCCTCTGAAAAGATTTATAATATCCATGCCATCGGCTCAGCACACAGTTTGGATCCAATCAGATTAAAAGTTACGGATATTTCGGAAAATATATATATAAAGGGTTTTGTTATTTAATCCCAAACACCAAGCTCATCTTTGACCTCACCAAATCTAAGCTTTAATTACACATCCTGAAAGAAAGCAAATCATAATTTGAAATGATAAGTTTCATCCATGCAACAAATTTTTGTTTTTTTAAAATCAGTAATTGTTTCAGACATCGACAACCGCAATTATTTTTCGAGGAGGAGAATAAAAGATTTAAGCGGTTAGGGGTAGTCAGAGGCACGAAAAAATGAGAATTTTCAGTATTTTTTTTTTGCTATTAAATAATTTTATTTTACAAAAGTAGTGATATGGTATTATTAAACAATGTTTTGACTTGAAGTCACGAAAATTTCGAAAAAAAAAAAATTTATTTCCGAAGTTACAGCTGTCTGTGTTAACCCAGTTCCAAAAAAAGGTCCTTGCGGTGACAATCATAAGTCCTTGGAGATTCATCTGAAATCAATCGGATAAAAAAAAATAGTTTTATAAATAAATAATCCTGGGCCTGATCGAAGGATTTTATTTTTTTTCAAAAATTAACAAAATGGCGGCCTCAGGAAATTTTTTTCTAGATTTTTGGGAAAAAATCAACAGTTAATTGGTCTTAAAAAATCGAAATTTTTCACAAAATAAAAATCCTTCTATCAGGCCCGAGTTTATTATGTATTCTACAAGCTGTATAAATTTCATTAAAATCAACTGAGCGGTTTTCGAGTTACAGTTGTCACCAGTTCAAAAAACATAGTTTTGAGAAAAACGCGTTTAAAGTTTCACACAGCGCTTTGAAAGGCCCGAGCTCTCTTTGTTATTTGTCGAATAACTTAAAAACGAATTATCGGATTAACTTGAAATTTTCAGAGATTATTTTTAAGATATTATACTTAACGAAAATGCAAAAAAAAAAATTTTTTTTTTGAAAATCCTGACTACCCATAACCCCTTAACAAAAAACTATTGATTAATTTATTTATTCAGTTTCCTATATTCTGTTATGAATATGTATATTATACCATAATCAGGCGAGTGAACTAGAGACTGTCATTTTAAATATTCTACTAACCGAACAGACTTCAACTTATTCGCAACATCTTTATCCGCTTCACCGCTTACGCGATTATACAATAGTTGAGTTAACAACAGCGTCATTCATTTTTTCCTTTTCTGTTTGACGCCAATTTGAAATACCAAGTACAGCAAGTTCCTTCTCCACTTGGTCTTTCCAAAGGAGTGGAGGTCTTCGTCTTCCCCTGCTTCCATCGGTGGGTACCGCATCGAAAACTGTCAAAGCAGGAGTATTCTTATCCATCCGGATCAAATGATATATATATGTATATAGCTCGTACAGCTCATAATTCCATCTGCTGCGGTATTCGCCGTTCCCAACTCGTAGATGACGATAAATCTCACGCAAAACCTTTCTCCCGAAAACTCCTAACTACAGATGTTACCACCGTACATGACTCCGCCAGGTAGGAATGATGAGCGACTTGTAGAGTTTGGCCTTGTTCGCCGCGATTGGTCTTTACTTTTCGATCCAAATCGGTCCACTTGGCCAGAGTGATTTTACGTTAGATTTCAAGGCTAGCATTGTTGTTGTTATTATTGGTTCTATCGTAAACGAATATATCTACGACTTTAAAGTTATGTCTGCCAACAGTTAAGTGGGTGCAGAGTCGCGAATGTGATGACTGTTTGTTTGATGACAGAAGATATTTCATGTTTGCCACAAAGATTTCTTATTCTGATGCGTTACTGCATCGCAATTTTCTCTCAAAGCAAAGAAACATTTAAATTCCCTCTTGTTACATTCTTTGGGAAGCTGGGAAAGTCGAGTTTCGAAATCTGCGTGTATTTTGTATAGAGAAGATTACTTTCCTCTCAAGGAGAGAATATTATGTGAAAAATATAAATGAACATGGGAATTCAATTATCTATCTCCAATCCAGAATAAAGTGGTTGATCTGATCAGATTTTATTAGTTTCCCCTACTAAAATAATGCAGCAGAGATTACTTATTTAATAGTGAAGAAAGTTATACGAATGGCAAAGCTAAATAAAGAAGATAAAATTTTCTACAACCGCTGCATGTGCTGACGATCTCGATATCATTGGTCTCAACAACCGCGCCTTAAATTCCAAAAGGCAAAACAAAGACAATGGGTCTGGCAACTCAAAAATATAGAACCTCTCTCGACAATGAAAGCCTCAGTATACAAGAAGAAGCGAACTACGATTCGAATATATTCCAACTTTCGGACGGATTTTTCGATGCAATGTCCGCTAGTAGAAGCCGAGAATGAAGAACTCTTATTTCGTTGAAAAAAAATGCTGTCGTGCTATTGCTAACTCAGTTACAATCGCGTAAGCGAATTGAGAAGAAGCATACAATAATAATACAGTAATTGTTCGAAGAGTCTAAGAGCGTTATAAAATGTCGAGCAAGTAGAATAATTGTAGGGTCTTCTTGCTATAAAGAAACCCATAGGTTTCTCCAACCAAATATTGCTTGCGTATATATGTATGAGCATATGCATTGAAATTATATTGTAGATGTATATATATATTAAAAAAGACAAACGTAAGCATACATGCAAGAAGTGAAATTATAAAATCCAATATTTATATTTACTGTACATGTTTTCATACAATTTCGTATTTACAATAATTGTATCATGAAGTGGGTTGTTTTGGTTTTCAGACCTAAGCGATTATCAAATATCATGTCCGTTCAGTCAATAACAAATTAAAAGAAATACAATCATGTCCATACATAATATATTTTTTATGCGTACGTATGTCCAATGTGATAACAATATTGTGACAATTTTACGTGCATTCATGCATACATGTATTTGATGTGAAATGTAGATGAGCCCACAAATGGGATTGGGGAAATACATTATTGTACTGGAAGGTATATTCACGAGTACATAACGTATGTACATACATATACACATATTCCCACGCGTGAAAGTGATAACAAGCGTAATTGCACCACAAAATGTTCTTTTATTTAGGTTTTCCCAAAAAATTTTATTGTTTGATTTTTGCTGGGCATTAAAAATCTCTGGCATATAAAAGCCCATCCCGCAATAAGTGGAATCACTGTCTTCGCATCGTCGTCAAGATGAAGTTGTACGCATTCTTTGCCGTTATATTGGCGTTATTGGCTTTAGCTTTTGGTGAGTATTATAATGATGCACAAAATTTAAATAGTGAGCCCGATTTTTAATGATTTATATTTGATTACTTACAGCCAATCCAAATCCTCTGCCCAATCCTGACCCTGCACCTGGTGGCGGCGGCGGTGGTGGCGGTGGCGGTGGTCGTTATGGTGGTGGCGGCGGAGGCGGTGGTGGCGGTGGCAAGTAATGACAGCGCAAACCCAATCAATTAATTCAACAACATTAGGGAAGGCTTGCTCTGATTGAAACTGTGTGAAAATAAAACAAAATGAAAACTATTTTAAAAAAATTTATTTGATTTTTTTAAAATTGCATACTAACTTTGAAAAACGGTCAACGCCATTGAATTCAGCGCACTCTATTAGGTATACCTGGTAGATACCCTCGTTCTTACATCTGGATAATCATTTTTACTGAAGCTGTATGCTATAGTAATCTAATCTCGACGTTGTTTTATACCTTTAATGAACATTAAATGGTATGTTAAGCTCCGAAGTAAGCGCATAAGTACTGGAAGGATTAAGAGTTGAGTTGATTTATTTATGTCTGTCTATCAGACTGTACGTCTGTCTGTGTGCCAGTATCTTTGTAGGATATTGATTCGTTCAGATATAAGGATTTGAGTTAAGAATTCGTCAAATGACAAGGGCGAAGACAGCAGTTCTTTCTTGTTTTCCATTGATATATGTATGTTTCATGATATTACAATAAACTGATACCGGATTTTACATTATAAGCTGTTAAACTGAAGTTTTGTATGAAAAATCGATTGCGCGGCAACTGATGTAATTATTCGATCAGACCAACATCCCAAACAATTTCGTCTACATAGGAACCAGTATTAACACTAACAAGATAGACGAAATATTGCCATCGATTCTTCCCTTCCTTATTCAGTCTGATGAAAGCAGAACGCACTGTAAATTTTTTGCTTTCTCTATGTAATTCTCTATGTATGTAATTGGCGCTTTGTAACCGCTGAAGCGATTTTCGGCAGATCTCCTCCTCCAATTTGTGGTTTTGCGTCTTGATGTTTTTCCAACAAATGGAGTGACCTACAGTTTATACTAAGCCGCTTCCGTACGGCTGATGGTTTTTTTTACAAGGAGCCTATATTTCATGTCCAAAATACACTCAGAGGGGTGAACATTCCCTGCCGAGGGGCGACCGCAATTAGAAAATTTAACTTCATTTTTTATTTAAATTAATTTTCCATAACTTTCGGATGTTGGTGGCACCGGGATTTGAACTCGAGCCTTCCAAATGTCAGTACGCAATGCTAACCACTCGGCTACCGCGGCTGCCCGATGATATTATCTTCAAATTTGAACGCTTGAAAATTTTTTATTTAGACTTCCAAGTTTAGACCAAGCACTCCAGGCAGTCAGAAGATAGCATTTCTTACAAATCATTTTATCTTCTAAGGAAGTGCTTTTATAAAACATTTTCTAACTGATTGAGCTTACTTTCTCATTATATATACCCACACACATACCAGAAACTTCAAAGTCCTGTGAAAACATTTGATGGTAACTTAAATTTAACAAATTTAGTCCATAAAGAAAAGCATTTTTCATTGAAGAACTTTATAATAACGAATAAAAAATTTCTTTATTCTTTAGTAAAATTTATCGATTAAGGAGGAGAAGGCGAAGACCCAGTAAAATGTATACCATTTGTCGGTCTATCTGTCTCTCCGTCTGTTTTTACGCAAACTGGTTCCTAAAGTTTTGAAGATATTTCAACCAAACTTGATTAGCAGAAGTGTATAAAAATACCGTCAGATCGGATTATAATAACATATACAGTGACTTACAAAATCGTTTATAAAAAACGGATTGGTCACATATTTAGTTATAATCTTTAAGTTTAGAGAAATGCCCACTATTTTATATATAATATATTACATTATTTTTGTTGTTTTCGATATAAGTGAACGGTGGCAAGACAAATAATTTACATTGATAATTTGGAATTATTTTCGCATTAATCATTTGAGGCGTTTAATCCAGATAAAAAAAATGCCAAAAGTGAACGGTGCGGTAACATATATTGCAGTTGAAGTTGAATTGAGAGATGTGGAGTTTCAATGACGTTTATCTCCAAAATCTTAAAAAACTGTGATACTCTACTAATTAAGCGAAAAGGTGGACGTCCAAGGAAGTTGAGCCCATGCACCAGGAGAATGGTCAAGAGATTAGTTGTGTCAGGAGCAGTAGACAATGTCGAGTAAGCCCAGAAAGAGGAGTTATATACAGTTATGATTTTCAAAAAATCGATTTTTTTTCTATTTTATTTTCTGTATCTACATATATTTAAGAATACACACAAGAAATTTCAAATCGATCCGGTAAATATTTTCGAAGTTACACGCACATTTGTAAAGACGTTTCGGAGCGCTTGGATGTATTGTATAACTTGGATGGTAAGTATAACTTCAAACGCGTTTTTCTCAGAATGTTGTTTTCAAAGTCGGTGACCACTATAACTCGAAAACGGCTGAACCGATTTGTCTAAAATTTTAACACAAGCTTCTTGAATATACTTTTCAGTGATTAATCTAAGGTTTAATTTTTGCGATAAATACTTTTTTTAAAATCGAAATTTCGCAGAAAAATCGACTTTTTTCTTTGAGACGGCGCCATTTTGACAAAAAATTTTTTTTTGCTTATTTCTTCGTGATTAATCACTAGATTTAACATTACTTTAATGAAATCTGTTTGGTTTTTTAATTTCAGATGATCCAGTTCAGAGATAGAGTGGTCACCGCAAGACGTCTTTTTTCAGAGGACCTCCTGGAGATCAGCTGTAGCTCTTCTCCAGAGAAATATTTTTACTAGTTATAAGGGTGAATAATACCATAAGAAGTATGTAAACATTTTGAATCAGTAAATTCTAACGACTTCTCAAAAAAAAATTCTTAAATATTCGCTTTTTTTGGCCCATTAACTGTATAGGTATAACGCCTTAAAACTAAGATACGAGAGCCTCCTCTAACAGCTAAGCATCGCGCCCAACGTTTGAAATTCGCTAAAGATAATATTAATTGGGGAATTTGGTCATGGTAAGACTCAAAAGTTTGGTATCACAAATCGAAGCATTCAAGAGACTTTGGGGATGTTTGCAAGGGAAAAAGTTAGATGTTTTGTGACGAATCGATGGAATTATGAGAACAGAAAATTATATAGCTATTTTAAGAGATTCGTACCTTCCCAACATCGAAAAATTTGGGTGTCAACCTGGAGATACTATCTTTATGCAAGACATTGAACCGAAGCTAAAATCACATTAAAATGGCTGCAAATGGCATTTCTTGTTTAGATTGGTCTGCACAAAGCCCTGATCTGAAGCCGATTGAGAATTTTTGGAACATCCTAAAAAAAAAAATTATAACCCGAAATTTGACACATCAAACTGCTGATGTGCATGAAATGCAGTTAACCAGGAGTGGTCCATTATAAGCCCATAAATCTTAGCTAACTTAATGAATGGTATGCCTAAGAGGATAAAGGCGGGCATATTAAATACAGAAAATTGGAAAATACCTATATTGTAATTTTGTGTACTGGTCAAACTAGTTGCAAAAGTGTTCATAAAGATGTAGCACTAAAAACCACTTCAAATGTACAAAACATATTTTTATTCTATATATAGTAACGGAGGAGCTATTTTGATGTTTTTGAATATTTGGATTTTTTTTATTATAATACAGAAAAAATAATAAAATTATATTACTAAAAAATACTTTTTATGAACGTTTTGTAAGTCACTGTATGTACGGATATAACAGTTTTTTTTTTTAAATTTGGTACTCGACATACGTAACTTCAAAGAAATATTTACACTGAAAATCATCGAAATCGGACTATATTATAAACCCTTCATACAACCAATTTTTCAGAGTTGAAATATCTAAATATGATGCAGGATTCTGCAGATATGTTATACCTTATGGATCTGAAGTATGTCGTTAATATGCGATGAGTAAAATCAGAAAAGGCGATTTCTGTATAAGTTTGAATAATTATATTTTCGAAACAAAAACCGGTATCAATTGCACTAATATTCTGGTAGAACATGAAGAGAATGGGCCCACATAGTTGATGAAAGTTTTTTTCAACTCGAGATTACTCACCTATGAATGGTCATATCTCAGAAATACATTTTATTCGATTTTATCACGGTGAAGCCTTTATGATTACTTAATATATGTAACTTAGAAAAAATTAGTAAAAAATATTCTGTTTATTGGTTTAATGTTTTGTCAAATACGCGTGTTTTAAGCACTCTTTCTCCATCTTGCGGCGTCGTTGATGTCAGACGGATAAACGGTATAAATTTTGCTGGGTCTTCCCATTCTCCTCCTTAAATAAAATTCTATCCGTTATTATAAAGATTTTCAAAGAAGCTGTATATTATCGAGGTATTTCTCGATCCCGACAGAGTTTTTGGTATTGCTTACATAGTTGTATAAGTTTTGCGAGAATACTAAATTTAAATAAACATAGCGGCGTGGAGCTTTTCTGCTTTTTGTGCGATGTGTGTCACGGGTCTTCTCCAAGATTTGACACTTTCTGAAAATCTGGTCAATTGTGGATTTACTAGGTCTAAGTGCTTTAGTCTTAGGTGCGATATTGAGGAGGGTAATCTCAAACTAATTTTATAAATTAGTCAATATAGTGAAGGAAGAGAAATGAGCCACAAATATGTGAGCATCGTTAATTTTGCGAAATTTAAACCATTAAAAATATTTTATAGCTTTAAAAATTTTGTTTGGCAGTCGAAATCAAATAAGTCTTGATCCCAAATATTGGTCGATTTGACTTACATAAATAGTTAACTTTGTAAAATTTGCAAACCGTATCCTCGTAGTTAATTTACTTTTAGAAGATTGTGAAATATTGATATTAGCTTAAACAATATATTTTTCCTTTCCAATTCTGAATTTTTATATTTTAAAAAGGGAGCTAATGAGACATTAAAATTCATTTCGTACATCATTTCAGCACGACGAACTCTTTTCAATTTGGATTTTATTAAGTCATCATCAAAATGGCATTAATAATAAGCAAAAATAGGGATGAGTGATCATAGTTACCCCATCAAGCTTCCGTCCTACAAAACATATTGGATGAGTGCATAAGTTCGTGCCCGATTCCGCTGGATGCCGTACGAATCGTTTGAGAGTGGCGCTCGTGAAAGAAATATATACATATTATATACTAGCTTTTACCCGCGGCTTCGCTCGCATTAAATCCATCCAATAAGAGATCATTATAGTACAAACGGATCAATATAAAGAATATATTTTATTGCTTGTCTGAGATTATATATTTGAAAAAATTACTACATGCAATGAAGTTTCAAATTTCAAAGTATACTTTATTGAATCAATACAACAAATATTAAAATATGTATGTCACTATAAAGAAAATAAATAATTCGGAATGGTAACAATTGGAAATATAAAATTCAGATTATTAGTCAAGGATATTTCTATAAACTATATTGTACGTTTTTCCGTTGGGTGTAAATATTTGTAAATTCGGGGCATTAGACACACGCGAACAGGCTACATATAGTTGACCATAAGAAAAGCATGACTTTTCTAAATGCACTCCTGCTACCTGTAATGTCTGTCCTTGTGCTTTGTTTATAGTTACGGCAAAGCTAAGTTTGACGGGAAACTGAACTCTTTTAAATTGGAATGGAAGGTCAGTGGGAATAATTGGATTCCGAGGTATGATTACACTTTTTCCTTTACCGACACCTGTTAAAATAGTAGCACCAAGTATATTCTGTCCCAATTTCGTTATCCGAAGTCGTGTTCCATTACATAGCAGAGGAGCATTTAAATTTCGCATAAGCATTACTGGTACATTTAGTTTCAACTGAAGCTTATGTGATGGTACACCCGACAATTCAAGTGAATTTAAAATCTATACAGGATATGAGGTACTTAATTCTGTATCCATAATTGTATCCATTGATAAATATTCCACCATTTCCCCTTCCACCTCTTTTAAAATGTCATTGTTGATTCTATTAACTACTTCATTTTTTGGTGCTAATATTGCTCTTGCGCACAGCCACTGATCACAACCCAAATTCTGTTGCAATTCGGGAAAAACATGAGCAATGAGATCCACATCATTTTCTACTAAATTACAAAATTCTCTTGAAAGTGATACGCAACCTTCAGCATCAACATCTAAACGACCATCACCAATTTTCTCGATGATTTTAAGCATGCTTGAATTTCATCTGCTGGTGTTCCCCTCTGAATAACTGGAAGGGTTTGACGAAAATCACCAGCCAGTAAAACTACCATTCCTCCCATTATATCTGTACTTCTTCTTCTATAGCCTTTTTGTGAGACATTGTACATTCATCCCACACTAAAAGCTTACATTCTCGCAGCATCCTACCTCGAGAACTATTTTTACTGAAATTACAGATGGGCGAATCTTCATGTGCAAGGTTCAATGGTAATTTCAAAACGGAATGTGCCGTACGGCCGCCGTTTAAAAGCGTCGCGGCAATACCCGACGAAGCTACTGCAACTGCTATTTTTCTGTTTTTTCTGATGTACATTAATAATATGTTGAGCAAAAACATATTTCCGGTTCCACCTGGTGCATCGAAAAAGAAGAGTCCACCTTTACCGTATTCTATTCTACGTAAAACTTGATGGAGAACATGAGCCTGCTCTGGAAGTAACAAAGGGATTAATTCTTCTACTTGTCGCTGCAGTGCTATGAAATCATAATTTAACTCTCGAGCAATTTCATTGTTGAAATCATCCTCATTATCTCTTTGAGGGCTTTGCATCCCAAAATCATCTAATTTTTTTCCAACCATTGTGAAAACCTTGTTTTCAATTAGAATTAGCGTTTGGTTGTAAATATGTTCATTGAAAGTCATATCTGTAGGTACTTGCTGAAGTCGATGTAAAATATTTTTAGCTTTTACCCGCTAGATGGCGTTAACGTAGCGCTCAGCAAATAGATGACCAGGCCACCACCATACATGTACGTATGTATGCTCACATTTTATGGCCACCATACATGTAGATATGTATGCTGTATACTGTATACTGTATACTCCCATGCACACATACCACACTACTACAGCTACATATGTGCCTATACCTATGTATAGTCCCACTCTCTCTCTCTCTCTGTGCATATGGGGCGTTACTTTATGCATGCGTATGTATATTCTCTATTGTGGCTATTGGACAAAAAAGTTTCTTTATTTTATTTAAAAAATAATTTTTTTTATTAAATAAAAAGTAACCTATGTTCATTCTGATACCTCCAAGAGTATGTGTACAAAGTTTCATGATGATCGGTTAAGTAGTTTTTGCGTGAAAGCGCAGCAAACGAAACGACTTTCGCATTTATAATATTAGTATAGATCGTTGGAAAGGTGACAGTCCGAACTGTAAATCAAGCATAAAATAACTTTATTTGATTTGAGTTGCTTAGTGAAAAGACGCATGGAAGATGAACAACGAAAAAGATCATATGCGTCATATTATGCTATACGAATTCCGCAAAGGAAAAATAGTGAGCGCTGCAACTAAAGATATTCGCGAAGTTTATTTGGACCGTGCTCCAGCCCTCCGCACAGTAAAGAAATGGTTCGCGAAATTTCGTTCTGGAGATTTTAACCTCGAAGATCAACCTCGCAGTGGACGGCATTCTGAGCTTGATGACGATGTTCTAAGGACTTTAGTTGCGAATAACTCACGTATTTCGACGGAAGAGGTTGCCAGTGAATTGAACGTCAACAAATCAACTGTGTTTCATCGTTTAAAAAAGGTTGGGTACACTTTGAAGCTCGATAAATGGGTGCCACATCAGTTGAGTGAAAAGAACAAAGTGGACCGTATGTCAACAGCAATTTCTTTGCTTCAACGGATCAAAAACGAACCTTTTTTGGATCGGCTCGTGACTGGTGATGAAAAATGGGTCCTGTACAACAATGTTCAACGCAAAAGAACATGGAAACAGGCACACGAAGGGGCGGAACCGATGTCGAAAGGTGGATTGCATCCGATGAAGGTACTGCTGTGCATTTGGTGGGATATCCGAGGCGTGATCTATTTTGAGCTCTTGCCAGCTGGAGAAACGATCACTGCCAACAAGTATTGTCAGCAATTGGTCGAATTGAAGAAAGCAATTGATGAAAAACGTCCGATTTTGGCCAATCGCAAAGGAGTTCTTTTCCATCATGACAACGCCAGGCCACATGTTGCAAAACCGACCCTGGCCAAACTGAAGGAGATGAATTGGGAAATCATGCCGCATCCCCCATATTCACCCGACATTGCACCTTCTGATTATCATTTGTTTCGATCGCTGCAGAACAATTTGAATGGAAAAAAATTTAAAAATGTGGAAGACGTCAAAAACCACCTTGACACCTTTTTCAACGAGAAACCGCGCGATTTCTATGAATCAGGCATCCGTAAATTGGTTGAACGTTGGGAGTGGATTGCCGAACATGATGGCGAATACATAATTGATTAATAAAAGTGCTTTCTTCAAAAAATTTCAATTTTAGTTTGCACTTGAAATCGGGCACGAACTTATGCACTCATCCAATATTATATTAAAGCAGGCATTTATTTTATCTACTTGTCTTTGCTTATATTTGTACATATGTGCCTACTCTCCAAAAACCTCAACGACTTGGAAGTTAAGAATACATTGAGAATTACAACAAAAGAATTGCAGGAAATACATAAAAAAGTAAAAAGCATTGTCAGACAATGCAAATTACCGAAACCGAACCGAATGTTGACCCAGAAAACAATGCCAATAAGAAAAATCAACACTGCACATATTAAGTCAAGTGATAATTCATAAAGCATATAAAATGCTTTTACTAAAATTTAGCAAGCAAATAAATGCACAAGTGCATTCATGCGAATATATTTGTGTACTCGTATGTATGCTTAAGCATTTTTCCTTCGCATTATTTTTATGGCGAAATGTTTTGTATACTTGTTGTTGGTGATGCAAATTAAAAAACACCTCATTTTGTATGAGTTTCCTTATGTCTATTCTTAATGATAAAACGTTAAAGCTGAAAACCACATTTTGTTGTAAACACATGTAAACATACATATGTATATACCAATGATAACTGTACTTAACGTAACAATTCTTATTAATAACTGTTCAAATCAATTAACAATAAAAATCGTTTATTGGCTTCTCGTTGCGCAATTGCGCTTTCTTAAATGCTCGCAGCTGTGACAAGGTGAAACCCCGCCTTCTACTAATCTTCCCGGTGGCACAATTTGTAATTAATTACATAATTATTATCTGAGACTTCTTGGAAAGCAACAATATACTCACTGCAAAAAAAAAGAATACAATAAATTAACAAAAAAAATAAAAACATGCTTGAATTACTGACTGATTAATACCCTTCTTGAACGGAGGCTCATTTAATTTCAAACAGTTTCCATTGTAAATGTTACACTTGTGTTATTTTAATATTCTGAACTGCTTAGCTGTTTCAGTAATGATATCTGGAAGAGCTCGCGGAGGTAGAACTGGACAATGCCGTAAGTGGGATACTTATGAGGTTATACTGATATTCAACTGCATCAATACCTCATATAGAAAGGCTTTGCGTATCATTCGGAAGATTAGAAGAGCAGATTCTTCCTTGTCTACCCTGCACTATCTTACAAAAGACTTTGAAAGCAAAGAGATTTTATGTTTCTCAAATATTTTAAAACATAAAATATATAAATGTCATGCAAAATACTTATGTATGTTGGATCACTTTTACCCTACAGACCATCAGATTATTCTAACCAAATTCGATGAGTGTGATATCATTTTATGTATATACTGCTATTTATTTTAATAAATTCTTACAAAATTTTTTATTTTTTAATAAAATTAGTTTCGTATCAATAATGAAGTTTTCGGGTTCACCGCCAACGTAAAATGATGGTAGATGCACAGAATTCCTTCTGTTTATTGCCGCTTTTTTTCAGTGCTTGAGTTTTCCTTGTACTTGATCAAAGAACATGATTTCCTATTCATCTTGGCAACATCACCAATGAGAGTGGAGGATAACTTTCAATTAATATTCTGAAATTGTGAAGAATCGAAGCCTGTACATGCATAGCTTTGAATCTTTCAGTAGCTTACCCACCCTATAGTGCGCTAACCTCAGTGAGTTTTATTTCAAATTAAAAAAATAAAGGTAAAATAAGTTGGTCGGTTGAAAGATTAGGTAAGGACCTTATCACTAGCGGCCACACGTAAGCCTTTGAGCAGGCTCATTGACCTTGCCGAGATAAAGCGCAACCATCTACATAGGATTCGGAGAGCCGGGGAAAACTTGGTGTCCAATGTCTCCTTTCCTTTGCGCATTCTTGGCACTCTGCAGATTCTACCTTACCTAGCTTAGGGAGATGATATCACAGTAAGTCTCTCTCTGTCTCATAAGTGTACCCGTACACTAGGGGGGGATTGTTTGAGACAATGTTTGAAGGTAGTGTAAGGTTAGAGGCAATCGGTGGTTCATCACCAGTTCATCCACATTGATTACGTTATACATAATGTTAAAGGTTAAGAAACTAATCCACATAGCCAATGGAAGATTATATTCATAACTTAAATTTTTCAGAGTCTGAGGATGTCCGGCAGGAGGATTAAACCATAACAAGTGATAGTCAAAGAAAGAGACCATTTTGGAAATTATTCAGAAGAAAACATTAAAACCTGATGTATACTTTAATGTATTTGTGGTACAGTTTTTGCACCTTTGAATCGTGTAGTCACGTCATTGTCCTATCCTATGTACATAGGTATGTACAAGTATGTTGGTGACGTGCGCAGTCAAACTTTCAGCTTTTATATTGTACAATGATGCACAAGTATGTCTGGCTGCAGTGAGCTCTTAGACTGATATGTTCATACAATTTGTTTTTCGAATACATTTTGGAAATACAAATAACCAGTTGTAAAATTAATTTCATAATATAAACATAAATGTAAATCAATATGCTTGAGCTTCCACGCAACTTTGCCTTGTTTCAAAAATAATTTTGAACCTAATGGCTTACTTTCATGCACACGTGTCGATCAAAATTATTTTTGTAAACAAATCTCATTCTCAAGCTCAGTGAACTGTAATTTAATTAAAAATGCACTTAATTACAGTTCGATACTAAGAATTGTTAATTAAACCTGTTTAAAGTAAAATCTCCACAATGGATATTTTGCGCAAAGTTCTTGTATGAATCTTTTGTGGCAAAGTAATTAACTTTTATGCGGATTTATTTTTTTACTTAATTACACATTTTTCGAAGATATTGAACTGTTCGTTACATTACAATTACATTTCATTCCATTACGTTAAAAACATGCCCAACTCATTTGTATTAAACAAAACATTTAAAAATATTGTAAACATATGTTCATTCACATTTTCCACAGCGATTGTGTTGTTATCAAAATAAGTCTGAAAAATATGTACCGATTCTACTCATTATGGGTTTATATTTACTAATAATCAATATCATTTATATTTATAAATTTAATTAAGGAAACACTTTTTATGTGGAAAATTAAATACAATATTTATACAGTTTAAATTCTGCGAATACGTTTAAGTATTTATTTAATTTATATTCATGCTAATCATAATAAAACTACAATATTTTTATCAATTTCTCATTGTAGGTTTTTGTAGTTCCCCTGAAGCGCTTTGAGACAACACACAACATTATTTAAGCCACATGTCAGACAGTTGCACCTTAGCATTGGCCCACTATGACAAGTTTACAAGCATATACATAAATACTTATGCATATATCGGGCCAACAACCGATAAACACTTAACTGCTCAAACAGTTCGGAGAATCCAATTGCATGACCCACATGCTAGCAATAACAACCCATGTTGCAAATAGAAGATACGAGTAAGTGAGTGAGTAGCTTACTACATGTGCTTACAATCATACATTCGAATGTAAACTTGTATCTCTGTAAATGTAACGTGATAGAAAAAGTATGTGAACCCAACGAACGGTTGTATTGATGCTCATAAATTTTTAGCTCAGTCCATGATACACCCCCAATGAAGGAATTTTCAATGTTTTTCCATGATTTTCTTCTAATTTTATCTGCCACCCACAGCAAGTGCTGAATTGAGAATTTTCGCAAGGGGAGATCTGAAATCTATTTATGATCGGAATCTTCAGTTTTCTTATGCCTATTCATACTCAAAAGCTCCAGGCTCGACTACAATGAAACATAAAGTTGCGCTGAACTGTCGCAGATCTCTTATGGAAATGTTTGGATTCATATATGTAGAAACATAGAGGGGAACTTCAAGGCAGACGAACTTGTTAGACAATCTACGAGCAAGCAGATTCTTTGAGATAAAAATTCGATGGTACGTCTTTTGCCTTATGAAAACTGATACTAAAGGAAAAGTGATTTCAAGTCTAAGCAAATGTGAGCAAGATTGAACCTGATGGTGTAGCATATCATATATTTCTTTAAAAGTGAGAATATCACTAAAATTATAGGAGCCTTAATAGACCAGTGACTAGAATTCAAAAATAAATAATCAAAAGATCCAGCAGCCTTTCGGACGCCACTAGCAACTTATTATAGAAGTTTACCTTGCATACCCTTCCAGCGTTGGTCGTCATAGGTGCATCGCTCAGGAACGAGCCAAATGCTTTTAAGGTTTACAAGGGAGTCCTTACAATTTTTATTATGATGAAATGGATGATTAGATCTTTGGTGTTGTGCCCCCTTCGTGATCTTGAAGATGCCCGTACAACTCCACCCTAATCCAAGGCGAAGTCATATAATAACTATGAGGCCGACAAGCTATCGGACTCCAGGACTGTGTGATAGAGTTTGATGAATACAACCACATGTACTTCATCAATAGACATACATCATCAACCGCGAATACTGTAACCCCTGCGGGTTAGGGGTTCAAGAATTTACCCGCGGTAAGGCATGCCTGTCGTAAGAGGCGACTAAAATCCAATTGTCCCCGCTACAGTCGGGTCTTTATACCGGAACGACCCGGATTTTTTATCCGGCCAAGGACTGTCACTCCCGCAACATTCCCCAAAAATTACTTTGAGGAATATTTTTGCGGTTACAACAACAACAACAGCAACAACTGTAATGAGTACCAATCAAAGTCCACTAAACACACAGAAGAATAAGCGAAAAAATCTCTCAGTCAAGTGAAAAAAGCTGATAAACTACGCGGGTTCTCACCTGCAGTTGAATTATTCGGATCCTTTGAGGTTCCAAAAGCCAAGTATCTAAAATATCCAGTCACAGTTGCCAGGTTTCGTTTAAATAATTAATCAACTACAGGACTAAATTTTGTTTAAGATGAGAAAACCAATCCACACAGAGTAAATGTAGAAAGATTGAAGTGACACTACTTAGAAATATTCGGTTTACAGGTGCTCTGAAGTCTAGTAGCAGCGTTTGTTTAGTTCAAGAAGGTGTTTGTGTAGAAAGCCTTGTTGGAGGCGGCGGAAATGTACATATACCGCTGTCTGGTGACTATCAGTGACGGAGAACGCTGTAAACGTTTCAACAATAAATTGTAAGCGATGCAAAATAGAACATGCTCCTATAATAGGGAACTCTCCAGACAGAGTCCATTCGCGAAATCTAATTTTTTATATTCAAAATGAAGCCGCTCAATACATACGAGCTTACAACTTTAATTTTATATAAATCCTGCATTTAAGGCAATTAAAAACAACAAAATATTTTTTACTGTGTTATTACTTTTTTTATTTCAGAAAAATAGGCGAAAAATATCATAACATCAACGGATATGGAGTGAAATTAGCTGAGAAGCTTATTTGCCGCCGCCGCCTCCGCCACCACCACCACCGCCAAGCTCTTGCTCGAAACCACCACCGCCACCGCCGCCGCCACCACCGCCGGGCAGTGGTTCAGGAATTGGGTTTGGCATCGGGTTAGGATTGGCTGCGAATATAAGAACAAATATATAAATTTGAAAGTACCTTAATATATTATATGTATGTATTAATATGTTTTGTAATCTTTAAGTCCTACAGAAGGACTTGAGCTTGAATACTAACCGAAAGCCAGGGCGATTAAAGCCAGCACAAAGCCGAATAAAAGAGTGAACTTCATATTGTAAATGTTGCTGTTGCAATGATTTCCAAATCAAATGATTCTGCTTTTATACAGAATCTTACGATGCTGAGCAGCTGAATTCTGCTAGATGTTATGCTACGGCAACCAAGAAAAGCTGAGCTGCGTAGGTGAAATATAACAAACGCTTGCAACTGGTGCCTGTCTCGTTTGCCGAGGCTATAACGTGCGCAGCATGGGATTTCTTAACAGCGCAAACGAGTTTGATCACAAAAGCGACCTTTGTTCTTATCAAGGCAAAGGAAATGGTGAAATTTGGAGGCGTTTATTAATCTGGCGAGATGCTGAAAGAAATGACGGGCCAAACGTATATAAAAATTAGGGCCCAACAAAGCACATTAATCGAAACTGTTCAGTTCTTTTTCGACTATACGAGTATATATCAAAAAGTTGTATGAGGTTTCTGTCGTATCCTAACATTCGATATATTTTGTTTCACTCTAACGGAACGGAACATTTGATTATTAAGCGTTTGGGTGTTTCAATATACAGAAATAATCTGTGGTGGACCATTTCTCAGGCATAAGCGACGGTACTTTATCCGTCTGAAAGAGAAAGAACTTCGCAACTTGGGAAAAGGCAGCAACTTTACAGCGAACAGGCTTGAAGGACCAATGGAACTGGCGTTTACGAGCCAGTTGTTTTACTTACAGTACAAGAGTGAGCCTTTAATTGCTATAATTATTGAGAAATAAAAAACTAGTTCCTTCTTAGGAACAAAAACAACTCATATAATTCATAGCCGTACCGTGAAATTCTTGTTAGAGCTAATTCTAATCAGCAGACCAGATATATTTACCTGCGGTATGTGAACAACAAATTTTTCTGGAATTTTTGGTTTTATATCTTTTCAAAATCTTACATTTTAAACCCTCCCATCAAAATTAAAAAGAAAAACATTATAAATCCTTGAAAAGGATTTTATGGAAATAAAAAAGTAATCTAATTAGTTACCGTATTCCCAGACCATCTGGTCTTCTCTGCCTATTATGGACCAGTACTTCTCAACGACAGTGAACTTACGAGAATTGAAGCCTGAAAACATACTCATACTCTCCCAGATAAAATTCACACGCATATTTATGTATGTGGTAAGTTCTTATTTAATTTTTTAAATTAATTAAAGCTTTTCGATTAATGTTCCTTTAAATACATATACAGGTTCAAGGATCTTATGTTCCATTTGTGTATAATTTAGTCTGATGCAGAGGTATAATTGAGTTAATGAATTTGGTATGATGTCTATAAAAATTTAATTAATTTATGGCGGGCAAGGCGGCATCCACGACGGGCGCACACAATCCGGAGCACCAGGACCGCCTGGGCCACCGGGGCCATTACCCCAACCGCCACCGCCGCCGCCACCTCCTCCACCACCGCCTCCGCGTTCACAATTGCAACCACGACCACCACCACCACCGCCGCCGCCACCACCGCCACCAGGCACTGGTACGCCTATAAAAAAAAATTAATAAAAATAAAAATAATATTTAACAGGCTCGGAAGCATTTCATGTCCAAATCTCACCTTTAACCAGCGCAAGTACAGCGAAGAAAACTGCTATTAATATTTGGATTTTCATTTTCACTTGTTTTTAATGCGATAGCCTCACTGGAGTGATATGATATTTTATGTGAACCTGCTTTTTATATACAATCAGTTGGGAGCATCATAATAATGCACACGTTCATCATATTCGAAACACACTGGGGTTTTTCGTGGGGTTATTCAATTGCGGTAAACGATCTGACGTTGTAAAGTGGCGCAAGTGGCATGGAGGGAGCAATGCACTACAGCTGTGAAATGTAAACACCAACAGACATGTGTACATACATACTCGTATGAAATAAACACTTAAACGGTTATTGCAGATGGAGGTGAGCAGGAGGATGGGGAAAACTACGGGGTGATAAGACCCAAACGTACGATTGATTATCACTTCACAGCTCGCAGCTATCAGCGGAAAACCCGCAATAAATGCATTTTAATGTACTCGTTTATTAACTACAATTAGAGACACTGTTAGCTTTCTAAAGTATATATGGATGTACATATGTATGTATATAAAATTCTAAACTCATCTTTCACAGGCCACAAGTCAAGTATTAGCGCCGAAAAGATCCTGCAAATTGATAAGAAATTTGCATTTGTCGCAACATTTTTTTTTAACTATAACTGCAATTGCAATTTCAGTGCTTTGTATTCTTAGAACGCATTAAGTTATGTAAGAGCTATGCTAATTTACATTTCCAAGAATTTTTCGTGCTGACAACAGATCGAAACTAGGTTAGCGTTGTGTTAATGTTTACAGAGAATTCTGTTCTATAAATAGAAATAAATGTACTTGCATATATATGTATGTATGTATATATGTATATAAACAAAAAGTGAAACTATTCAACAAACAAAAACTATTAACGTAAATATAATATTGTAATTAATTAATTTAGTTAAACGCAATAATAATAATCGGAATAAATTTTTACAACGAAGATTCCTCATTTCTTTGATAACACAAACGTATACAAATCTTTTCTATGGTATTTTATAACGCAAACCCCGAATCTTTAGTCCGCTTTTTAAAATTGGTTGTAGTTTTCAATTTAGTCTATAAATTAACTTTTATGATTTTAAAAATAAATTGTCACTCTATTAAATTAGAAAAAAAATCGGGAATGAAATAAGGTGAGTCATCTACATATTTCGCTTATTAGAATCCAGCAGTAGTTGCTCATCATGCCTTCATTCCAAAATTCTTGTTATTGTCTTTCAATGTTGGCTAAATCTTGGTGTAGACACTCTCCTTAGTTGCCGCTCGAATCGTCGAGTTTTCGGAGAAAAAGTCGAGGTGAGAGCGTAGGAAAACTTTCCAATAATTTGCTCAAAGTATGGGTATTTGCGATTAGCAAGAAAGTGGTGAACAACATTTGGAAAAAATGCCCATTCAACAGGAGTTAAATATTTTGTAAAATTTCTGTCAGCAGGCCCGATAAATATTCCTTCTGAGATTTTTTTAAATAACAATCTGGGAAATAACTTGATTGAATACTAAAAGGGCAGTTCTTCACGGTTGAATGTTGTGACGGACAATTTGCTCTTCAGATTTATATTAAGTACGACTTAGCTAATCTTTTTTCAATCAATGTCATTTGCGTGGCTTGCGCATCACAATCAAGAAACCGATCACCTATTAAAATTAAATATGTGCAATTCAAATATAGTTTTTGATAATTATAATCAACGTAGCAGTTAGGGCTGCTTGAAACATGTGTGATGACCGGCATCGATCTGCTACTGGACACCAAAAGTAATACCAACAAAGAAATCGATGATTTCGAACTCTTTAATGGGCAACGAATAAATAGAGATGTCTTCCAGTGAATGGATTTTTTCTAAGCTGCGCCAAGCGACCCAATTTGGTTACAGGAACTCACTACTTGGAGTCCTCCTTGCCTCCTTATCAACCACGATCGCCAAGGAAACCAAATCCTTCTCGGCACGGCAAAATCAATCGATTGAACGTCAAGGTTTTGCTAACTGAGTTCGTTGGTTCCGATCGCATGCTGCAAAAGTAGTTCCTACCACAATTCATCTGACAGAGACAAAAGCTATAAAAGGTATTATCTTAGTCCCAAAAGCTATAATAGGACGCACGGATTGCACGGCTTTCCTATCCATGCAATGGCTCAACAAAAAAGCACATGCGAGGAAATATGTACCTACGATAGTAAAAGTATCCGTTACCCAAACTCATGCAATTCTGTGTCAGCTTGTGGTTGTTGTTGGTTTTGAATTTGTCAACATCATTCAACGCGTGCGCTCTCGTTTTATAGCCAGTTTTATTACGAACCTTTTATGTAGCATGCATGTATGGAGTGGACCGGGGACTGACCTATTCGAAAAAATCTTAGTTATGGTTCGATTTACTTGAAATTCGGTACAAAGGTAGCTTTTTGCTTAGATTAGCAGGAAGACTACACTTCTCTCCGGAAGGTGGACCAATGTCAATGGTAAAACCAAAAACTTTGTATTCCCACAAGTATTATATAAATAAATTATGATAAAAATAGATTCCATTATTAATTTAGAATTTGAAATAAATATTTAATTTTTTATTTAAATAAATTTTGTAATAACTTTTGGATTTTTTGGAAAAGCCGTTTTCATACTGATGCAGCAAATACATCGAAACAAATTGCAAATAATTTAATTTTAGTATGTTTTTTTCATTTTATTAAATATTTCAACAATAAAATGAATATCTCCCAGCCAGTATAGAGGAAGCTTTGTCCCTAGTTTTGGTACTAACAGCTAGATTCTCAAAGAATTCTATAAATTATTATCTCTGAAGCGATTCTCGGCCGATCCCCTTCTTTGTGGAGCCCAGCTTGATGTCTTTCCAAAAAGTTTAGTGAGTTACTGTTCATACTAAGAGCCTTTATTTCATGCCATGATTTTATTTAAAATAATTTACTATAAATGCTGGATGTTGGTTGTACTAGGACTCGAACGCTGTCCTATCAAATATCAGTCCGCAGCTCTTCTTTAATAATCTTTACCCCCTCAATTAGGCTAAAGTTATGTTACAGCCAGTATTTATATCAATCTTAAGGTGTATTGTAGCTATTAGACTGGCTGCTTTAGTCTTGAAGTCAATTACTTAATTGAGAGTAACCAGTTTCTACTGAAAATCCCAACTGCCAACTACCGTGATTATTATTGTAATGAGAGAAGTACAATATTTCTACCTAAGTATTCCATGATGGCATGTAACCTTTTCTTAATATTTCGTCCTGTGAAAAGAGATCAGCATATATACCATACATGCATATTTCGTAAACGAGGAGAGTACCTCATTTGCATCGAAACCGAGTTTGTAATAAAGACAAAATCCGTATTTTTTCTCCAAACTAGTTTTATTAATATAATAATTTGTTCAAAATCCATAGACCAAACAGGAATAACCAATTAGCGATTTGTTAGACTAAGCTGCGAATGGCTGTGCTGATTTACTTGCCACCGCCACCACCGCCGCCGCCGCCTCCGCCGAGCTCAGCGTTCAGGCCACCACCGCCACCGCCGCCGCCACCACCGCCGAGCTCAAGGTTCAGGCCACCACCGCCACCGCCGCCGCCGCCACCACCGGGCAGAGGCTCAGGATTGGCTGTAAGGAAGAGAAAAATATTTTATTATAAAAATGTGTTGCTTTGTATGCATGTGTATGTATGTTTATATGGAGTATTTGTTCGATTGATCAACGTTGAATCCTGCAACTCACCGAAAGCCATAGTAAATAAGGCCAGGACGAAAGCTAAAAGCGCAAAGAACTTCATGTTGCAAATACTAAAACTGCAATGTCTGAAACAACAGTTAGAGCCGTTATTTATACTTACTCGTCGTGATGTGTGCAGATATCAGTCTCGTATCAAAAGCAGCTGACGCAATAAACTTGACCTGATGCTTGGGCAAGCTCGCCGTAGACGCCGGCAGATAGCACCAGTTAAGATGTACACATACACACATGCACATAGAACAAATGCATGGCAGATGAAAGAAATATACAAACTCTTAATTGTGTATGCACTTTTTATTGATTAAAACCGGCGTTTATTGTATTAAACTCAGCAGATCTAAAAAGCATACAGGTATATAGTACATACTTACACATATACATACCTATATAGGTATGTATGTATTGAAGTATTAATTTATTTGTATTATAATGAACATTTGTTAGTACATGTGTTATGTTGCTTCAAAATATAAACAACAAGAAAGTAAAATGAAATAATCTAAAATAAAATAAAATAAATTGAAATCAAATAAAATAAAATAGACAAAATTAAATTAAATTATTTAATTTAAATTAAATAATATAAAACATAACTAAATCAAATACAAAACAAAAAATGTACTAATTAAAAGCTAATTTAAATTAAATTAAACCATATCAAATATGATAAATTAAAAAAAAAAACACAAATATAATGAGAAAAGTAAAACTAAACTAAAATACATTTTAAATAAATTAAAATAAAATGAAATAAAGGTAAATTTATATATATAAATAAGATTTAAATATTTGAATGAAATAACGAAACAGAAATAAAATTAAACAAAAATAAATTAAGCAAAATTAAATAAAATAAAAATAGCCGATAGCCTTATTTCAGCTCATTAATTTTAATGCGTGTAACGTATGAAATCGAAGATCTACGACGCGTCACACAATTAGAATCTAATGCGCAATTAGAATCTTAGCTCATTTAGGTAGATGGAATGCAAGTGTACTTTTGATCTTTAATATATTTCTGTATTAATGTGTATAATTTAAATTGTTTATCAATTAGGAAATATAGAAAAAACTTCATTTAATTTTTATTGTAAACTATAAAAACTTTTTTTCATTAATAACAGAAGGATGAAACAATGTTTCCGAGAACTCGCTAATCCAAACAAGGTCGTTCATTCGAAACGGGTTGAACCACTTATCAGCAAGGTGTAAACAAACTCATCAAATACATATGGTATACGAACAGACATGCAAATATATAAATCACTACATCTAATCGCATTTTATTATGTTGTATATAAATCAATCTAATTTACTAATACTTTCATATATGCGCATACACACTGCACAAATTTGTGGACTTTAAGGTATATTCGAGTATCTTTTGCATTACTCCTCTGTAGTCCGACATAAGACCAGCTAAGGTCTCGCTATCAGCTTGTTGTTAGTGGATGATTGCCCCACCCCTGGCTGTACTTGGTATGTATTTCCTATTGTCGCCAATCAGGAAGGAATGAATGGCCCGACATCATAATGATACTTAGACTATATATTTTGTATGGATAGTGGCAACTTTGTTTGCATGGAATACATACGTAAATGTATATGTATATAGTCACCACAGAAGGTAGGACTGCCGCAATAACCAGTTACCATACGCTTCAGAAATAAGTGTTTTTTACGATTCAACGATTTGCAGATGGTAATTGTATCCAGCCTTTTGAAAGTGGTTCCAAACAGTTTTTTGTGCATTGTTTAGCTCCTGGGTAAACGAAACAGCGCTCCCATTACGTTCAGATTCGACGATTTCTATTATTTTATTACAAAACATCATTTCTACCGCCATCTAGAGACTTATAGATCCGAGATACAGATCACTAAAGGCATCTATTGTAAAAATAATGCCAATATAAGGTAGAGGACCTCAACCGGGTGTAAGATTTTCCCATATATTAATCTGCGAACTGTAATAAATTCTAAACTACTCTCTATAAGTGACTTATTGGGTGTATGCATTAATTCGTGCGGTTTTTTTTCGAAAATTAAGACTTTATTCTGAAAAAATTGTCTTGATCAACTCCTAATACTTTTGCAAGTTCTTCTTGCGTCTGGTAAGCATCTGCGTAGAGCAATGTCTCCAATTCTTGGTCTTGAAATTTTTTTGCCTGTCCGTCGTCTAAGTCGAAATTGCCACTTTTAAACTTTGCAAACCACCTTTACACGTTCGTTCGGCTAAAGCATGGTCACCACAAATGTCCAGTAAAATACGATGGCTTTCGTTTCTTCATGTTAAAGTAATGAAGAAGAACTCTCCGCAAAAACACTTTATCTGCTACAAATTTCGACATTTTCAAATGAGTGAAGCAAATTGTTGTTCACGCTAAAACAAATGACATCTACTGAAAACGACGCGAAATGACAGTACCTTTGAAATGAATATAGCCACAGATGAACACGACGCGAAATAATACTAGTAGAGCCCTCCTTAGAAAACCGCACGAATTAATGCATTGATATCATATGCCAGGATCCCGAAAATTTGGACACGCAATGATGATTATACGTAAAAGTGGAAGAGAGGAGCGATGGGTTGCTTACTTACACATGAAAATATTTCTAAATGAAAATGATTCATTAAACAGGCCATTTTCTGATAAAACTACATGCATAAAAGCAAGATATCACAATGAACACAGCACAGCGATGCTACCCACATTGGTAACCAAAAAATTTGCTTGAATTTTTGTGCTCGAGCAAGATGAGTAAAAAGTCCATACACAATTACGCTTCATGTTTACAGAAGGCAACAGGAAACGCATATGTGTACATATTTATTCAGTAAAAAAGTGTATGTTTTCGTTTAAGAAAATATATTAAATCAATACTGTATATTTTATTTCCTTGTACATATAAATGTACATACATATGTATACTGAATTAAAAAAACTTTTCTTAGCGACCTTAATGGTGCGGTTTTCCGAATGGTCATTATATTATATAAAATATAAATCTACAATAAAGCTAAAAAATTTTATTATATAATTCATATTTTTTGAAATGAAAAGCTTTTCCTCTTAACATTCGAATTAGATAAATTATCTCATATGTAATTGTTTTCTTCTCTAATTAACAAACAGATATAATTTCATCATAAGCTGTCGCTCGAATTGAAATGGTGTTTACATACATACATATGAATGTATATATTTAATTCAAAATAAATTTATATATTATTCTAAAAATGGGAACAGCAAACAACCATTCCAACATGTGTACATGCATATAAAATATCGACGTTATACTTATTTTCTGTTCGTTAGTTCAGCGGTGCAAGCATGCAACTAATAGCGGTAAAACTAAAAAGTTGCGGTTGATACTAAGAGTAATAAAAAAAAATATATACATAAATAAAATTAGAGAAAAAAATTGTATACAAATTTTAATTAAGGAAATAAAAATATTTTAAATAATATATAGTTAGCGCTTTGTGGAGTGCTTTCAGCCGAGCTCCTCCTCCACCTTATAGTGTTCGTCTTGATTATTTTGGATATTTATGGGGAGCTTTTATTTTATGTCAGAGATATACTTGGAGGTGTTGATATTCCCTGCAGAGGGGCGATCGCAATTATAAAAATTAATTTAATTTTTTCATTTAAATTAATTTTGTATAATTTTGTTATTTGATGGACCTTGACTCGACCCCAGGACTTTTCGCACGATAGTACTCACTGCTAAGCATTCGGCTATTGCAGCTGCTAAGAAACGTATAGAATAATGATAGCAACGATCTGTCCGGATGTTAGAATAAATGTTTATCCCAGTTTCCAGTTACCGGACCCAGTCTTTACCATGAAAATCGGCTTCATTCTCATTCCATTGATGATTTTTCATCTAAAAATCTCTCTCCTAAGTAAGACATTATTTTTCGCTCACTTTGCTCAAGGTGCTTCTAGGTAAATCCTTTCAGAAGTCATCAAAATTGAAAGAAAAGGAGACTTGATTTCTTTAAAATAGATTTCTACTTCGAAGGCATTTAATTTTGATAAACATTTTGTCTTATATACATATAGTCGTGTATATAATTGGCGAGCTCCTCCTCCAATTTGAAGTATGCGTTATGATGTTTTATCAACAAATAGAGGGAGTTACAGTTTGTTCTAAGCCGCCTTCGAAATGCCGATAGATGTTTACGAGGAGCTATTATTTCATGCCAGAAATACGCGACCGCAATTAGAAAATACTTCTATAATATTGGATGCCAGTCGAACCAGAACTCGAACTCTGGCCTTCACAATGAGGTACACAATGCTATGACCTCGGCTATTGTGGTAACCATTTTTTCTTATTTTAGACAAAATTAATCGTTTTTATGATTTCCGTTAGTCTACTACTATCTTTTGCACAGAAAACCTGAAATAATTAGGTAATTTCGTCACTGTGTTGTGGACACTCAATTACAGATTCAATTACATTGAAATAATTGATGCTCGGGTCAGCTGATATTGTTTATATTTATTTCTAACAAAAATTTGAACTGAATAAAAATACTTTTGGTATACTCATATAATAAGAATATTGACATTTTTCAGACGAACAAATCAAATCAAAATAAATTTTGATATACATACACGGTATGTCCCAAAAATAACCGAACTTTTTGGATATAGTAAAATAGTAAAATACACATTATATTATCTTTGAAAGTTATTATATATTCGGAATAGGTTCCATTTGACTCAACACAACGTTTGGAACGATCAACCAGCGCATGTATAGATTTTTTTATGTCATTTATAGAAATGTTCTTCAGTACCTCGGTTACGGCTGCTTCATTTTTTTTTCAATTTTTTTTTTAATTTTTTAAATTTCAATTTCAATTTTTTTTCAAGTTTGACACAAAATTTTATATTTGCTCTTTTTTTTTTTTGAACCATAAGCACACTTTTGGTTTTATTTAAATGACTGTCACTTTTACATCTGTCATCCGACTTACATGAAGTCAGGTGCGTTTGAAAGAGGATGAATGTATCTTTTTAATGTTGCAAATTTTCAATAGATGGCGCTGTATGTTGTATGATTTAAATATAAAGTTCGGTTATTTTTGGGACACACCGTGTAAGTCTGATTTCTACAAGAAATAGGCAGAAATTTAGTTTAAGAATACAACAAATCCCAGCAAGCTCCTCCAATAATACCAGCTAATGCGTCATTTTCTAGCCCAGCGCTTCTTTTTTATACAAAATTGTAGAATAACCTAGACCTCGCTTTGCGTAGGGCATACGTACCCAAAAATACGACGCAGAGTGAATTAAGCCTTTCTACAGCAAACCATGTAAAGATCGAAGTTAGGTCCCACGGTTACGAAAATACCACTTAAAAAAAATTTAACAAAGTAAACATTAATAAAACCAGAATAATATTTCATTTTATTACATATTAAAACAAAATTCAATTATACAATTATGAAAAATAAAATTAGAATTAACAACTCACTGAAGAGTCCTTAGGGTCTTTCAGCTTTCAGAACAGTTGAGACCCTTTAAGACTCCTTCCGCTGTGAGGATCGCGTTTTAAAAAAATCTCCATACCTTTGTACATATATTAAATTTTGTTCTTTGGAGATTTCTATTAAACGGTCACAGTCAACTTCATCATTAGCAATTTGCAATTCCATCAGCTGAATAACTGATGTCGTATTAGGTGGCAAAATACAACTCATCAATGTAAACTGAGTGGCTAGGAATATTGTCTATTGCCGACCAATTGCTTTGTATGTTGTCAGCAAGGTTTCTTTATCTTTACCCCAGGTGCTGCCGGCTAGCGCTTTAAGAATTTTGTTGTAGCCCTGGAGTTTTGCGGCAATTGCGAGGATTTCGTCGTGTAAATGTCTTGCAGTGAAGAAATGGGAGAGACCGGCTAGGTAGCAGTTCACTTTCGAACATAGGTCGTCAATATCCTGGCCAGACGCCAAGATCGTACAATCATCGGCGTACGAGGTTAGGGACACTCCTTCCAATGGAGGAGTAGTAGCGGGGGGAGGACACCCCCTGTTTAATTTTTCTTAACTTCGATGTTTCACCTCGGAATATGACCGATAATTGTCGACCTCTCAGGTAGCCCATGACCCACCTCTACAACCCCGGTGGTAATGTGGATTCTTCAATGTCCGTGAGTAGCACTGAATGGTTGACTGTGTCAAAAGCTTTTGACAGATCCAGTGCTACCAGGGTAGTTCTCGCGCAGGTTCGGTTTTGGTTTAGGCCATCGACTATATGGGTGTTTATGGCGTTAAGTGCTGTTGTGGTGCTGTGCACTTTCCGGAAGCCATGCTGATGTGCTGCTGGACGCAGATGGTGAGTAAAAGTCGGGAGCAGCAAGGCCTCAAGTGTATTCCCTACTGGGGAGAGGAGAGTTATCGGCCGATAAGAATCTCCTTTGTTGGCTGGTTTTCCTAGTTTAAGTAGCGGGACCACCCTACCATTTTTCCACACATCCGGTATCATTAGGGTTGTCAAAGACAAGTTGAGGACCTTGGTGAGGTAATCTGCTCCCGTTGGTTCGAGATGTTTTAGCATCAGCATGCTTATTCCGTCAACGCTGATGGATTTGGAGGCTTTCGCCTTCCCGATGACTCCCTGAACCTCCTCCCTGGAGAAATCAAGCGCCGCGCTTGTGTTTGGTAGCTTGCGCTTACGGCGGGATACACGTCGTTTCGCTTTGTCTACCGAAGGATGCAATGTAAAAAGTCGGCTAAACTAGCTCGCGCATCTCTTCGGGTCCGACGAGGCGCGGTCACCGAATGCAATTTCCACTCGGTCATCGCGTCTCGTCGGGTTAGACAGCGACTTGACTGTAGCCCAGAGCTTGGTTGCCCCAGAGGAGAGGTTGCAGGACCTTAAGTGCTCCTCCCACTTTTTCCGCTTGTGATTGTTTACTACGGCCCGAATCTCCGCGTTTAAATCCCTGATTAGGGGATTCCCGGGAACAGAGTTACGGAGGATGTTGCGCCTTGATACTAAAGCCGCCGCTTCGGTCGGGAAATTAGGGCGGATTTCCGCAATTCAGCCTGCCGGGATGAAGCGGGCGGCAGCGGTCACAACAATCCTGCGGAATGGGCGCTCACCAGAGGTGACGTCTGTTGGAGTGGGGAGAGCATTGAAGGCGTTCTCGGTGAATTCCGTGAAGCCGGTCCAGTTAGCTTTTTTAAATGTCCGGTGATCCGCGGAAACGATATCGGGAGGTCTGTCAAGGGAGATATGTATGGGTAAGTGGTCCGATGCTAGTGTCAGTATAGGTGGCCAGATTATACTGTTTATCAAACCAGCACTCGCAATTGTTATATTAGGCGAGCTTTGTGCCAGCTCCACTCCTCTACGCTCATTTGATAGGCTAGTATGCCAAAGATTGCGATGCGCGTTAAAGTCACCCGAAACCAAACGGTTTTCGCCTCTGAATAGCGCACCTAAATCAGGGCTATTTCCAACTGGGCAACTCGTAACGGGAGGAATGTATATAATAAATATTTCGAGCTCGGCCTGACCGAATAGCTATGCCCTGACATTATAGGGTAATATCCCTGCGGTCGATGTCGCCGTCGATGAGACGATACTACACGGTGTAGGATGAACGCTAAGCCCCACCATGGTCTCGCTCGCGATCCTTGCAGATTATGTTGCATCCGGCCCGGCTTAGAAGATCCGTGCGGGCGGTCAGCTTAGTTTCCTGGATCGCAGCAATTGATTCATGCTGCAGAGAATTCCGGGAGACCGTGGAGGTCTGCGGATTACCCAAAGTGGGTAAGGGTGCTGAAGGCACTACCGTGGAGGCTGGGGGCGCACTTCGGCGTTGGCAGTATGGGGCCACACAACGTGTGGTCCACTCCCTATGTGTCTTAAGGCCTGAGCAGACCTTAAGGTGACTCCAACCATGAGAAGGATTTGGAGCAACCCAGCTGCGAAGTATTGCAACGTTAGGGGAATTTAGACTAATTTTACCTGTTGACTTAAACGGGGTTAGATCGCCGAAAGGGTGACAGCCCTTGACCCGAAAAAAACCGGGTCAACTCCGGCGCGTAGAACCGGCTGTCTTGAGAGTTGTATTTGATTTCAATGGAACTTTAGTGATCCAATATTATGTTTATATTTTTCTCTGAACAAAACCTTTACTCTCCTTAACTCTGGAACATCAATGCATAAACAATCTATTTACAAAATTTCATCTACTAGGTTTGGTGAAAAGTAACCCTTGACTGCCAACATGCATTGCTACTGCAAAAAAGGTTATAGTGGAGTGTAGCCCGTTCATATTTAGGCAAGCATGCCAAATTTCGGTGCAACACTTCCCTTAGTTTTGTTTTGACAGCTGATTGCTGTTTACGTGTTTGACATCATGTTGAGTATGGACAAAAACGATTTTCTTGTGCTTTTTCAGGCCATTGTTCTGTTGAATTGTTTTTGGGTTTTTAGTTTTATAGAACTGCCTCAGACCACAAGTTCGTTCTCTCATAAAATATTATTCATCGCCTTCATGGAAAAAATCAATGACTTAGGACTCCAATTGCTTCCGCATCAACCGTATTCGCCCGATTTGGCTCCCTCGAAATATCATCTCTTCACGAACCTCAAAAGATAGCTCATCAATCAAAAATTCAGTTCTTGCGATGATGCCAAACACGTCAACAACAATCAGCTCTCACAGCAAATCTAAGGGCAGTGTTGCATGAAAATTTTGCATGTTTGCCTAAATATGAACGGACTATAAGGCACTACAACCTTTTTTGCAGTAGCAGCGCATTCTGGCGGTCAAGGAGGTTACTTTTCATCCCACCTAGTATATATGTTGCAAAATTATTGTGAGCCTAATTTTGTTGCAACTTGGTTTTCATTCCTCCAAATCAGTAATTGAAGTGTTTTTGTTTGATACATAGTTCTCACCGACTTGTTCTGGTTTAAAAAATAGTGTCCAAATATTTACTAAATCTCACATAATGTAATAGGTTGCTAGAGACGACTATTATTAATTCTATTATAAATCGAGCTTGACAAATTAAAAAATTCAGAGTTTTTGAATAGCGAACTGGCGAAAATGTACAAAATATCAGCATCAAATAGTAAAGAAAACTAGGTGCTCTAAAACGGAGTCATCTATTTCGTGAAGGTAACTAAATAATAAATATATGTAATAAATACGTGTATTTATAAACCATTTCATAAAAATTCGTACTTGCCATGCATCATCAATCCACCTTAAAATATATCACTTCTTATCAGCAATCAAAAATAACGATTTATAACACAGAAACAACTTTATTTTCGCAAACAGATTTAGTGGCCTGGGGCACCAGGTGCTCCGGGCGCACCATCATCGCCCCCTTTGCCACCATTCCCTCCATTGCCACCACCGCCATTACCACCGCCACCACCATTACCCCCGCCACCTCCATTGCCACCACCACCGCCTCCATTGCCACCACCACCGCCTCCATTGCCACCACCACCGCCTCCATTGCCGCCACCACCATTACCACCACCGCCTCCATTACCACCACCTCCGCCTCCGCCGCCACCCCCGCCATTATGGCCGGGCTCACCAGGTGCTCCAGGGGCTCCGTCACTACCCCTTAATTCGGAGGCACGCTTCTGTCTTGCCGGACGTTTAGGTTCACCAGCTGTAATTAGAGTAAGATAATTGTAAACAAATACATTTACTCTGCATTTACTACGACCTACCATAGCATAAGGCCACCACAACTATGGCCACACAAAATACGAGGAAAAGCTTCATTCCAACAATTCTCGGTGAATACTGAATTACGATTGATGAGCTTAATGCATTGCTACTGTCTTTTTATACCCTGAGCATCACAAGAAAAAATCCATAAAGAGTAACAACAACGGATAAGGCAAATACTCACTTGTAACTATGTACATATGTATGAATGAAGCGCATACGAGCAAATTGGAGTAAGGCAATGCATGCATTTTTATGTATCTGGGTTGCTGTAGTGTAGGAGGTAATTTCAAAATGAAAATTTTCTAGAGGCTCGTTATATTAATTTAAATATTTGCCAACACCTGGGAAGTATAACTTTTTATGATTAAGATTTGAATATTTTATTTCTCTTATTATTGGATGAGTGCATAAGTTCGTGCCCGATTTCAAGTGCAAACTAAAATTGAAATTTTTTGAAGAAAGCGCTTTTATTAATCAATTATGTATTCGCCATCATGTTCGGCAATCCACTCCCAACGTTCAACCAATTTACGGATGAATGATTCATAGAAATCGCGCGGTTTCTCGTTGAAAAAGGTGTCAAGGTGGTTTTTGACGTCTTCCACATTTTTCAATTTTTTTCCATTTAAATTGTTCTGCAGCGATCGAAACAAATGATAATCAGAAGGTGCAATGTCGGGTGAATATGGGGGATGCGGCATGATTTCCCAATTCATCTCCTTCAGTTTGGCCAGGGTCGGTTTTGCAACATGTGCCCTGGCGTTGTCATGATGGAAAAGAACTCCTTTGCGATTGGCCAAAATCGGACGTTTTTCATCAATTGCTTTCTTCAATTCGACCAATTGCTGACAATACTTGTTGGCAGTGATCGTTTCTCCAGCTGGCAAGAGCTCAAAATAGATCACGCCTCGGATATCCCACCAAATGCACAGCAGTACCTTCATCGGATGCAATCCACCTTTCGACATCGGTTCCGCCCCTTCGTGTGCCTGTTTCCATGTTCTTTTGCGTTGAACATTGTTGTACAGGACCCATTTTTCATCACCAGTCACGAGTCGATCCAAAAAAGGTTCGTTTTTGATCCGTCGAAGCAAAGAAATTGCTGTTGACATACAGTCCACTTTGTTCTTTTCACTCAACTGATGTGGCACCCATGTATCGAGCTTCAAAGTGTACCCAACCTTTTTTAAACGACGAAACGCAGTTGATTTGTTGACGTTCAATTCACTGGCAACCTCTTCTGTCGAAATACGTGAGTTATTCGCAACTAAAGTCCTTAGAACATCGTCATCAAGCTCAGAAGGCCGTCCACTGCGAGGTTGATCTTCGAGGTTAAAATCTCCAGAACGAAATTTCGCGAACCATTTCTTTACTGTGCGGAGTGCTGGAGCACGGTCCAAATAAACTTCGCGAATATCTTTAGTTGCAGCGCCTACTGTTTTTCCTTTGCGGAATTCGTATAACATAATATGACGCATAAGATCTTTTTCGTTGTTCATCTTCCATGCGTCTTTTCACTAAGCAACTCAAATCAAAATGAAGTTATTTTATGCTTGATTTACAGTTCGGACTGTCACCTTTCCAACGATATATAATATGTATATATTTCTTTCACGAGCGCCACTCTCAAACGATTCGTACGGCATCCAGCGGAATCGGGAACGAACTTATGCACTCATCCAATACAATTACAATGTTTTTAAATGCTATCAATAAATGAATGCATTATTAATTGCAACTTGTACATAGTTTCACAGTGGAGCTTCGATCATCTGATTATTATTATTATTTTTTTTTTTTTTGATAGTTTGCACATTTTCATTCCTAATTGTCTTATGATTTTCAAAACAAAAGTGTATCGAAAAAAATATGAAAATCAAGTTCAAGTCATTGTACGCAGATGGTGCACCAAAAACTTGCAAAGATACTGGCAATTACACAATATAGCAATTAAATTCTTGATTAATTTTTTTAATACAATTTTTAACCTACCACTCAGAGAGATAAAGAGTATTCAGAATAAAATAGTTGCGTGTACATACCTATATTGATTAAAAATTCCCATTCTGAGTTTCTCATTACCAAAAATTATTACCACGTCGGTTCTGGAGTATTTTGTACATATACAATATATATTACATATACATAATAGTTCATACAATTTACTTATTACTCGAGCTTTACTGTACCCATTCTAATAATGATTTATATTGAGCAATTAGTTTTTTTTATTGCTCCTATATACAAAATGGTATAAGAATGTATGAAGTTAAATTAGACCAAATGACGATCTGAAATTACATATTTCATCAACTTGTTCAATAAAGTATATCTACTGTAGAGAATGAAACCAAATTCATTCACATGCTAATTTCCCTTTAAAAATCATAATATTTAGATACAAATGTCAGTGTTACCAGAAGTGATTATCGGCCGAGATGCTTTTGCTATTTATGATGTGTGTCTTGATGAAATTAAATAAGATAAAGTATATAATATAACAAAATGTAAAATACCATAAAATATATCATTAATGAAAGTTAAAATAAATAAGATAATATAAAAAAAGCAGAAGCAATTACAAAAATAAATAATAAAAATAAAATTATATGAAATTAAGGTAAAATTCAAAGTACTGCATTAAATATAATTTCATTACATATGTTGCAACAAATTTTTTAAAAGTAATTTGTAAGAAATATCTTAAATATTTTGAAAAAGAAAAAAAGTTGTTTGGTGCTGAAATTTTGGAACGAAAATTTAACTACAACTATAAATTTTTCTGAAATTTTAAATATTTATGTTACCAAATTTTCGGCTAAAGCTCAGGTTTTCCACTGAAGCTCAACCAACGTTAAATGACCGTGCACAAACTAAGAAAGGCATATCTATAAGAAAACATATTTCGTTTTATTTTTCAGAACTTATCCTTTTCTCTGCAAAACAATTTAAATTACATTACTAGTGACATCTGGTAACCTTTAAAAAATACGAGCACATTTGCTTGGTAATATTGCACTAAATAAATAAAATATTAATGACAAAAATTGTTAAACGAATCATCATGTTTAATTGCAATCAACACTTCATAAATATTCATTTATAGTGAATTTCATTAATTGTCTTTCACTCATGTTAGTAAATTGCTCTATTATAAAATATTATTTAGTTTATTGTGTTTTCGCTACGATAAAAGTAGTACACAAAAAACATAAAACGTAGGAAGAATTGAAGCATTAAAAGAAATAATGGTATGCGATAATTTAAAAAAAAAAATTACTTGTAAACAAATTCAATAAATAAGCATCATTGAACTTTGATTTAACGAACTTTTTTCTACAAAAAATCTTGACTGACATAAATAATACAAAAGACAATGATTCTTGAGGTAGAAATAATTTCGACAGTAATATGATTTTAAAAACAACTAAAGTCTTGCAAGTTTCGCACTGAAACTCCGCTTAAAGCTCTGGGCTTAATCATTTCAGCGACATAATTAAAATAGTTATAAAAACACAAATACTCGCACAGCTAGTTACGTATACGCAGTGACGTATTAATCGAAATATTTGTGTTTGAAACAACTAGTACCGGGGTTAGCAAAGGAGATATAGTATTTTACATTTTATTAGGATAATAAGCGTAGTACTTTTAATTTATTGACTGCATATTTTGGTGTGCGGGGTCAGCGAAGCATCTTGTGATAAACGAAATTTTTCGTATTGTTATCAAGCCCAAAAACAGTTAAAGCAAATTTCCCAATCGAAAAAAATATTTTCTACAGACGCATTCAATTATTGGCGTCCAGATTTGTTAATCCCCATAGCAAAACCAAAACGAAACGAAAATTATTGTTACATAAACTCGAACTGCACATCGGTTGAGGTTATCAAAATGTTTATCAATTTTGAAATTTCTTGTGAGTATATACGAGTATACTTGTATACACGTACATATAATTGATCCTCCATAAACACTGAAGTGATTTTTGGTCGAACACTAATTCCAATTTGTGGTGTGCGTCTTTTTTCCAAAAAATGGAGGAACCTACAGTTTATTCTAAGCCGCCTCCGAACGGCCGAAGGAATTTTATGAGGACCTTACCCCAAATTGGAAAATGAGCTCAGCTGAAGATCGCTTCACCGGTTATAAAGCACCAATTTTATTTATATTTAAACTTACACGTATATATATTTTATTATTTGTACTTCTATTGAATTGTTTTTTGTTGACGAAAAATATAAAGAGTATATATAAGAGTATGCAAACACACTGGCAGCTGGCAACATTTCGCCGCTGTCAGCAACGTCGATAACTCGTGTATCGCTCTTCCAGTCGGGTGTTATGGACGTTAGGTATGTAAGATGGCTAGTTGCAGCATAAGTCTGCGCGTCAATGGCCTCAGCACCCTTTATCAGTGGCTGCTGAAGAGGTGATTCCAACATTGATCAGATATTCAGCTCGCAACAGATTTGTTTTGGACCCGGGAAAGAAATTTCGCACACCCCATCAGCGATTTTTGACAGCACAAAACTGAAAAGCAAAGTCCTATATTATCAAACAAAGACGAAGCTCCACAGGCCGACCAACATTCACGACCTGATATATGGCACATAATTCAGCAAATTATTTTCAAGTTAATAAGTAACAAAAGAAAAATTGGAAAATATTTGAGTAAAAATCGTATCAACACTTGAATAAATTAAAAATACAAAATAACTGACGCTTTAACACTGCGCAAACGTTTCAATATAATATTGTTGATAACAGTCAAATACATACATACATACATACAAACTTATTAGCACAATCTGTGCTGTGCTGTTGTTAAAATACTATATTGCACTAAATTTTTCTTCGAATTCCATCTACCTTTTCAAAACATAAACACAACCAGCTGAATATAAGAACTGTAAAAGCCGGCAAAAAGAAATTAAAGCTGTGTCTGGTTATTCACATATTGCACAAACATATATATATATATACACACTTATAGGTATGTGCGAGCCACACACTAAATGAAAAACCATCACAACTCAAAAATTATCAAAAACGCTTTTTCCATAAATTAATTCGCGATATACACATATTAACGGATGCTATCCGAAGCGTGTTAAAATTTCTTATCTATTTCGCTTCTTTTTCCCGATAAAGAATAAAATGTTTTTAGCATCAACAGGTTTTTGTAGCGCCTAAATGTTATTTAATTCTTCTGAATTATGTCTGTTTTAGAATAAGAGTACAGTGCAAACATATATATTCGTCAATATTTATATATATGTATGTCTGTATGTAAATATGTATGTATGTATGTATCACACTTTCGAAGTTTCTACACATATTTGCTTTGTTTGCCACTTGCGCTTGGGCCCGACTTCAAGTTGTATGGCACGTGAGAACCAGTTCTCCAACGGCACTCAACGCATATAAATAAACTTTGTATTTAAACATTTATTACTTTGAGCGACAGCGATAAGACAGCTGAACTGGAATTACCAACAGAAGCCTATTTTTGTTAACTTTGTTAGGTGAGAATTGAACTTGGTATACTCACATGCATACGAGTATGTACATATGTACCATATGTACATAAGCATGTGTAGGTATAAATAAATATGCATACCAACGCATATACTACATACATACATATGTATATTTTTATTTTTATTTTTATTTATCATTTTTTTATTATTGTAGAAGGCGAGCTTTTGCTCTCGTTGAAAATTGAGATAATAAAATCACAAAAGAAAATATATGTAATTTAATTGCTTTATAAGTATTTTTCTAGGAAATATAATTTCATGGAAAATCCACAGATAGCCGCGTTTGTTTACAAACAATCAACTTACATATTCATATATATATATATAATATATACCTTTACCAATTTGTTCACAGATTTAAATATGCAAATTTGTCGTGAAATAGACTATTTTACAAAACAGTTGCGCCGATGTAACCGAGTGTGTAGTAAAACGTTCAGACCAAGTTCAAAATTCTTGAAAAGTAATTTTCTAAATGCGGTCTCCTCTCTGAAAGTAATTTCAACCTCTTCAAATATTTTTCTCATATAAAAATATAAGTTTTGCGTAAAAGAAGATCCATCAGCCATTCGGTTTAAAACTGTAGGTACTTCAATTTGTAGGAGAATATCAAATGTTCGGTCTAAAATTTCTTAAAAGGTTAGTTTGTGCTGGGTTTTCGAGCATCAGTATTGTGATATCACTAAGGATCTCATTGAACCCCATTCGCTGGTCAAACCAATGTGTGGCGTTTACAAAACTAAGAAATCGAGGTATTCGAGGCAGCCGCGACTTCGCTCAAGTCTTGCACTAGAGACTTCAACCTACTCATCCAAGGAAAGTTCCTTAAGATTTCAGGTTCTACCCACTTCTTCTACAACTTCTGCAGAAGACATTTGATGGTACGCCCAATCTCTCTGCGAGCCTGCCATAATGACGAAAATGGAAAAGAAGTGCCTTAAATGTGAACTCGTTCCAATTCCTCGGTATGTTACTATTGTACAAGCTTTCAGGGAAGAGGATGTTTAGGAGTAGGGAAAATGTTGATATATGATACCTATAAATGTATTCATCGAGACTTTGGCTCTTAAAGGAGTTCTTTTACACTATGAATTTATGGGGCGGAGCTTGGGGTGAGCTTGGGGTACTGGCAAATATCTAAGCATGCAATAATGCAAGCTATCGAAGTGAAAGCTAATGCCTAAAAGGATGCTGGGCGTCTGATGGTGGTGCATGCTTAAACAACTATGTCCAGGCATCCATACTATGTTCAAAGGGAACTACTTAGCCATCACGTAAAGTAATTCCAGATGTGTAAGACATCCTGGCAAACCAAAAATGGTTATTGTAACTATTAGCGGTATCCAGGTGTGTTTCGATACACCAAATCAAATATTAAAAAAATAAAACTAGAAAACCAATAGTTTTTTAATATTAAATAGCATTTTAATCATTTGTGATATTTCAAAAGTTTTGCTTATTTTTTGAAAGAATATTTGTCTGAAATATCTTTTTACCATATCAATACTTTCCCAAAAGGTTAAACATTTCTGTCTAAGTTTTAGTATCCGTATTCGTTCCTTCCATTTGGTCGCAAATTAGATTTTTCAAACATGAAAAAAGAATAATCAAAAAGATTTTTAACATATTGCAATGCTCTTCAAAATCTTTTGGAAACCTCTCAATTTTTATACCCATATTGTTCGCATAAGCCTTGCTTAAGTATCTTCAATTTGGTGCCCATATTTTATCGTTTATTATCTTACCAATTTTCCACTGTACATCTCTAAAATTCTCTTTATCAATTCTGTTAAATAAAAAAAGGTAACAAAGTGATAACTCTGGTCAAAAATGTTTTTTTCATTAAGCCTTTCTTTAATGTCTTCTTTTGATACTCATATTGTAATATTACATTAATATTTTACTTATTTGATCACTTTTTTCAAATTTAAATTTCAGATCTGGCGGCAGCTTTGCGAATTGTGAATCTAAATCATTTTTGAGCATACTTGAACACAAAAAAATCTTTTTATCAAACTCGCTTGAGCTCAATCGTTGACACACTTGCAAATGATTTTTACATACAAACAATTTCAAATCAGGTGACAACTCTATTGAAGAACAAACCTAATTACTCTTGAGTTCTTTTGAGCACATGACGCGCGTACAGAGTATTTGTATATAAATATGTAAAAGGTTGTATGTATATTCTTAGAAAGATGACACATTAGGTTACATACTTGTGTTAGCACTTTTAAGAAGTTTCTACAAAAAGTATTTTGTCAAAAATCTTAATTTTCTTAATTCCAAGAATTCAATCCATATTTCAAATTTATATATATTTCATGTACATGAAATGGTATATTTACATTTGTCCAAAGTACCAGAAGTAGGAGAGATATACAAATCAATATTTCGATCAGGTCAGAGTTGATTTAGCCATATTCGTCTGTCCCCCAAGCTTCTCTAAGATTTAGCTCTCATACAGGAATTTTTTTAGATAAGAGACCTAAACTTTATATTTTATATTCATACCTAGAAAGAAACATTAGTAACGAAAATCATCGAAATTTCATCCTAATTTTTTTTTTTCTTTTCTGAAACCAGAGATCTTTCTCCTACACCCTCCCATTGGATCTTTGTTGTGACCGTCTAAGGAATATACCAGCAACGAAAAACAAAGCGCTCAGAATGGTGGCAGAGCTATTGCAGAGCAGGTCGTCATCGAAGGTGCGTTCGGCTGACAGATGCTAATCTTACTTGGCAAAGAAAAGCTACAGGACATTTAATCAGTAAGGGATAAAGGGCCAAAACGCCTTCTTCATTTGCGAAGAGTATTGGAATTTTCTTCAAACCAGACACAGGTTTGTTACAAGTATGTTGCAAATTAATCAAGAATGATCAAATTTTTGTTATTTGCAATGAAAGCAGTTTGTTAAAACTGTAGGTCCTTCCATTTGTCGGGAAAAAATCGAAACGCATACCACAAGTTGGCGCCAATTATATAACTTTTTATGATCCTACCATTTGTTGTACTCATGCATATATGTAAGTACGAGTACGTGCGTATGTGAATACACATGCTTAGTTATATGCGTAAGTGCAATTCTCTGGTGGACAATGAAGAAATAAACTTAAAGGGCTTATTACCATAGATACTGAACTCAGGGTGCTTGGTAAAACACTCGACAGCGTGCATATTTGCTTGCTTAGACGCTTAATAACACTGGAACAGCTGAAAAACGTCAGTTCCTAAGTGATGTAAGCTTGACCTACAAAACCTCATGGAGCACCTTATCACTCCACAAAATGTCTGTCAACATTGTTGTAATTGGCGACATCAATTTATCCAGTTTATCATGAAATATTAATGAATGTTTACTAGCACCAAGTTCAACTGGAGATAATGTTCATGATTACCTAAATGAATATCTGGATTTAATATTTATAAATGAGATTTCGTTTTTTTTTTAATAATCAAGTGTGATTATTTCATTCAACCCGAAGAAAAGCGTTTCTTATTTCATAATTGTTTTACATTGTGCGTTTTGAAAGTTTGTTCCTATAACAAATGAATCCATCCGCGTCCAAAATGCCTTATGGCTTAATAAAGAATTGAAAAGTTTGAAAAACGAAGAGACTAAATTTCTGATTATGGCGCTTAAATTTCCGGGTCATCGCAAAATTACATTCTATCACAAAAATTTTCGAAGTTATTATAAGGGATCTATTAGCTCCTTCTGTGTCATCAACTATTGACAACTCACAACATGGGTTTTATGAAGATAAATCTACCCTGTCGAACTTACCAGAACTCACCACCCATGTCAATAATGGTTTCAAAAATTATGTTCTCCACACAGATTTGAGCAAAACATTTGGCAAGAAAAAACTTTGAAATTGAAGACTCTTAGATGTTCTTGCAAACGATTTTATTACTCATTGTGCCAGAGTTGAGTCCTCTGACTCTCTTTTCAGTATCCAAACCTACTTACTGAGAGCTTTAAACAATTAAGTAAATTCCTTCGCCTTTTCCATATTATTTATAGCAGCTGATGAGCAAATCTGCAGGTGTTTAGTGTAAGAGACATGTGTAACCGGGGTCTTCCGAGATCGATCTCGGACTAAGGGCAGTCCGGCCTATGGGTTGGTGGGTAACGCTAACACATTTGTATGTTTTAGGTGTGAGAACTTTTAATTTAGAGTAGGCCCTGTTGGACCTAGCAATGACAAGAGCTCTTTTTCGCTGGATATTTCAAGCATGAAATACTTTTAAAAAATTTTGTTTTATTATTAATTTTTAGTATATAATATAATAATACAGTAAACTTTCCGCAAATATATTAACAAACAAAAAGGTCATTTTATCAATTTTCGCAGTTCACTATTTGCCACCTCCGCCACCGCCACCACCACCTCCTCCGCTTCCACCTCCGACACCGCCTCCACCGCCACCGCCAGGATATGGTTCTGGTATGGGACGTGGCTCAGGATTTGGATGAGCTGTGAGTAAATATATTGAACATTTATCATTAGCATATATACATACATATGGTACATAGGTATATAGATAAAATATATTATTTATTCTAGAAACTACAACAAAATATACTCACCAAAAGTCATAGCCAATATAGCCAGCACAAAAACAAGGATTGCATAAAACTTCATGTTGCAGGCGTGAAGTCTCAACTCCTCAATGAGCAACAAAGTGCGCTGCAGACATATTTATACAAAAACATGGATTCGTTTACGGCTCTGTTTATTTGTTATCAATTTCAAAAACAAAGAGTTTTTGTGTAACGATAAATGTGTAAGTATGTTTGTCCAAAGGCAATGGATATACAATTGGTCAAGTATCATAAAATTTAATTAGGAAATTACAAATACATACGTAAATAGATGTATGCACATAAATATTAATACCTGTGTGGGCATTTCGTTGTTATTTTTACACAAAGATATTATAATGACAAAAACCGGAGAAAATTTTATTTGTCTTTGGCTGTGATTGTATGTATACCATAATGCATATGTATGAGTACGTAGGCTAACTTAATTCCCATTTTTTCCAAAGTCATGATCCAGCTTTTTAAGTAAACAATGATTTTCAATATTTAAATGTTATCATATTTGGGTTTATTATGTAAGGGACTCAAAAACATCGACATCAATATCAGGGAAACTAACTGTAAGCCTGCAAGGAGACGATAGGTAAAAGATGGCAAACTAAGACCTTATATTGAGTACTAGCTCTACAAATCGCTAAATCCATATTAATCGCGTAGTCACAGTCTGGTGACAGGCACGAGGCAAAGTTACTGGACAAAGTTCAGCGGACGGCCTGCATCTTCTTTATAGTGTGCGGCCCTCAACTTCAATGACAACTGTCTTGAAACTTATCTGAATCTTCTCCCGTTAAACCTGTATAGTGAACTTCATGCAACGCCGTAAGAAACGGTATTAGGCACACCCAAATACTAAACTCTACATCGTTCTCGAAAGGGATGGACTAGACCACCTTAGTCTTCTGTTTTGACAAATCTCGATGATAATTGGAGTCTTCGCATTACCACTCGCAAATGATATGAGTAAGAAATTCATTGACACTGCAAAATCTGAACTGAATTAAAAGAATTCATCGACTATATGCAAAACTTCCGTGCTTTGGATTCCTGGATGAAGTGATATATCAGGAAAATGTGAAGTCGATTCACCCGGCGTAATCATACCTCTTTTTTCGTCAAAATAACTGCTAAGATAGCCTCCAAATGGTGGAGCATAACGACATGAAGGGGAGAGAATGAAGCCAAACCATCCATTCAAACCGGTCTTCCACAAACATCACCACCGGGGAAAAAAACCGCTCACTCTTATGGCGACTCACGGTAGGAGGATGGGTTATTTTTTTAACGTTTTCTGTCACAGCGAGCATGGGCAATTCTCATAATATTACTTAATTTAAACTTATTCAAGAAGCCCATACAAACGAAAATAAAAAAATTTCAAGCAAATTGAACCATAAATAAGATTATTAAGAACCAGTTTCTGCATGTTACTCTAAACGATAAGCTACCAACAAATTAAATGCCAAGTGAATCGAATCGTAAATAAGATTATCTCGCATGAATCGGTCCCCGAGATTCTCTTAATAAAATTGAATTTTATTTCGGTCCAGCCGTTAAAAATTTGGGAAAAACTATAAGTTGTTTTCAACATGAGGGTTTTTCATTGAGCGGGATCGCATATTTACTAAAAATTAGCCAAATGTCTCATTCTGAGAGTTATTTTTTCTTTCTCTTGGGTACAATATATCTATTCTGCATAATTTATTGAAATGACAATGGTCATAGGGCACGCTTTGGAATTATGTGCGCGGTGACCCTTGGTCACCGAAAATTTGTATATATTAATCGAAACCATAGAAACGATTTTTTCGAATAGATCGGTCCTAGGTACTACTCCTGCAAGCAAAAGTAATATTCCTGCTAAACTAAGCTAAAAGGCTACCTATGGTATGAATCAAATTTCAAGTAAATCGAACTATAAATTAAAATTTTTCGAATAGATCAGTCCCAGGTCCTCTTCCTGGTGTGAAAATAGATGATATGTTATACTCAGACCTACCATAAAATTTCATTAAAATCGGCCAACCCGTTTTGGAGGCGTATCGTGTCTAACACAGTCGCTTGTACACTTCCCGGTGAGAAATGTAGTCTTCCTATTAATCTTAGCAAAAAGTCACCTATGTACCGAATTTTAAGTAAATCGAACCATAAATAAGATTTTTCGAATAGATCAGTAGGGGAATTTTCTATCGTATTATAACGATTTTCGGATCGTTAAAATGACTTAGCGATAATTTAAACGATATTAGCTATTCTCTAATACAATATAAGGATTTTCGTATCGCAAATAAGGCTTAGCGATAATTATAACGATTTTAGTATTCGGTGTACTTATGTGAACGATATTCGCTATCGCTGTGTCGTAAACTTCTCGACAAATCGCTAACTAAGGGACGAATATTTTTAAGTTGTTAGCGATATCGACAAAATATTGTTATTTCATTAAAGTTTAAATAAAGTAAAGTAAATCGGGAAATTGCCTAAGTTATATAAAATCAAAATAAAATAATAAACAAAAATGGCTTGCGAGTATTTGGCATACATTTTATCCCAACATGAGGATGTATTGTACCCTTCATCATTGGATAGAAGTTTGCGTCGGGAAGTTGAAGATCGTCTTGGAAGCCAACTAAAGGGCAGAAGAATAACAGGATTATCTTCGGGAAACAGGTAAAATATAACTTTTAAATATTTTTTTAACACTATTAAAACCGGCTTGCGATTCTTTCCAACTGGATGATACCAACGTCCCTTCGGAGAGCAATGGGAAATATATTTATATGAGTCAGTCGTCAGTAAGCCGTTGTATTCATCGCGTGAGAGAAGCAGTCAACCGTTCAATGTTTCCTGCGAAGGTTAGATTTTCCAGTACGCAAATAGAGCTACAAAGGAAATTGGGCTACCGATTGCACTCATGTGTCCATCACGAGCCCTATCATGAACAAACCTATGTCAACCTTCATGGATACCATTCTATTAACGTGCAAGTGACAGTAAATTTTATTTTAATTACTACTGTAGTAACAATTCCATTGCTATTGTAGCTCCTCCACAGAGTGAATAGTCATGCAGGAACGCCCAAACCATAACATGTTTTTGATTTGATAAATTTTGTAATGCATTGCTATTTATTTAATGGAAATAATTGCTATAACGAATTTATTTGTTTTTGTCATTTCTCTTTGTGCTTTTCGCATATTTTGACGTTTTGCTAAGCTGTGGTTCCACCTTTCCTTCATTTTAATAAAATGAAAATGTCCGTTGTCGATTGTCGTAAAAACTGAGTTAGAGAATCCCATAATCGTTAGCACAAGCGTCAAAAATCGCAAGTTTGCGATCCGACAAATCGTGTCGATAAAAGTTACAGAATTCCACTACAGGTGTGAAAAATAGATGTTTTGTCATACTCAGACCTACATATGCACCTAAAATTTTATTAAAATCGGTCAAGCCGTTTCGGAGGAGTATCGTGTACCTAGTCTTATTACCTAGTAACCAACCAGATCGGAAGTCAATAGCATATAGCTTCCAGCCACATATTCGGTTTGTTGAAATCCAATCCAGCAAAAAAGGTTTTCTACATATGTACATAAGTAAATTCAAATAAATATTGACAAAGAAAATCATCGAAATTTCATATGTTCATAAAGACAGTTCAGGTATAAAGACAGTATTTCTTCCTTGTATGCTTTTTCATTTTTCAGTCTTTCCAATTTATTATCAACTTTAAACAAGCTTTTCTTCAATAATCATTATCAAGGTAATTCAATTGGTAGGCTTTTGTGGTAAAAAAAGCTGTTTTTAGTATTTAAACAAGTGATCTCTTTTTGGAACTTAACTTTACAATAAAATATCAGTATTCTTTTGAGTTTTAGCACAAAAGGCACAAAATCTTGCGAAAATAAAAGCACTCCATCATGGTATTATATTATTTGATATAAATAAGATCGGGAATTCATTGACCACTCACTGATCATTTCCGGCTGAACAAAATGAAGTGCTCCACTACTTTGATTTCAATACTTTTCATAATTGCACTGGCTATGGGTAAGTGAACTGTGTGCAGGCTTCGACTGAGGAGAGGAATCGCTATATTCTTATAATTTTAATATTGTATTTTTTATTGTATTAAATCTTTAAGGTGGCAGAGGCGGTCGAAGTGGTGGCGGCGGTGGCGGTGGTGGAAGCAGCGGAGGTGGAGGTGGCGGTGGTGGTGGTTTTAATTTAAGAAACTAAATTAATAATGTTGAATTTATTAGAAATAGCAAAAAAGGGAAAACAATATGAAAAGAAAATTTTAATAATTCCAAAGTAACATCTGAAATTTTCCTTTATAAAACAACTTTAAATATAAAAATAATAAAATTTGGGTATATTAAATAAGATATTACAAAAAAAACAACAAATTTTCCATAACTACTAAAAGTTCTGTAATGCATGAGACATGCATTGCCATTAAAGTTACCTAATCATTCTCCATAAAATTGTATTTATATAGAAAAATGTATACATACTCGTATAATAATCGATAAGAAAACATTGGCGAAATGTTGGTAAGTAAATCTTTATCAATACTATAAACGTACAGTACAATTTATCAATCGATTCTATGAAAAAAGTAATACTATAAACGTACAGTACAATTTATCAATCGATTCTATGAAAAAAGTATTTCCATTTGAAGTTAAGAAAGAAGGTCAATGATTAGTAAATCTGTTTGCTATTCCAATGTCTATTCTATCGAGGTAGTTTAATTTACTTTGGTATTAAAATTTACCATTCAGACCAGTGATTTCTAGATTTCTTTCAGTTTTTGGTTCTCATATTAGAAATTTTACAACTCTTCCGAAATTTTCAAATTATTAGTCGAAGAAATTTTGCATTTGTAGCGACGAGTGAGAGAATTGTTGAAAATGTAAATATTTTTCGTTTGTTCTTTGCTTTTAATGACTTTACACAAGTTTTAAATAAATTAAAACAGGTAAATTATTATTTAATGGTTAAAAGTCACAATTTGCACAGGAATTTCTTCGAAGATTCATTCGACAAAATAATCGCTAGTGCTTACGAAATATTGGATTTTTTCAATCTTCGAACAGCCAATGGAACAAACAATTCATTGAAGGAAACTTTAGGTGTGCACATTATCTTCCATCTTGGGCCTGTATCGGGGCCTCCAAGATCGTACGATTTAACACGGCTGGACTCTTTTTTGTAGGGTTTTGTGAAGTCTGAGATGATTGACACCTTGGAAAAAATATTCGGCCCATTATTACAGTAACAATTTTTACTGAATTTTACTGAATCGCGTTCTTTGAGGCAAAAACTCAGTAAAATTAGTAACGAGAGAGTACAATTTTGGACGTTTGGTTTGGAGAGAAAGTGGAAAATTCATGCTGGGAGAATTTCAGGTAGCAAAAACTAGCATGTTATCATAATTTTTGTTAACAAAACAAAATTGATTTAAAATTAAAATAATATTAACACTTTATGTATGATATACTAACAAAATAAGTGCCCAAATATAATTTTGCTAAAGTAAATTTAATGGTATCAGCGATTCAATTAAATAGCTAAGGAACTCATTAATTGAAAATGTGGAGGCAGTGGAGTAGACTCATCACCCGTAAACCAACGAGCCCACGTTGATGAATTAGAAATTAGGATGGCATAGAATTAAAATATATAATATTATTTTTTGTACAACGCAAATTTATTTTGGATTCCTTAAATTTACTACCGCTGGACAGCCATAGAGCATGTAGATTTTATCATTGTTGAAATACAATAAATGTTGAATACAATTATTAACAATGCAATATTTTATTAAAATACTTAGAAAAATACTTAAAAGCAGAAAAAATAAACTAAATATAGAAATGAACGGATTTGGAAGGCGGATGTAGCCGCCAAAAACAACAGCTACTGTACAACTTGCTGGTTAGTTTTTACTGAATCCTCTTCGGTGAAGACCCAGTAAATTTCTTTCTTTGGGAAACTGGCTAATTTTTTCTGACATTTCTCAACGAACACAGCTAATATGTTCGTGTTTTCTTTCCACTTTATCGTAGGCTATGAATATTGTACCACTGTCATCAACGTTTAGAACATTTATGCTGCAACTACCCATCTTACATACTTAACGCCCATAACACCCGACTGGAAGATCGATATACATGCACGAGTTATCGACGCTGCTGACAGCGGCGAAATGTTGCCAGCTGTCAGTGGGTTTGCATACTTTTCAGCAAATTTATAATTTTCGTCAACAAAATTTCATAATTTATATGTTCGAATATAAACACCAATCTAATACACGTATACATGATCTATATGGTAATAAATAATTAATTACGAATTTAGTTTTCATTTATTTTGAAAAACTATCCATTTTCTTTGTTTATTTCATATTAGTTTAAAAAGTCAATACTGGCATCCTTGTATAACAGCGAGAAATGAGCTGAGCCGGTTTTACGGAAAAAATCAAATAGCCGCTGGTTTCTGTGGGACAACCGTCAGTAACGGCATGGGTAAGCGGTGACAACTTTTCATTTACATGGCGCTCTCATTAGATAGGTTGCTATGGACGACAGGTATGTAAGATGGGTAGTTGCAACATTAGCTCTACACCTGCTCCTTAATGTCTTTAAAGTTCGTGAAGGGAAACTTCGACAAAGATTTCAGAAGACACAAAATAAAATGGGTCAAACATAGAAGGCATTTATTTGCTTATTTAGGAAACATATAATTTTAAATAAATATTACTATGCGCTTTAAATTGCAATATTTTGAAAGAAAATACTGATTTAGAAAAAATGACAATTGCTTCAGCAGTTACAAATCCATTAAACATATCTATATGAATATAATTAAAATTGAAGTTTTTCTTACGTACATAAGTATGTTATTTACATGATCTTTTTCATACAATCAATCAATAAGAATTCCAATGCAAACGAAATATGAGTATGTTGCTTACTTTCCACCACCTCCGCCGCCACCACCTCCTCCCCAACCACCTCCCCAACCTCCACCTCCGCCTCCACCGCCACCTCCTGTCCAAGGACCACAACAACGGTTCCTATGCGCTTCAGGATTTGGATGTGCTAAGGATAAAACATTATTTGTAAAATTATTTATGTATGTATGTATATATAATATGTATGATGGAGTGTACTTACCAATGACAAAACCCCATATAATCAATAATAGAACGAAGATTATCTGTAATCGCATGTTATTAATTAAATGTACAACACTGATCTATATTGTAGTAAGCCAAACGTATTTATATGCTCTTAAAACACAATAATTACACTAAAAGAAAATGAAGGAAATAAATTGAGATTAGTAATTTTTTCAGTACTCATTGGAACCTAGCTAGACAAGTTAGCAATATCGAATAATAGAAGATTTCTAAGTACCTGAAAATAGTTTTTTATTACAGTACAAAATATTTGAGTCATCTCTTCTTTCAATATTTCGTTCAGTGTATATGAACGAGAGTATTAAATTGCATATTTCAGTCATGTGTTGCCGGCTTATCCTTGCGTAAAGTAATTTTAATTTCTTTGAATTAAGTAAAACTATATGCCGGTAAAGTCCCCAGATCTCATGTTTATAAATACACGTATGTAAAGGGTTATCCATTTCATTGTTTAATAACCGCACATCGAGTAAAAAAAAAATGGTGATTCAATCGTGACCACGATTCGTGCTTTAAGAGAAGAAATTTTCTTCATTGAAAACGACAACGGCGAGACTGTCAATTCGTTATGGTGGTATGATAACAATATGTGGTTTCAACAAGATGCCACACAACACGAGAGCGAATACGGCTTTATTTCGAGAGAAATTTCCTGGTCGCGTAATTGGCGATGTCAATTGGGCACCGAGATCGATCGATTTGACACCGTCGGATAAAACTTTAACTCTTGAGCACTTGAAGACCAACATTCGTCAAGTTATGGCTGAATTACCGCTCAATATGTAGCAAAAAGTGTTCGAAAATTACCTCAACCGAATAGAAGTTTACGAAAATTGCCGAGGCGATTAGAGCATTATTATATAAAAAGAATTTCATGAAAAAAAATTTTAAATGCATTTTATTTACGTTTATTTTCGAAATAGCAAAATTGATGACATTGTATATTATATTTATTTACATAGTTTTAGATTAGTTTCATTTAGTACAACTTCTCATAACAATTTTAAAACAGATGGTCGTGATATTAACGTTGGCCTATAATTTTAATAATGTCAAAAATATGCCTTGGAGATTTTGGTGTGATTTGGTTTCTTTATCTACAATTCGAACATGCGATAAAGTGTTCCTAGTTATATGTTTTGAAATTTTCAGATTGAGGTAAGTTTTAATAGTTCTGCTATCGCCTTTGGTAAATTCGCTGCTGAAATTCTTAAACTTCGTGTGGCTCAAAGTATTATAATACTAAATATTAATTTTGACAAAAACAAAAAAAATCTAAAACTAAATTTGCTTGCTTACAACCAATTTTGAGAAAAAAATCTATTCTCACGTCGATATTAGCGAAACCTTCCCATCCTTTAGAAAAAAAAATAATAATTTATTCTTGAGTTAAAATGGTAAATATTGCCTAAATACGCTCATATTCAATTTGCCACGCCCATCCCAAATTTTTTTCCATTCCTCATATTTTCCCATTCAATCCGACCGTTCTTACCAAATATGACTTTAATTGCACATTTCTTGTAATTTCAATAGTCAACGCAATTAGTCCTATAGGGTCATTGTAAGACCGCTCTTAGGTTCTTCTTACACTATAGAAAGTGCGAGCCATTTGATGTGCGTTATAAAAGCAACGATTTTAGTTATTCTAGCGGAAGCGAACTCAGCTAGTTTCCAGAGGAACTTTATCGCGAGGTTGTCAAGGCTAGGCTGTAAAATGGGATTTTTTAATAGACTTTTCCTCTTTGTTGTCCCTATAACTGCGACAAAAAACATTAGAGTAGTAACTAGTTATTTTCTCGCTAAGCCTCATTAGCCCATACTTAGAAGATTACGAAACGCTGCAGTGCTTTCTTTATGAACACCCGGTCTTCAGCCGAGCGAATGCATAGTTGGAGTAGCCATCTCTTAAGCAATTATAGCAAAGCTGTTAATGAATTTTTTTAAAGCAGATCCCAAATTTGTTCGTCGGGTCTTTTTTTCACATCATAGCCATATGTAATACCAACCAAACCTTTGTTTAGTTATTTACCATATAAGGCACCACGACATCAGGGTGATAGAACTAAAATGTAATAGATAAGATAAGATAAGTTCAAGTTATCGTAGTCGAAAAGAAATTTGATCTTTACTTTCCAAGTCAAGAACTGGACGAGTTGTATAATTTTTTAATTCAAATATATTCTAATAAAAGGAAAGTATTTTCAAAAACAATGGGGTCATGGGCATGATTTCGGTACATTCTAAAGCGAAATATATATTTGTGACGCGAAACCGCATATTTGTTTTCAGCTTACAACCGTACCATTTCATTATGATTTTTCTATTATGACGAACAGAAGATAAGCCAACAATCTAGCATTTATACTTACATATACATATATACACCAAATTTCACATTGAATACATTTAAGAGGATATGTATGTACATATGTATTTTTGATAGCGTTGAATATTTAATAATAAATGTATGTTCATGCATATTTGCTTTTGTCGTATACATAAATATGTAAATGTAATCAGCTAGTGATTAAACTCACCGTAAGATACTGCAACCGAGAAACCCAACTATAAAAGGCGTACTTGCAAGTTAAACCTGTCATTCAATACTCCGTTACTGAGTTGTGTGTCATAACAAAAATGCCTACAATGCAATCGGTTTTACACTTCGTAATGCTTTTACTGGCGGTTATCGCTTTGTTGAGTGGTATGTTAAAACAAAAATGAGATATTCATCTACATATTATACTGTTTATCGTATTATTTTGGTTATCAGGTTTCGCGGTGGGTCAACGACAAGGCGGTGGTAATCCGGGTGCACCTGGCGCTCCTCCTGGTGGTCCAGGTGCTCCAGGCAACCCAGGAGCGCGTAGATTGTAATAAACTTGTATCAAAAAATAAAATAATAATAAAATAGGAAAAAATACATGTGTTGTTGAAATTCTGTAGAGGCTAAAAATACCCAAGATCATATTCCAATATGGTGCTACCTGAGAGCTTTTAAATACTGTAGATTAATATTGCGAGCTATTAATCTTAGTCTTCCTACTTATCATTTTCGCGGTTTTTATTTTTTAGAAATCTAAAGTTTTAGATTAAATTTGTTAATAAAATGGTGATAACTTTAAATTTTTTTAATCTCTTCTTTTTTATTTTATTTTATTTATTAATACATATTTATTTTTTGGAAATATTTAAGTTGATAACTGACTAAAGATAAATGCGCATATATTTTAATATAATATATTTTTTTTAATTACCCATAACATAAACCATATTGATTAACCGAAGTGGTTATATCTTAGCTGCGAACCGCCAAAAGCTTTTCGAGAACAAACAATTGTGCTTAACACAGGGTGTGCCAGAAGCTCGCTTTAAGTTATATTCAAGCTGGTCAAAATTAACGGAACAAACAAAAAAATTGAAATAAAAAAAGAATTTTCTAAAATTTATAGCTTTATTTGTAAAATTAAAAAGCCAAAGCAGTATGAAGAAGAGAGCTTAACAATATTAATTTAATAATTGTAAAAGTAACCGTGTTCTTTAAACAGAAACATATTTTTCTATAATTTTAAATTTTACTACGAAATCAGTCATAGCACCTTAGTTACTTAGTCTTCTAGTAAACATTCCCAGATTGGGTGGGTTAAAAGAACTCCTTATAGCCACTAGAGAGAACCGGATACATCATGTTTTTATGTTAATAGTATTACAGGACTTTTTGGTTTAGAATCCACAGTTTAAATTAACATATGAAGACTCTTAATGACTATGGGAAGTTTGTAACGACCGAGTCCCCAGCTCGTACTAGGGACATATTGCCTGTTTTTATAAATGTATATGTATGCATGTTGGGAGATGAAGCCATGTGCAGAAGTTCACGCAAGTGAGGACAGTTTCTGACTGCCATTCAGCGGGGAGTTTCCAGAAACGATTCTTTTGCATATGGTTCAAGCAGCTCACCACTTCCGGTCTTAGACCCAGTATCCCCTGGGTAGCCAACAAACATCCGTTTGGAGGCGAGCTAAAGTGAGATGGTGAATCACATGCAGTTGTGCGTAGGCTTTGGGACCCACCTTATGAAAAAACAATTTCAGCCTCGGATAAGAGACCCCCATTTTGATGACGGCCACCGCAAATGTTTTAAGGATTCCGATTTGAAGGCATGCATTTGGAATATCAGGTCCCTTAATTAGGAAGGTGCCGCTGCCCAGCTGGTTGATGTCCTCAGAAAATTAAATGTTGACATCACCGCTCCAAGAGATGCGATGGACGGAAGAAGGTGGGTCCTTGTGAAATTTACTACAGCGGCTATATAAGGGAGCGCAAATTTGGTGTCGGATTCGTGGTGGGTGAGAGACTCCGTCACCGAGTACAGGCATTCACTCCGGTAGAAGAACGTCACGCCACAATCCGCATCAAAACGAAATTTTTCAACACCACTCTAATTTGCGCCCACGCCCGACGGAGAGAAGGACGATGTGACCAAGGATGCCTTTTACGAGCTCCTCGAACGCACTAATGAGCACTGCCTCCACACGACGTCAAAATTGTGCTTGGCGACTTCAACGCCAGCGTGGACAATCAAGGTATTTTTGGAAAATTCATCATCCACAAATGGGCTGATGCTGATCGACTTCGCCGGAGCCCGAAATAAGGTTGTCTGTAGCACTAGATTCCAGCACAAAAAAATCACCAAGCTATTTGGCTGTCTCCAGATCGAAAAACTCTCAATCAAATCGATCATGTTGTGATTGACGGAACACATGTATCCAGTGTTTTAGACGTGCGTAAGTTCCGAGATGCTAATATCGACTCAGAAGAACGCTCGTCAACAAACCAACAGACTGCCGACCGGTTTTCTACTCGACTTGCACACCTTCTCCCTGAGAGCACTCATAAGCAAGCCGGTATAAGGGAACTGTGAAGCGGCATTTCAAACTCCATACGTACAGTTGCAAACGAAACTATTGGATATCGGAAAGGTCGCAAAAACAGCTGGTACGAAGAGGACTGCCGTGTCGCGGTGGAGAGAAAACAGACTGCCTCCCTCGCAACCTTGCGATCGACCACAACACGTGCGGGGTGGGATAGATACCGAGAACTGAAGAGGGAAGCAAGACGCGTCTGCGGAAAAAAAGAAAAAAGCCGAGATGCGTGAGTACGAAGAGCTTGAGAAGCTGGCCGACAAGGGTAACGCTCGAAAATTCTACAAAAAGATACGGCGACTTACAGAAGGTTTCAAGCAAATTCTTGTAGGACGCAGGGAGGTACATGCAAATGCTTCTTTACAAAATATAGTCTGATGAAAGCATGCCCGACGATTGGAACCTAAGTGTGCTCTGCCCAATCCCATGTAAGGTCCTTATGTGTGATAGACTAAAGCCTACCGTCAATAAACTGATTGGACATTATCAGTGTGGCTCTAAACCTGGTAAGTCAACCATAGACCAGATATTCGCCATGCGTCAAATCTTGGAAGAGACCGTGAAAAGAGAATCGTCACACCCCACCTTTTCATCGATTTTAAAGCAGCCTTCGACAGTACGAAAAAGAGCTGCCTCTATGCCGCTATGTCTGAATTTGGTATCCCTGCAAAACTTATACGGCTGTGTAAAATGACCTTAAACAACACTAAAAGCTCCGTCAGGATCGGGAAAGACCTCTCCGAGCCGTTCGATACCAAACGAGGTTTCAGACAAGGTGACTCTTTATCATGTGACTTTTTTAGCTTATTGCTGGAAAAATAATAATACGAGCTGCAGAGCTGAATAGAGAAGATACAATCTTCTATAAGAGTTTACAGCTGCTGGCGTACGCCTATGATATCGCCATTATTGGCATTGATACCAACAACAATGTCAGCCTGGAAATCCAACGCAGAATCGATCTTGCCAACAGTTGCTACTTTGGACTAAGTAGGCAATTGAAAAGTAAAGTCCTCCCTCGACGAACGAAAACCAAACTCTACAAGTCGCTCATCATACCGGTACTACTATATGGCGCAGAGACGTGGAGTCTTCGAGAGAAAATTTTTGCGAACGATTTATGGTCCTTTGGGCATTGATAACGGCCAATACCGCAGACGATGGAACGAGCTATACGATGACAATGACATAGTTCAGCGAATGAAGAGACAGCGGCTACGCTGGCTAGATCATGTCATCCGAATGGATGAAAACACTCCAGCTTTGAAAGAGGAAGACCTCCACTCCGTTGGAAGGATCAGGTGGAGAGTGACCTGGCCTCACTTGGTATTTCCAAGTGGCGCCAGACAGCGAAAAGAAGAGAGGAATGGCGGGCTGTAATTGATACGGCTATAACCGCCAATGTCAATAAAGAAGAAGAAGAAGATGTATGTATATAATTAAACCGGTAATTAAATAATGATATAAACTTATTAAAGATTTCGCTCTCTGAATCTTTATGTTATTCAACAAGTCAAAATAGCAATATTGAAAACCCGTCGCACGAAAAAAGTTAGCAAAGTTCCATATTGATATGCTGTATGCTCAAATATCGCTACTGTGAATGAAGACCCGAGTATGTATATTTCTCGATATTCTCAGGAGCTGGGACTTTCTCACGGAATATTTGCACTTGGACTTTAACCTTCATCCATATAAAGTCCAGCTCACACAAAAACTAAAGCCAGCTGACCGTTGGCAACCCCGTCCATTCGACAATTACGTGCTTGAATAGCAAACAGTGGACGGCGATTATTCGAACAAAATTTTCTTCAAAATAAATTAGCAAAATTGTTGAATTTGGGGCTTCAAGAATCAAATAATCTTTGGTGCGGAGGTGTGTTTTTTGGCCTGTAATTGAAGAACACGAGATGGACAATACTTGGTTTAAGCAAGATGATGTCATATGCCACACAACACGAGCCGGCCGCGTAATCCCTCGTATTGGTGATTATATTTGACCACGGGGGTATATGTAATAGCTGAGGTACCGCCCAATTCGCAAAGTAGTCAATTGGCTAACCCTGTGCATATTTTTTAAAAGAAATGCCCACTTGCAGAGGATCCAGAGTTTAAGTTGTTATTTTTTTAATCCAAGCCATTGTCTTGCCTAACGAATATTTGGGGCAGAGTTAACTAATTCTGTCCATGTACGGGTATTTTTTAGTTTTGTTGGCATAAATGATTTCTTCTTGCGACGTTTGTTCTGATTATGCGTGCTTTAACTATTGAATTTATCTAAAGGTATAAATAGACTTCCTACAAGTGGTTCAAAGAAGATTTCGGGCTGATTCATACTAAACTTGCTTCGCATTGCTTAATAGATAAAATTTTAAGAACAGAGCAAAGCAAACCAAAATACCGTTTAAAACTCCTATAAAGAATTATCGGTTGCAGAGATTGCGCTAATCACAAAAGCGTTACTTGCAATGACTTCTTTGGATTATTTTGAAAAATACATGGCCACCTTCCAATAGATTTGGATAATTTGTGTATATGTATTACTTTGATTGTGCGATTTTAATTTGGTAAAAATTGAATCAGTCAGCGATTGGATGTGGTAATGGAAATCAAAATTTGTACGATAAAAATACGAGTATAACATAAACACAAAAATGCAAATGTAGGAAAAAAATTATCGCGCACGAAAGTTCAGGCATCAATATAAGGAAAAGAGTTTACGGAAAAAGAAATTGAAAGCACAGTTAAATCAGTTTATGTTTCTGGTATGTTTCAAAGAAGCAACTTTTTTTTATATCTTACTTAAAATGAAAAATTAAACCCTTAGAACATAAGCAGTTCTTCTTCAACCAGAAGGAGATCCACAGTACTAGTGCAATGATGAATGTGACCCTCAACAATTTCTTTTCCAAGTTTCTGCTCGCTTTTTAGAGATCTTATTAAAAACATTTCCCTCAGATTCAAACTATGAATATGCACATAAAAATATGTAATGTTAAATGTCTCTACCAAAATTAATGTTACTAACATGAACTTGAAGTTATGAAAGAAGAGCAAGTATGAAAAATGATAAACCTTCAACTATGAAAACTGTCAACGCTTGCAAAACTGATTTGCAGAAAACGTTTCAGCGTGAGTATAAAAGCGAAATTTGGTGGTAGAACGACAAAGTAGATATCATTCTTTAAGCATTCTACAACGGCCAAATAAACGAAATGATGCATTCGAATAAAACACTGTTACTTGCAAGCCTCATTTGTTTATTGGCAGTGGAAAGTGTAAATTATATTTTTTTAATACAGAATTTCAGGCGTTATATTTTTTATATTTTATTTTTCAGATCAATGCACTCAACGCAAACTCATACAAACTCTCAGGCAAGCGCAAGCCATTGGCTACACGCGAAGATGCCACTATTATGGAAGATTACAAACGCACCAAACGTCAATTGTCCCAGCCCATGCAGGAGTTCCAAGCTTTTATAACTACTTCGAAGGGTCAGTGCGCCAGTGAGATGGGTTTCAAGGCAAATGAAATGGAAAAATCGTTGCTCTATGAGGAACTGCCCACACCGAAAGAGAAATGCCTGATGGAGTGCGTACTGAAGCGTATGGAAGTGGTGAGTTTCCTCAGAATATTAATAGGCTTAATGGTTTATATTAACAATAAACTCATAGATGGATCGTGATAATATGTTATCGACGCCGTCTATTGGACGCATTGCTGATATAGTGAGTACCATCACCATTTCGCTGTAAAGTTTATATTTTCAAAGTGCTTGTTTCCTACAGATTGGCGATAATAATGCCTTAATCACATCGATTGCTATGGCCTCTGCGGACAATTGCAAAAAGTTCATAACAGCCGAGGATCCTTGTGAGCGCGCTTATCAAATTAACAAATGCATTGCCGCTGAAATGAAGATGCGTAAAATTAAGCTGATTTATTAGGATGCTTTAAATGTTAAGCTGCTTTGAGTAGCAAATTTATATACACACATGTATATACATATGAACATACACACCATCTGTGTGTTATTTTGAAAATTGACTACTAGTTACGTCAAAAACCCGAATTATTTATTACTTTCAAATTGTTTAATAAAGTTTGTTTAAACAAGTTTGTCCTTTGATATTTTCTAAAGTTCCCAACTGGTTTACTTTGATATTTAGTAACAGTAGAAAAAATATGGAGCTTTCGGTAATTCCTCAATCCATCGTATCCCGCTTTTCCTAAGTGTCACAAAAGAACGATTCCTGAATCCAATTTTTCTATGGAATAAATTCGAAACTTACTTGCAAAAGGTATTTTGCACCAGGAAGAGTAGATGGACCCTTCACTCCCATCATCACTCCGAAATATGAAAATACTACGAAATTGGAACGAATTATCCAGAAAAGAAACCTAGACAAACAAGAAAATAATTTATCATTATCCAGCCTAAGCAATTAGATACATGTATTGTTTAAGTTAACCAAATAAGTCCTTTCTAGATTCGGACATGACTTGGCTTATCTAATAAGGTCACTGAAGGTAGGTTAGAATGAATTAAGCCAGGGTAACAAGACTAGCAACCATATATGTAACTGAACTGAACTAAACCTCTCTGCCTGGCCCAGAGAAATTTCATGATTAGAAATTTTTATCTATGACCATAAGTCGCCAGGACCAAAGCAGTGTGTGAACTATTTAGCTGACTTTTCACTAGATCGACATGTGAAAGTCCAAGACGTAAAAATTCAGACGGTTTTTGTCTTGAAGACCATAACGTGACCCCCTGATGCCGCCTCTGCGAGATATCTATACTCCCACATAAAGGGCAAGCAACGTCTGCTAGAAACATCTCCTTTCGGCCCACCCATTTGATGACCCCGAGGACATCGACTGGCTTTACCCGCCTTTCAACAGAGGTAGTAAAGCGTTACAACAACAACAAAAACTCCCACTGAATGTGACACTACTCATTACAGATACAATTTAGAGCAAAGCAGACCGTTATGATTACGAGGCAAAATCACTATACACGTACATTGAAAAACTATTCACGGCGTGCTAATAATTAAGGTCTGCACTGTTTAATGAACTCACTTCACATATAGCATGTTTATTAACAACTTAGTAACTAAATATTCCAGCTAATATAATTTTTAATTTGTTACATCTTTGATTTTTATAGATCGTATCAGTTAAATATGTTCAATTCAGAGCAATATCCGGCTCTAAAAATTTAATAAACACTTTACATGCATAAATTTAAATAAAATGCGCTGTAATATTCAGTGAACATTTCAATTCAGTTTAGTTTGGCTTCACTCGTGGAAATATCGAAAGTTTATAAAAAAAAATGTTTCACTTATGTGTGGCGGCATTCTTAATATTGATGATGGGTGATGTGCTGGTATGTTAACTGAAATAGGAATAAATATTATGTAGTGCGGAATTCAGAATTATAAAATAGTTATGTATGTATATCTGAAATATATATAATGCAGGCGAATGAAATGATGACGCTACCAATCGGTATGCTGATAGAAGGCGCCGAACCCTTTGCTAAGGAATGCGATCCAAAACCCGAATTAGGTAACTTCAAAATAAATTCTATTTTAACTAAAGTACAATTAACTAAGTGAAAATATTTAGTTTTCAAAAATATATACTAACTTATACCTTTACATACTATATATAGTAAATTTAAATTTATTGTGTATTCACGTTAAAATTTAGAGCATATGGAGGAGCTTTTCTCGAATAAAGAGGAGGCCCAACAAACAACCAAATGTCTTCGCCATTGTCTTATGGCACAGTTTGAATTGGTAAGGCTTAGCAAATATTTTTTTCAATTTTTCTAAATTTATTACTTCCGTGTTATATATTGTAGTTCAAAGAGGGCGATACAGCTGTAGAAAGCGAGAAGTTAGTAGGATTTATGGCATTGTTGTATCCGGAGAAAACGGATGAATTAAATGAAATCGTAGATGGTTGTAATCAAAGGAATAAAGATATGGGTCTCAATGAGATGTGAGTTTTTAGTATCTTCTATGGAATGCAATCTGTAATTATTTTTTTAACAGGTGCGAAGTCGCTCATTCCTTTAGCATGTGCATGTTGAAAGAAATGCAATCACGTGAATATGAAATACCAATAGTCGAACAGTGATTGTAATTAAAAAAATGTATGCAAAGTATTTTATATAAGGTTTTTTTGTTTAAATAAACCTTCCCTTATACAATATATTCATATGTATACGAAAAATTCGTTTAATAAGATTAATTAATTAATTATTACTTGGAAAATTTTAAATATTTTAAACCTATTTTGAAAGTTCTGCTGATCTTTGTAAAACTTTTTCCTCCTATATAGATCCCTACTTAAGACTCCATACTCCGCTTACTCTTCCTGCTTCTACCGAACTTTTATTTCCCAAACTGAAACCTGAATAAATCTTTCTTTGAGAATATCAGCACAAGCTTGTAACAATAGAAACCATTGCTAATTACTGATTATCCCAACTCTCAAGCCTCTAGACATTCCACTGAATATCACAATCTTTATCTAAAAATATTATTTCAATAATGTATCTTTGGAATGAATCACCAGAAGAAGAAGAAGAAGAAGAGATAGGCACATCAAGATTTATACCGATCGCATCAGAATGACGAGTTGAGTAAATATAGCCACGTCCGCTTCTCCTTCGGTAAGACGCTATAGTTATTCTTTCCTGTTTTTCAATATCAACGTAGTTACAAGCTACAACCTTTTTAATTGCCTATTATTTGTTAAAAACAGAGAATTTTACTGACGAATGACAACAGTAATCTATAATTATTAACGCATAGCCGGACATGGATACCTTCGTGTATTTTATGAAGAAATAAATAAAATAAACATTCGGAACAAGGAAAGGGTTTCCGATTTTTAGTCTGCTGAGAACACGAAACTATGACCCTTCGAGTAGAGCATAGTCTGCCAGTGCAAATAGCAAATAAGGGCATAAACGAGGGCATTAGGGTGATCAATATATTTTATTTCCTTACTGCCTTCCACAGAATAAAAATTGGTATACACATGTGTAGTATATATGGTATATACAAGTGTTGCCATTTATAAAGACTTCGCGATTAATCATCGGAAGTCGCTTGTATATATTTCTTCAAAATATTCACCATCTATACACCATCTATACACTTTTGTATGCGTTTGAATCAATTGTCGTAGCACGTTTGCCACTCTGATTGAGGTATCTCCTAAACATTCATTCCGCATTTTCAAGTGTCGAGAAGGTTGGCCTCTCTACGTATGGGAATAAAAAGAAGTCATTAGGTGCCAAGTCAGGACTATACGTACGGCGGATCACACATCAAATCGATGTCTTGAGTTATTTCAGTCGAGTGTACATTATCCAACCTCGGCGGTTGGTTGTCTTGAAGAACTACTTTCAAAGAAATGGCTGTGTAGAACTTAGATACTGTTTTGCGTTGTTCTAGTGGTACAGTTGCGTCGTGTACAGTTTACAACAAAAAAAACAGACATCCATATTCTTGCAAGTGTTTCGCCAGCGAACAACTTTTGTTGGATTCGCCTCATCTTTAAACAGCCATGCAGTACCTCTTTCGAAGCGCCGCTAACATTTCTCTCGAACAATCGATAAGAGCCCTTTGGATTGACAAATTGTGTGGGATCCATCGTGAACAAAGTATAGTAAATATTGAATGTATGCTGATCTCACTAAATCCTATAGTTGTCTCAGTCTCAATATAGGTCACATGACGATCTTGTAATTTAAGTTTGCGCACAGCATTAGAAATTTTCGGAACAACAACTGATTTTGGGCGAAAATCACGAAATTCGACCGAATTCACCATACCATCGATAAACACTAGTTCTTGTGGATTTTCATCGCCAAAAGTTAAAATAAGTTCATAGATACAGTGTTGCTAATTTAATCCATATCGAAAGTTATAAAAGAAAATCGGGCGAAATTATTTCCATTTTTTCCGAGATGATATTTTAAGTTACTGTAAGCAACGTTATGAGTATGTATAGCATTAAAAATGTCAAACTTTACGATAAGGTTGTCAGTTGCCAAATGCAACACTAGGGCTGTCAAATCACGAAAAGTAAAAGATAACCCTGCAAGACGGGGGTAACCATTTCGCAACTAATATCGTAAAATTATGCTGCTTTACCACTACATCCACAAAACTATTTTTTCCTTCCTATAGGCAGTTTCTGTAGTAAGACGAGTACCATATATCGATTGTCTAGTACATTAGAAAGAAATGTATGTATACACATTTTCAAATATGGCCTTTGAAAATTTCCGCCATTTACTTTTTGAACCAAAGACGCTTAGAGGTGAGATGTGTTATTTTATAAAATATAAATAAATTTGTAAATAATAATTAATTATTTGTTTCTTAATAATTTCTTTATTAGCTGTAGCAGAATGGGAGCAACTTTAGATCAAGAAATAAGGTAAGATAACAACATATGCATATGTGTATATATACGTACGTGCATAAAGACGAATGTGCGCATATGTACATATGTATGTACATATGATATTTACATTTTATTTTTGGTTTTATGAGAATAACAATATTGTTTATTTCAGCGTTGTTCATCGAATCAGCCACCACAACACAGCATTTGATTTGGAAAAAACGCAAGCTTCAAGTGTATTAATACGAATATCAAAGATTATCATCGGAAAACGTCCTTCATCAAAACGTAAGTTTTTCATTTATTAATGTATATGTATATAACTTAGTGCGAAAGTGTTAAAATTAAATTTAAAAGAAAGTTTGTTCAATTCTCTTTAAGTTTAATCAAACTTATTTAAAAAAAAAATGGTTTTTTTGTGAAAATTTGGCATTTTTGTATTGCATGTGCCAGTCATATACATATGCGGGTGTACAAATTTAGCAGTGCAACAAAAGTAAATTTTTTGTTTAAACATTATACTTAAATTAGTTAAACTCAAATTTAAAATAAAGTTTATTTAAATATCTTTTAGTTTGATGTAATTTATTTTAAAAAAATTTTATTTTATTGTGAAAATTTTGCATTTTTGTTGTGCATGTGCCAGTCATTCATGTATTCGTATGTATGTACAAATTGGCAATGTTGTAACAAAAGTTCTGTTTTTGTTAAAAAAAATAACTTAAATTAATTAAAATGAATTTTAAATTAAAGTTTATTTAATTGTCTATTAGTTTGAGGAAATTTATTTTAAAAAAATTTAATTTTTTTGTGAAAATTTTGCTTTTTTGTATTGCATGTGCCAGTCCTACATATATCCGGGTGTAGAAAAGCAATGGTGTAACAAAAGTTCTTTTTTTGTTTAAATATTTAACTCAAATTTGTTTAAATGAGTTTCGGAAGATAGTTTATTTAATTATCTTTTATTTCCTGATATATATTATTAAAAAAAATTTATTTTTTCGTAAAAATTTTACATTTTTGTTACGTATGTACCAAGCATACACAAATAATGTATGCAAATAGTTATGTTCTTTGTAAAGCTTTTATTGCGATTAATTGTATTATATTAACCGGTCGTATATGCTAGCAATAAAGATAAAAAATCAATAAAATACATCATAATAATTATTTTTTGTATATTTCAGATTCCATTGGTATACTTCTTCTTTACTGGCGTAGATAGCTGTCACGATTAAAACCAAGTGAACAACGCCGCCTGTTCAGCCAGGTCTTACTAAGCATGATATTTATAACTGAGTGGAGGTCTTCCTCTGAAGCGGCTGTCTGAATATTTTAATTACTCTAAATCTTATTTTTAGTTAGTCAAAATTCTAGTACCATTGTCTATTAAGTATTAGAAATGAATGTACAATTAATTTTGTTAAGCATATGTATATGTAGAAAGAAGTTAAATTAACATTTTTAATTTAATTATTTGATAAAAACAAACTAAATTTTTAAATCAAACTTGTAAATATGTATATTTTATTATTTATATTTTCAATAAAAAAAAATAAACTTAAAAAATTATATTTTTCATTTTAAAGGAAATATAGGTAAAAGGTCAATAGTCAATATGGGTAACCCGTCCGATAACTAAAACATTTGTTTTAAATAAGTCACCGGTGACAGGTCCGCTAACAAATGCATTTGTTTTAAATAAGTCACCGGTGACAGGTCCGCTAACAAATGTATTTGTTATAAATAAGTCACCGGTGACAGGTCCGCTAACGAATGCATTTGTTTTGAACAAGTCACCGCCCATAGATATGCTAACAAGTGATTATGTTTTTAACAACACATGGGTAGCAGATACGATATCATGTACGTTTGTTTTCAATAGCCAGTTGCTGCCAGATCGAGTAACATACGTGCTTGTTTTGAATAACAGATGTATTATAAATACGGTAACAAAAATATACGAAAATTAAAAAAGGCGAATATATGTCGCATACCGATAAATACAATGCGAGTGAATGAAAAAGAGAATCACACGTACGTGAAACAAAGCGGGGAAATTTGTTATTTTTTTCCCACGGCTAGAAGAAAAGTAACAATTCAAATAACAAATGCACGTATGTTAAGTAACAGGCGGATAACATGTTAGGCAACAGCTACCCGTCTTGCAGGGAACGCTCGTGAGGTTAACCTCGATATTTTTACATACTCATTTTTTTTTAAGCCACCTCTGAAAGACTAATGCTTTTTTATCAAGACTTTTTTTTCATGACAGAAATACACTCCCTGTGATTGGAATTAAAACCCCTGACGATACGCATATTGGCACGCTTCGCTTCTCACTTATGTACTTACAATAAAAAACAACAAAGAAATCGTAAAGAACGTACGTATTTTCATTTATGTACATTCACATATATACATTTGTTTGAGTAATACAAAAGCTAGTTAAGACATTTATTTGCTGTTAATCATAAATGTATTGACCGCAAGCACCTCGTAACACGCAATTTCAAAAATATATATATATTATTGTATGGATATCATCACTAATAACTTAATTCACCCTTTAATTACGGTTAAGTATCAATTTGTGGTGTTTTTCATTGTCATCGTGTAAATAATTGTCAGGGTTAATGTTTTACATGCATTCATACGACATTCATACATACTATTAGTTTTAATAATATTCAATTTTGTTGTTCCATTTCAACTCATTGTCAACACTTGACAGTCTAATTGAGGATTCATTTCATTTAATTTCATTTTATACATTTCCACGCAAATTTTGTTATATTTTTAAAGTAAATATCGAATTGTAATTTCATTATTGAAATGTGTTTCCACTTACATTTCATAGGTCACTCATTGGTATATACTCGTAAATGTATTCGAATAAGGCTGAATATGTTTAGAGGTTATATACATATGTATTTTTATTTTTTATCCAATCCATATCGGTTTTTATAAAATTTTAATTATTCTGCGGACTATTTATGGAAATATAAACTTTTTAATTTCACCACGCAAACATTTCAATACTGTATAAGCCGATTCACAATTATCTTTCTTTATATGAGCACTTGCATCCTTGCATTTCAACAACCCGGCGCGATAATCGTCCTTATAACTATCGGGCAATATTAAATCCACTTGCTTCAAAGATGCCTCATATAGGAATTTGCCCTTCTTCATCTATATTTTAATGGAAAAAGAAATTTTAAATTTTGTTATTAATTAGCATTTATTGGAATATTTACCGTTTGCATCATTTCTAACACGCAATTAATATAACATTTTACATCTTTGTTGTTGTCTGGTATATTACCATCACGCAGTTGATCAGCAAGTTCTGAAAAAAAAATATTTTTTATAATCAAATTCTAAACTAATACTAGTCGAAAAGTATTTAGTGGGAGATATTAATGATACTAACCGTTAAAAGGACAATTACCTTTTTAGTTATTAGTTTAATTTAATAAAATTTTAGAAAAGAAAATCAATTTAATGAACAATATTATTTTTGCATTTTAATCTAATTTTTATTTCATTTTATTTGGTTTTATTTTACTTAGTTTAATTGAATTTTATTTCATTCTGTTTTATTTTATTTTATTTTATTTTATTTCGTTTTACTTTATTTTATTTTATTTCATTTCATTTTATTTTATATATTTAAATTTATTTCATTTTATTTTATTTTTTTTTTTTATACATACACGTATACATATAAATAAACAAAGTTTCATATATTTCTTCGGAAAGTTGTTTAGAATAATTCTTTCTTACCAATGCTGATTTTAGGAAATCTCGGTAAACAGACATCTCGCATTAATTTAGCTGTCGCCCACATCTGTTCCTCAGTTACCTAGAAATTTATAAGAGTGAAAAATAAATATGTATTAAAATCATTAAGGTGCCCCTCAGACGATTGCGAAGGAGGTGTGTAGGTAGGAACAAATATTATTCCATTTGTAATTTTAATTTTATTCTTACTTAATATAAAAAATATAATACTTTTACAAATTAATTCCAGAAGTTCTCTAACATTAACTATTCGTATTCCTTAATTATTCCATCTTGTCAACGGTAATCAAGATAATTTATCGTAAATAATCATCTGATGAATTTTTCTGATCACTTAATGCAGTAGAAGTCGACCTTAGTACCAAATATGATCACGCATTATCGAAAATTGTTTGCTTCTGATTACTTTTTAATATACAAGAACACCAGTTTGATTTTGAATTTATATTAGGAGAGAGGTCTTGTCACTGATTCGTGAAAAAAAATCTTCACATCCCATGCTTTTATAAAATTTTTAAAGCCGCCCTAGATAGCTCGGCAAGGAGCTGCGGAGCTAATCGGAAAATAAGTCAATAAAGCAGAGGATCAGTAAAACCTTCACCTTTGTAGGAAAAATCTGACTCCTATTTTATTTCACTATTCACATATTATATCAAACTTACGCCTGCAAAAGTTGGAGCTATTAATAAAAACGCCATTATGGACGATGTTAAAAGAACTTTAAAGTATATCATTTTTAAATGAAACTATATTCTTAAACTTTATCTTTTTAATTTCAAACAACACAACATCAACGGAGCAGATATTAAACTGAAGAAGGTCTACATCATTTATTTGAATATATACAGTAAATTTTTGGTAATTTTTCGCACGAGTAACAACACAAATTACAAGAAACACAAAAAGCAAATAACGGACAAAGAAGAATCATGTGTAGTTAGATACTTATTTGTAGGTGCATGTGTTTGTTGGTATGTATGTAAAAAAAAAATATATATATATAAATGAAAATAAGACCAAATAAAGTGAATAAAGTAATTAATCTCCTTTTTATTAGGTCAGAGATCTGAAACATAAAGAAAAAAAATAACCAAATTCTATACGAGTATATTCTACTTTTTTGTAAGGTGTATAAGGGAAAATTGAAGAATGAAATAAAATAATTGTTCTCAAGAACAATTCACATTATTTTTTGGCTTAAGGCATAACTTTGCTACATAAATTTAATACTAAAGCGAAAAACGAAATGCCAGTGGCAAGTACACGTACGAGTATGTATGTACTCGTATGTATGCCGACATTTAATGTCACGTGTATAGTTTCAATTATGTTAATGGCAAAATCTATTGTTATTGGCCCAGATTTGTACCTTTGCAAGGAAAAATATGTTTCTCAATAATGTTTAACAAAAAGAAATATTTTCTTCTTCTTTTTTTATTGGCGCATCGCTTATGCGACTATAAACGAATTAACGGCGTCCCATCCGTTTCTCCTCTTAGCTGCCCGGCCTCAATTGGATAAACCATGTGAAGCTAGGTTCTTCCTTATTCATCTGATCTTTTCCCCTGCTTCCACCGGCATATACTGCATCGAAATCTTTTAAAGCTGAACTTTTGTCGCCCAAACGAACATGACCCAGTCGCTGTTTCTAAGTTGGCTAAACTACATACATACATACATATGTCAATTACTTATATAACTCATTTATCTCATTGTTCCATTGTCTGTGATATTCCCCGCTTCCAATGCGCAAAGGCTCGAAAACTCCAACTCATCAGAGTCGTCATCATTCACATTTCTGTACCAAGCATATAGTATGACGGGAATGATGAGCGACTTGTAGAGCTTGGTTTTTGTTCCTCGCGAGAACATTTTACTTTTCAATTGAAATAGAAACATAAAAATACATTTTAAAAAGTTTAAGGCTTAGAGAAAACTCTAGATCCCTCAATTTGTCGGAAAAACAATCCAATGCACACCACAAATTGGAGGAGGAATAAGGCTCCAACTTTATATATTGTAAGGCGTCCCAAAATCTTAGATGTTGGAGCCCTTACAACAATACAAGGAAATATATGTATGTGAATGTAAACCTAATATGAATTCGAATGTACATGTACATATATATTGTATATATATATATAGATGTCATTTGTTTTAGCGTGAACAACAATTTGTTTCACTAATTTGAAAATGTCGAAATTTGTACCAGATAAAGTGTTTTTGCGGGGAGTTCTTCTTCATTACTTTAACATGAAGAAAAGTGCTACCGAAAGCCATCGTATTTTTCTGGAAGTTTATGGTGACCATGCTTTAGCCGAACCAACGTGCCAATAGTGGTTTGCAAGGTTTAAAAGTGGCAATTTCGACTTAGACGACGGACAGGCAAAAATATTTCAAGACGAAGAATTAGAGACATTGCTCAACGCAGATGCATGCCAGACGCAAGAAGAACTTGAAATTAAAAGTATTAGGAGTTGATCAAGACAATTTTCTCACAATAAAGTCTTAATTTTCGAAAAAAACCGCACGAATCAATGCATACACCCAGTATATACACATTTTATGAATTCCGCTTTATGTGTATTCGCTTTGCTTTCACTAGAAGAAACTTGTTCAAACATGAATTTATACGAACATGCATATATACATACAAACACATAGCTTTAAGGAAAACGGTCATAGTGATGAATTGTTATTACAAAATAACATTCTGCCTGCGTACAGAATTGTATAAAAGGCGAGGAAACTTTAAAGAAACTTAAGTAGCCTTTGTGTCGTCGATAAGTATACTTGCCCGTGGGATCAACATCACCGGCAAAGGTAGTGTCCCTAAGGGTTTTCACCTCACGAACACTTAGTTATATTCCACTGAGGGCTTTCACCTCTCTGGAAAGACGGATAGTAGAGGGTTTTCACCTTCACAGCCCATACCAGAAAGTAGATATATGTATGTACAGTAGAAATTTAGAGATTTATATATTGTATGACTCCGTTTATAAATTTGTTGTAGCCTTAAAATAGTGTGTTGTTATTTTACAGTAGAAACCCTTACCAAGGCTGAGCTAACCCCAGCCAAGCGGAAAACTCCGTTACAATATGTTCATATACATACATACGTGTACATGATTTTTTAACACAATCCTTGCAGCAATCAAATGAAAGGATAATAAATATCTTGATAGAGTAGGTGCTCAGAAGTCCAGAATAGGTTTTTTGTTCTTTTGCCCCTACACTTTCAAAACGCAGAAACCAATTCTACATTGCTGTTGAAGTCATTAGTAGAAAAAAATTATTTCGTCCTCGACATGACAGTCAAGTCCCCTTGATACTAAGCAAATACAATAAACTTGAAATAGGTGAGTCATTTATTTTGGCACAAAGTTAATGACTGAATATATGTAAATTTTAGTTTCCAACATTTATAAATAGTACTTATAGTATATATATGGTAACTCCAATATGTACACATGTACCTATGTATCTACATACTAAGTAGATGTTGTAAGTACATGTTCTCATTTTCCCAACTAATTATTTGTTGGTGTTATTTAACTACATGGGCAAAAAGGAAATTATTTTTAAAAAAGTGTTGAAAAAATACATTACTTTTAACTTTCAAACATGCACATCTTTCCAACTAATTAAACGTTTGTAATCCGTTTATTGCACTTTTCAACAAATTTCGTATGATCATAACGCAACAAATGCCATATGAAAGAGTTTCGGCCGATCTTATTCTGACGATTAGAGATTCTTCTGTTTGACCAATTAATTTGTACCAGGATTTTTCATGTCATATGCTGCTATTGGGCATTTGAAAAGCGGAAAAGAATTTCAAAATTTAATGAAAAAATTTCAGTGATGAATTCGCGTCTACCGTGTTTTAAACTCACAATCCATGGCGTGATTTTCATGCACTTAGTATTCTCAGCTAAGTTCTAGATTTTTACAATTATAGTGAACCTATTATTAGACAAATATTTTAGAGAAAATAACTTCAACTACTGCATTATTCAACTGCTGCGTGCATATATGTACATATATACATATATGACATATGTAAATTTTCATATATCATATTTAGATATAAAAGAAAGTTTCCGTTAATAAATGAATCAGTTGGAATATTTTAAAGCATTTAATCGAGCAAATCGCGAATACGTCGAAATCAATTATTTCTAACAAGATAAACGCGCGGTTACTAATTTACCAATCATGTTGCCTAGAATGAATTTGTTCGTCCTTCCAACAATTCTCATCGTTTTAAGCTTAAACACTGATCGAGTTTATGGCGGTGTAAGTGATAAAAGTGTCTTGAAAAGTTTTCTATAACAACTTTGAATAAACATTTATAAAAATACAATATATGAATACATATTTTAGTTTTCAAAAAGTTATACATACGAACATTAATGAGCATATAATGGAAGAGGAATATAGTGTAGGCCTTTCAGCATCTAAAGCGACGCAAAATTTTTATTATTGTTCATATCATTGGCAAGGAGCAATAAAATTGTATGCAATTGAAAAAATGTTAAGGAACTTGTAACAACAATCCCAATGTTATTGAATTAAACAGTGCCCTGAATTCTTCATGCAAAAAACAGTCGAAATATGATATGCTTCAAGGGTTTTAAATAAGTAACGATAAATATTTTTGAAGCAGGAGCCGCTGCCAAATTCAATCCGATTTTTTTACTAACTTCAACTTTTATGTCATATAATAGGTTCTCAATTAGGTTTAGATCGAGACTTTAAATGGGCCATTCGAAAAGTGAGATTTACTCTTGCGATAATCTGTTGTGTGTTTCGTTTTGCTAACGTTCATAAAAATTCAATTGAAAGTGAAATATTCAAGGAATTCTCAAGTATCTTCTTCTTCTTCTTCTTTATTGGCGTTGGCACAGCTTACGCGATTCTAGCCGAATCAATTATAGCGCGCCATTCATCTCTTCTTTTCGCTGTTTGGCGCCAGTTGGAAATGCCAAGTTCACCCAGGTCACTCTCCACTTGATCTTTCCAACGGAGTGGAGGTCTTCCTCTTCCTCTGCTTCCACCAGCGGGTACTGCATCAAATACTTTCAAAGCTGGAGTGTTTTCATCCATTCGGACGACATGGCCTAGCCAGCGTAGCCGCTGTCTCTTCATTCGCTGAACTATGTCAATATCGTCGTATAGCTCGTACAGCTCATCGCTCCATCGTCTGCGGTATTCGCCGTTGCCAATGCGCAAAGGACCATAAATCGTTCGCAGAACTTTCTTCTCGAAGACTTCTAGAGCCGACTCATCAGATACTGATAACGTCCACGCTTCTGCGTCATATAGTAGGACCGGTATAATGAGCGACTTGTAGAGCTTGGTTTTCGTTCGTCGAGAAAGGACTTTACTTTTCAATTGCCTACTCAGCCCAAAGTAGCACCTGTTGGCAAGAGTGATTCTGCGTTGGATTTCAAGGCTGACATTGTTGTTGGTATTAATGCTGGTTCCTAGATAGACGAAATTATCTACGACCTCGAAATTATGACTGTCAACAGTGACGTGGAAGCCGAGTCGCGAATGCGATGACTGTTTGTTTGATAACAGGAGATATTTCGTCTTGCCCTCATTCACTACCAAACCCATTCGTTTCGCTTCTTTATCAAGTCTGGAGAAAGCAGAACTCACGGCGCGGTTGTTGAGGCCAATAATGTCGATATCATCGGCGTACGCCAGCAGCTGTACACTCTTATAGAAGATTGTACCTTCTCTATTTAGCTCTGCAGCCCGCATTATTTTCTCCAGCATTAAATTAAAAAAGTCACACGATAAGGAATCACCCTGTCTGAAACCTCGTTTGGTATCGAACGGCTCGGAGAGGTCTTTCCCGATCCTGACGGAGCTTTTAGTGTTGTTTAAGGTCATTTTACACAGCCGTATAAGTTTTGCAGGGATACCAAATTCAGACACAGCGGCATAGAGGCAGCTCTTTTTCGTACTGTCGAAGGCTGCTTTAAAATCGATGAAAAGGTGGGGTGTGTCGATTCTCTTTTCACGGTCACTTCCAAGATTTGACGCATGGCGAATATCTGGTCTATGGTTGACTTACCAGGTTTAGAGCCACACTGATAATGTCCAATCAGTTTATTGACGGTAGGCTTTAGGCTTTCATACATAAGGACCTTACATGCGATGTTAAGAAGGCTTATGGGATCGCCTTTTTTTGTGGATTGGGCAGAGCACACTTAGGTTCCAATCGTCGGGCATGCTTTCATCAGACTATATTTTGTAAAGAAGCATTTGCATGTACCTCCCTGCGTTCTGCAAGAATTTGCTCCGGTCTTGAAACCTTCTGTAAGTCGCCGTATCTTTTTGTAGAATTTTCGAGCGTTACCCTTGTCGGCCAGCTTCTCAAGCTCTTCGTACTCACGCATCTCGGCCTTTTTCTTTTTTTTTCTGCAGACGCGTCTTGCTTCCCTCTTCAGTTCTCGGTATCTATCCCACCCCGCACGTGTTGTGGTCGATCGCAAGGTTGCGAGGTAGGTAGTCTGTTTTCTCTCCACTGCGACACGGCAGTCCTCATCGTACCAGCTGTTTTTGCGACCTTTCCGAAATCCAATGGTTTCGTTTGCAGCTGTACGCAGGGAGTTTGCAATGCCGTCTCACAGTTCCCTTATACCGGGTTGCTGATGAGTGCTCTCAGAGAGCAGGTGTGCAAGTCGAGTAGAAAACCGCTCGGCAGTCTGTTGTGATTGCATCTTTTCCTGTCCATGGCGAACGCGCTTAATGGTGAGAAGTTGGCCTCAAGAGAGGCCTGTGAAAATTGGTTCTCCGAGTTGTTTGCCAATAGGGACGCAGCCTTCTACGAGAGGGGTATAACGAAGTTGGCATCTCGTTGGCAACAAGTTTACGAACAAAACGGCGCATATTTGAATAGGACAAATGTCCACAAAGTTATCATATTTTGAAAAATCAATAAAAAAAAACCGAACGAACTTTATACCTAAAAATCTAAAGGGAAAATTATATTTGTTATTATTATATTTTCGGACGAATTACATATAAGTTAGGTTAACAATAAATATATTAAAAATATATATATACTCGTGCATACATAGTATTAAGAAATGATGTTGGTGCTTTAGACCAGACTTGACAGTCTAGTTAACGCCGAGCTATCAATATTGGACTTTAGGGAAATGGTTCCCTATACAGAAAGAAAGGCACGCGAAAAATATAAAATATTTTACAAAACAAAAAGTTGCAAATGCCTAATGGAGTAAATTTGACTCGTCTTTCAAAAGAAAGTTTAGAAAATTTCATAAGCACAGTTAATATTGAATAATAATAATAAAAATATTATATTAGGCAATGCAATTTTAAAATTCACATCCTTTTAAATGGAGATAATAACTGAATACCGTCTCGGCTTAAGATCAGACTTACACATAATGGTTAATGTTAGTTCTGTTCGGTGAATTGATGAGCAGTAATAATATTCACTGAATTTTACTGAATCGTGTTCGTTGAGGCCAAAACCCAGTAAAAATAGTAACGAGAGAGCGCAATTTTGACGTTTGGTTAGGACAGAAAGTTGCAAATTCGTGCTGGGAAAATTTCAGCCAGTAAGAACTAGCAGGTATGGAAAGCAGCAGATTTGTGATCTTCATGGTTGAATTTTTGTCAACAAACCAAAACAAGCAAACAAAAGGCTCTTGCTTGGTTTTTATTTAAACAGAATCGAATAAATTTTATAATAATATTGATAATATCGCCGCCTTGCACGGAAAAAGAATTTCAAACTAATTTTCGTATTTCAGTTATCCATCCAGAAAATCTAAGCGACAAATTGTTGCATTACAGTTTTACATAAATCTTCGACCTTTTATAGGACCATTAGAAAAAACACATTGGTATCTTTATCGTTGGACGGCTATAAAGCATGTCGAATTTCATAATCTTACTCTCTCAATTTCGTTACTGGCTAGTTTTTACTGACATTTGTCAACGAACACAGCTGCTATTTATATTAATACGATTATTTGACAAACACATATGTATATACGTAGTACCATAACTGAAATAACTTATGAATGAATCTGTATTTCAAGGCTACGGAAGAGCAAATGGCTGCTGCTGGAAAACTAATGCGAGATGTTTGTCTGCCTAAATTTAAAATACCAACTGGTATGTATGCAATGGTTTAAACATATACATATACATATATTATCTGTATGAATGTATAATAAAAAAATAAGAAAAAAATATATATAATAATTGGCGCTTTATAACCGCTGAAGCGATTTTCGGCAGAGCTCTTCCTCCAATTCGTAGTTTTACATCTTACTGATTTTTCCAACAAATGAGGGGACCTACAGTTTATACTAAGCTCCTTCCGACGAGCAGATGGTTTTTTTATGGGGAGCTTTATTTCATGCCAGAAATACATTCGGAGGGGTTGACATTACCTGCAGAGGGGCGACCCCAATTAGAAAATTTAGCTTAATTTTTTATTTAAATTAATTTTCTATAACTTTTTCGATGTTGGTACGACACAAGGATTTGAACCCGAATAGCAGTATGCAATGCTAACCATTTGGCTACCGCGGCCCCCAAGAAAAAAAATACTTATTTAAAAAAGAGTAAAATAGATCAGCAGAAAGCAATATGGCAGTAGGCGAACAAGAACAAGAACAAACAACAAAGATGGTCTGCCAAGACACGAACAGGCATTGGAGACAGACCACACAAAAAATGGGCACATCTCTTTCATTTTCTATACGCGTTTTGTCACATAATACAATGCATTGGTCAAGTATAAATTCCCTTAAAATCACTTATGTAAATTAAACTCAGCGGTTTCCGAAAAGAAAAAGAAAGAAAGAATTGAACCATACAGAGGGTTTTTAAGATCCAGTTTCTGCATGTTAATCTAAATGATAAGCTATCAACAAAATAAAGTTCAAGTGGATCGAATCGTATCTAAGATTATCTCACATGAATTTTTTTTCGGTCCAGACTTTATCAATTCAGGAAAAACTATAAATTGTTTTCAACAATTTTAATATAGATAAGGATTGAGCGAGATCGTATATGTACTAAAAATTAACCAAATGTCCGTTCTGAGAGTTATTTTTTCTCTCTCTTGAATACAATATGTACATATGTATATCTGTTCTGCATAATTCATTGCAATTTCTCCGCTTTTACGCACGTACGTATAAATGCAAGGAAACGGATCCCGTTTACGCACGCGCATGCCTTTCAAGCCTTTCAATAAAGATTCAGCTTAAGTCAACGAATGATGCCATCTATCCAGTTATGGAATGGACCAAACCAATCAAATATCTGCGCGGTGACCCTTGGTCCACTTCCGAAAATATTTTATATATTAATCCAAGCCATAGATAAGATTTTTTCGAATAGATCGGTCCTTGGTCTATTCCTGGAAATAAAAGTAATGTTTCTGCTAAACTAAGAAAAATTCTACTTATGTATTAAATTTCAAGTAAGTCGAACTGTAAATTAAATTTTTCGAATCGATCAGTAACCGATTCTGAGATCTAATGAATATACATCTCAAATTTCATAAAAATCGGTCACTCCGTTTCGGAAGAGTATTGTAACTAACACTGTGACTCTAAAATTTTATATGTAAGATAATATGCAATAGTTATTTGATCAAGAATGTTAAAATTTGTGTGAAAATAAGCTTTGCAAGGATTTGAAAAGATATTATGAAATGAAAGTTTGTATATTTTTTGCTTTCCTTAATTTTTTGAAGAGCATTTTCTAAAAAACGAATATGTAAACCACTTCTAGCCCAGAAAGTTCGAAAGTTTTACCATTTGGTGAGTTCTGCAAAGATCGAAACAAATGGTAGTATAACGGCGCAAGGTCAGGGCTATATGGTGGATGCATCAACAGTTCCCAGCCAAGCTCTCTCAGTTTTGTGTGCGGTCTAACATTGTCCTGGTGGAATATGACACTTTTACGATTGCCGAATCCTGTCCTCTTCTCGTTGATGGATTTATTCAATTTGTGCAGTTGTTCACAGTAGACATCCGAATCAATGGTTTGGTTCCTTGGAAGTAGCTCAAAATATACCACACCCTTCCAGCACCCTAAGAGCATAATCTTATTTTGGTGAATATCAGCCTTTGAAGTGGTTTGTGGCGCGTCATCATTTTTCATTATAAGTTGCTTCAAACACGGATCATATTCATTGCGTTTAAGATGCATATTGCGCGTACTTTTTTCTAAAGCAAGCTAAAAGTGCCAGCTTATAACTGTCAAAAAAATAAAAATACAATTAAATAATTACAAAATGTTCAAAAAATTGTCAACGCCGTCTGTATGAAAAATCGCCGATTTCTTTTGGCGCAACCCAATGCTATTAAGGGACTAGACAAGACAGGACTAGACATTTCTACGCGTAATTTAAAAAAATAATAATAATTAATTAAGACTATATATTTTTCTTGGCTAAAATCCATAAGAAATCAAACATCACTATTTCCAAAAAATATATGGTCTAAAACAATTCAACTTAACAATGACCTGAAAAAGCAAACATAATTTAATTTCTCTAATATTCCTTGACAATCTCCTAAAGTTTTATAAACCAAGCTCTATTTATATATTTGTTTATTTTTATCACATTTCAGATGTAGCTGATGGCATCAAGGATGGCATCGTTCCGGAAACAAAGGAAGTAAAATGCTATATTAATTGTATTTTGGAAATGATGCAAACGGTAATATTGAAAATTTCATTTAACACCTTTTATAGGCGAAATTCAAATTCAAAACCTATTCTCATTTTGCAATAGATGAAGAAGGGCAAGTTTCTATATGAAAGTTCACTGAAGCAAGTAGATTTGCTAATGCCGGATGATTACAAGGATCAGTACAAAAGCGGGTTCACAGCGTGCAAAGATGCCCCCAATGGAATTAAGAACAATTGTGATGCTTCATATGCGCTCTTGATTTGTATGCGCGATAAAATAACAAAATTTGTTTTTCCTTAAAGTTGCTGAGTTGATAAACCGCTGTGAAAGTCACAGGTTAAAAATGTCATTGTTGAATTCAAAAGAATTATAAAATTATTTTAATATCGTATGTAGTTACATACTCGTAATCGAATAAAATTGTTCAAACTAAGATTTCAAACAAATGCATTTTTTATAAATTCAAAGTATTTACATATATTACATCTACTTAGACATCACCTCGTAGGATTCAGAAGGATCTGGCCAAATATAATATGGTGGTGATTTGTGATTGGAATTGGTATAACTTAAACCTGTAAAGATAGGGCCAAGGCGAATTCATAAAGTTGAGAGTAGGAGAACAAATACAACAATCATCATGTATTTTATTTTTGTTTTCAGTGTAGCAATTGTCAAAATCATGGCAAGTTCATAAAATTCGCTTTTGTCAAATTGAATCAATAATTTAAAACAAAAATCAGAAAAGACGAAAAACAAAAATTAAAATTGATGTCGTTAGCTTAAAAATCAAAGTTTGCTAATTTAAATGGCACTCAAAGTAGAGTAGTTTTCTTTTATGAGGTGTTTTCTTACCAGCTCCTTCTTTGGACGGTAATTTTGTAAGCAATGACCATTAGACTCAGATACATTGGGCGATATATAAAAGTACTATAATTGTTGTGGTCTTAAGAGATTTCTTTAATTACCGTACTTCGTTGGTTTTGGCAGTTGGCAGTTGTTGTTTATATATTATATGTAATTGATAGTAATTATTATTTTTAGTTAATATTTGAAAAATATATTATATTTCACCATAATATAAACGTAATTTTCTTTTCACTTTTAATTAGAAATTAGAATTAAATGTAACCAAATGAAAAGCAAAATAAACAAACATTTTGACAGCCTTTACTGAAGCGAATTAATTAAATGAAAAAGGTTGAATTCGTTGCTCTAGTAAGTCCTCCTTGCTAAAATCGCCTTGGATAGAGTAAGCTAGCGATAAATGCCTAATGCTGCAACTGGAAGAGCGATATGCATACACGAGTTATCGTGCTGCCAGTGTGATTTCATACTTTTAAACAAAGTTATAATTTTCGTCAATGAATTTCATAATTTATGTGTGTTCGAATATAAACGCCAATCAAATATACATGATCTATATGGTAATACGAATTCAGTTTTATTTTCTTTTGAAAAAACTACACGTTACCTTAGTTTATTTGACATTAGTTTAAAAAAGCCAGTACTGCTAACCTTGTATAACAGCGAGAAATGAGCTAAGCCGGTTTTTGCGGGACAACTGTAACGGCATCGCCAAGCGGTGACAACTTTTTATTTACATGGCGCTATCATAAGATAGGTTGCTATGGACGGAAGGTATGTAAGATGGGTAGTTGCAGCATAATAAATGGGCTCGATACTCGTTCGTTGTTCAAGTGCTTAAATGTTTGTTGGAAATTTTTCAATTTTAATTTTGTTTAGTATTTCAAATTTCGATCATCGAGCTGCTCGAAAATGTTCGTACAAAATCTTGAGCTCTGCAACAAAGTAACAAAACTCGCTTTTTATTCCTTTCGGTTCCTTTTTATAGGTTATCAAACAATTCAGCAACCCTGCGCCTAGGAGAGGAAATCTTTCAGGTGACATCTGCTGTGAGTTCAGACCGGAAACAAATTTTAAGTTTTCCAACTTTGCTTTACACAAATAAGATATTCCAAAATTGTTATTTTCTTGAAATTGTTGACTGTCCTTTCTATTTTTTCATAACAATAAAGCAAACTTATGTTTTATAAACTTTGTTTAATAAAAATTTGTATTTGGTTTTCATATAAATAGTTTTTATTTCTATACGGGCAATTTTTTCAACACCAAAGGCGACATCCACATGCGGTGTTGCCATTTTAGCTTTTTTCCTGCTAGATTTATTTTCGATGTTTAGCTGAAAAAACCAAATTTAGCTTCGACTCTCTTTACCTTCGATCAGATTTAGGTAAATTCAAATTTATTCTCACCCAATCGCCAAAAAGTTTTACGAATGAATTTATGAATTCATATACGCACAACTCAGAGAAGGTAAATTTAATTTAGAGGCACGCACTGGACCTTCTCTTTTAATTTATGTTTTCTGATTGCGGATAACTATAGCAGATTCGCACGTTCGGAAGTGCGAATATCGAATATTCTGTATATCGTAAGAACATGCCAGAAACTTCTATAACTGTGTACAAGCACCAACATTACATACCTTCCGTCCATAGCAACTAATCTTATGAGAGTGCCATGTAAATAAATGTTGTCACCGCTTGTCGAAGCCGTTACTGACGGTTCTCCCGCAGAAAATACTCGTGTTTGTACATTCTATTATGTGTTATGTGATGGCCGTGCGGTATGTTAGATGGATAGTTGCAACATAAATTGGGTATATGAGAGAGCAACCAACGCAAGTTAGTTCAGTTACAAAGCAAAGATAACACGATACGAAAACAAAGATAATATGATATGAAACTTACTCACTTATCTATTATCTTTAGGCCTCGATCGAGGGTAGAAATTATGGTCAAAGTTTTTATTCAATTATACCCAACTATAGTTTCACCGTAGTGACAAGGTTTGAAAATGTTATGAAAAATGCACATATTCGGCACTCCCACGAGATAAAGAGTTTCGTATCATATTATCTTTGGCGAAACTCTCATAAATCGCAGATAAATGCGTTCCTCGAATTTTTGTTCTGGGCTGGTGACAAAGCCAAATGAAGGAACTTTAAACAGCTGTACCAGTTAGTCAATAATGAAACGCATCGTTTCCCGTCAGAAAAGCAATTCATGTTATCAACAAATTTTTATTGAGCACACCAAATTTTTATGTTAAAATTATGGGAAAGAATTAATTATATATGAAAATGGTCAAAAATATTAATTTACACAACTTTTTGTTAGCACAAAAAGGACAAAAAAATTCTCCGCGAATCCCAAAAGGAAACTATAAAAAATGTTGATTTTTAGAGCGCTCTCACGAGATAGAGAGTTTCGTATCATGTTATCTTTGACTCGGTTGCGACAGGATCGGTGTAGAGTACAGCGGAATAAAATGTTTCTTTATGGTGAGTTGTATAGTTATTAAACTGTGTGAAAATATTAGAGTGTTAGAATTGTAAAATAAGTCATCGTGTATAGCAAAGTGAATTGTTATAGCCTATTTCCACCAAGCACTTAAATGCATTTAAGGCCTCTGTTAAGTGAATGAAATGTCAAACGTTTCCACCGAAAGTGAGTTAACTCAAACTGCTGATTTTTGTTTACATTTGCAGTTTGCAAAATTTGTCACAAGTATTAAAATCATGAATTCAAGAGACCGCATTCATTTTATTTTGCTATTTATACAATAAATGCTTTTTGGCATGCTTACAACTTTGCCAACAATGCCTGTGGCTTCGATCCCCGATTGCGTTAACTGCATCGCCATTTCTTTGTATACATGAGAGTTTTTTCGGCAACCTCCTGAGCTCTTCCTTCTCAGCAATCCAGGAAACTTTGCTCCTCCGTAAGGTCCTACTTGCGTCGTTTTGTTTCCATTTTCAGTTTAGTTTATTTTTTCAGTAATTATTCATTTTGTTTTTCTGGAAAACCACAATTGGAGGAGTAGCTCGGGCGAAAAATCGCTTAACCGGTTACAAAGCGCACATTATATACATAATTATTTGTTTTGCGCAATCAGCTGATAGTTGCCGTAGCGTATATTTTTCTAAGCTAAATTTTTTTAAGCTAAATGGAAATAGGCTATTAGTTATTGAGTATTTAGTATGGAGCCTATAGATTTCCTTTATGAAATGTTTTGGGTTGGTAGTAGGAGGTATACATTTACTATAGTTTAAAAGTTATTAACATTTTAATTTACACTTCTTACAAGCAGGCAGTCTACTTGTATTTTACTTATAAACACTCTAACAACGCTTGACTATGTAGGTGCTGCCTCTCCAAAAAATCTACAAATTAACAATAAAAATGCAGAAAAATAAATTAAGAAATGAATGCTGCCACTTAAACATTTTTTTATCTTAAAGCTGGGCCGGACCAACATCGGTTTCGCCTTGCTCAGTATTCATAAGTGAAACACCTTTGAAATAGGCCGTTTCCAACAAGCGTAAACTCTGTGTTTGCAGGTTTTAAGTTTACGAGAACTGTCAAGTGTTTCCACTGAGTGTTTATTGAGTTTAGTGTTTGAACTGTCATTTATTTTTGTTTACTATATATGTATATAATTGGCGCTTTGTAACCGCTGAAGCGATTTTTGGCCGAGCTCCTACAACAAATTTGTGGTTTTGCGTCTTGATGTTTTTCCAACAAATGGAAGGACCTACAGTTTATACGAATACTACGCAATTAGAAAATTTAATTTAATTGTTTTATTCAAATTAATTTTCTATAACTTTTTGGATGTTGGTAAGACAGCAGGATTTGAACCCGTGCCTTCCGAATGGCAGTACGCAATGCTAACCACTCAGCTACCGCGGAGGCCGCATTACTAATCTCACACTATCAAACAGTGCTGCCGTATATCGATAAGAATGAAATAACAAAAAAGAAAAAATTACGCAAATTGTTCATTGTTGCCAGTCGAAAATATTGAAAAACATGCCAACTCCATTCAAACACGCTGTGAAAAGTGAGTTTGTGTTATGAGATATATATGGAATTTGACAAGTGTTTAGAGTGGTGTTTGCGACTAAACCCGCTAGCGACTCTAAGCACAGAGTTTACGCTTGGTGGAAACGACCCATAAATTTGGCGGTCTTAGACCGCGCTTTAGATTGTAATCCTGGGCCGGACCAACACCGGCTTCGCCTTGCACAGTATTCTTAATTGAAACTCTTTTATTTTCACACAACCTTTTATGCGAAATTCTCATTTTATTTTGCTTTTATATTATTGTTAATTTTTACATTATTTTACGGAGTGGCAACGCCTGCCTAGCCAAGGATTGTTAGTCCGAGTTTACATGAGGATACTTTTGTCGCTTATTTTCGTAATTTTCTTTTTTGTGTAGCTCTTCACGTTCACACAGAGACACTTTCTTCAAGCAAATTTTTTGACATTTGTTTCTTCTTCATTTTTTTCTCTACTCCGCTTTATTTTACACTCGCAATATTTATTAATGGTTGGATACATATACACATAGGTATATATGTTTGCATGCACATACATATATATAAATATTGTAGTAAAAATCCCCAATTTCAATTTCCAAATTTACGGCATTTATTCATTTGAAATTTAAGACAGCTACAATCAGTTCAAAATGAGAAACAAAATAAAAGGAATGTCAAAATCTACAGAGACGAATAGAAACACAAAACGTGCCGAACGAGCACAGCGACACGGTGCGCTACCCCCTTCGTCGTCACCCTCTCCCCAACAAACGAGTGTTTCGTCGACAAAAAGTATCCCCTTATAAACGCAGACTTATAGCCTATTTCCACCGGACGTTAAATGCATTTTAGCTTAAATGCATTTTAACCCTTTCGCTACTGCGGGGACACTGGTGTCCCACGGAATGTTCGCTTGACCCTGCAACTCGTTATTTGCATTGTAAGTTCAACCAAAATTTCCCAATCAGTAGCCATGAACAATGTTTAAAATTTACCGTTATCGGTGACGCACGTGGTTTCTTTCGTTGTTTGTTTTTAGCAGTTGTTCTTGAGAAGTGAGTTCGATCGGGCCAATTTTGTGCATTATTTATAGAAAAAAAAACGCATTTATTTCAAAGAAGTGTTGTTTTTCCTAAAGAAAAATACTTTACTGAAAGCGGTAAGTAAATAAATTTGGTTTTATAAGTGCTTTATAAAAGAATTAAAAGAAAAAAACAAATCTGGGACGTATGTGTCCCAATAGGGTTTCATAGAGGGACACATATGTCCCAGCAGTATGTTGTGGCACACAGTTATGTTTTCCTTTTGCTGAGTTGTAGGACGCAAAAAAAATGACTAAACTAAATTCCGAAGAAATAACTGCTGTCCTTTATGAAGATGAAGATGAGACCAGTGCTTCGGAAACTGATTTTAGTGAAGGTAGTGAAGATAATTATCAACCTCCGCCTTCCGAAACTTCCAATGATGATTCTCCTAGTGACGCAGAAGGCAGTCAATTTAGCGAAAAATCTTTTGTCTGTCTTGATGATGATCATCCTACTCCCGTAATTGAGGAACCTCCTACAGCCACAGTTATTTGGAGGACACCGGATAATTCGTTTATTCCCAGAAAATCGGTTACAAGTCAGCGGCAATGCAAAATATCTGAACACATTTCACGTCGCTCGACGCCCTATCAAATTTTTCGGAAATTATTTCCAAGAAGCATGTCAATGTACATCGCTCAGTGCACCAACGAGAGGCTCAAGAAAATACCTGTAGCGGGGCAGAACAGAAAGAAAGTTCTTCACACAGACTCAGGCGAAATTGATATAATACTTGGATGCATGTTTATTATGTCGTACAACCATGTGCCATCGCTGAAACACTATTGGTCAAATCATGCTTCATTGAGCAACCAATCTATAAAATCAGCCATATCACGCGATCGTTTTGAGCAGATAATGTCTAAGTTATATTTTGCTCCTGTGGACAAGCCTGCAGATGCAGGAAAAACATATTACATAGACGACTTCATTAACTGCTTGAAAAAAACTTTCAAAATCTGCCGCGACGATAGCAGCTTCCAAAGCATCGATGAGCAAATGACGAAATTCAAAGGACGTTCCTCGCTCAAACAATATATGCCTTTAAAACCAGTAAAACGGGGCATCAAAATGTGGCTTCGTTGCGATTCTTTGACTGGATACACCTATGACATGAACATTTACAGTGGAAAAGAAGGACCTGGACTTGAAGGAACACTCGGAGAACGAGTTGTGAAGGATCTCGCAGCTACGATTTCAAACCCGGACGTGACACTTTGCTTTGATCGCTTTTTTACATCAGTTAATCTCCTTGACAATATACAATATCCAGCTTTGGGAACATGCATGTCTAATCGCAAGAATGTCCCCAAAATTCCAGAAAAATTGCAACGAGGTGAAGGCATTTTCAAAGTTAATTCTGCAGGTAATTTGTACTAATTTAAATTGTACTTATTTTCTTTATTTTGATATTTGTAACTTCCTTGATTCCAGGTACTATCGCCGTAAAGTGGCAGGACGTCAAGGAAGTTATGCTGCTCAGTAACTGCCACACATCTGAAATGACCACTGTTATTCGCAAAATGAAAGATGGCACTGAGGAAGAAATTCCGTGTCCTGAGATCGTAAAGACTTATCGCGCTATAATGGGTGGTGTCGACTTAGCAGACCAAATGTCGGGATTATATGATATAAACAGGAAGTCAAACAAATGGTGGAAAAAAGTTTTTTACCGTGGTATGATGATGGCTGCAGTGAATGCCTGGATTATACATACGGAGCTGAACAGAGAGAAAAAGCCTTTTTTGACAGTCCTTGTTGAAATTGCTGAGGCGCTTATTGAGGAAGGTAAGGAATCTACTGCAAACAAACGATCTCGTCGGCTTGGAAGATCTTCGAATATGTATAAAGTAATGAGAAACGTTGGAGAGCATTTGCCCATAGAGGGGTCTACAAGACGCCAATGCACAGCATGCGCCCAGCGAAAAGTTGAAAAAAGAACAAAAATTGTTTGTCAAGCCTGTAAATTGCCATTTCGTATGAATTGTTTCGCTTCAGCACATTCATAAGATGTATAAAATAAATATTATATACAAAAAGTTTTTCCTGTAGTTTGAACCCTGCTGGGATGAATATGTCCCACCATAAAATCCTATTGGGACTAAAATGTCCCACCCCAAAAACACCCTTTCCACATAAGTTACGTGCTTCGTTTGATTTGTACGCTTCTAAAGTCCCATTGGGTTTCCAAAATGTTGAAAATAAAGTTTGTGCAAGCGCCTTACAAAAGTCGGAGCGAAAGGGTTAACATCGCATTTAAATGCGTGAATTCCCATGTGTTTGTTGTTGTATAAAAGTGTGTTAACTCACATTTCAAAGTAAGTTAACTCACTTTCGGTAATTTAACAGAAAATGTTATGTTAACAGTCGATGCTGTCACTACTAATGTAAACATTTCGGAAGTTTCGGTATATTTTTTGCCAGAGTCGTGTATTTTCGGATTTAATGAGGGGCCAGACTTTTATTTTGCATTCTGAAATTTTTTCTGCAAAAGTAACTTTTTTGCATTAATATTGACATAAAAACATATATTAAGTAATCGGCGAAGATAATGCTTCTCCTCTTTAAAAAATAAAATAAAATAAAAATAAAAAACAAACAAAAAGCAATTGTGGAATAGAAAACGATCCCCTCAACATAAAAATATACGCGACTCTGGCAACTATCAGCTGATTGCGCAAAACAAAAAATTATGTATGTATATATAATTGGTGCAAAATCAATATTTATGTATATATAATATGCTCTTTGTAACCGGTTAAGGGATTTTTCGGCCGAGCTACTCCTCGAATTGTGGTTTTCTAGAAAAACACACTTAATTACTTAAAAAAATAAACTAAACTGAAAATGGAAACAAAACGACGCAAGTGGAACCTTACGGAAGAGCAAAGTTTCCTGGATTGCTGGGAAGCAAGAGCTCAGGAATTGAGAGGTAGCCGAAAAAACTCTCATATATACAAAGAAATGGCATTGTTGGCAAAGTTGTAAGAATGCAAAAAAGCATTTTCCTTTGAAGCAGCGTCTGTCCGTGCAGCAATAATCTGCACTTGCAAATCATAATATTGTATAAATAGCAAAATAAAATGGATGCGGTCTCTTGAATTCATGATTTTAATACTTGTGACAAATTTTGCAAACTGCAAATGTAAACAAAAATCAGCTGTTTGAGTTAACTCACTTTCGGTGGAAACGTTTGACATTTTATTCACTTAACAGAGGCCTTAAATGCATTTAAGTGCTTGGTGGAAATAGGCTATTAATTAGTACCCTGCAAGACGGGTAGCTGTTGCCTAACATGTTATCCGCCTGTTACTTAACATACGTGCATTTGTTATTTGAATTGTTACTTTTGTTCTAGCCGTGGGAAAAAAATAACAAATTTGCCCGCTCTGTTTCACGTACGTATGATTCTCTTTTTCACTCACTCGCATTGTATTATCGGTATGCGACATACAGTCTGTCGAGAATGAGTTTTCACGCTGAAAATAAACACACTTTTTCAACTTCAATTGCATATTTACTCCCATTTATTTACTTTTTAAAATATTTGGTTATCAAGTACAGTTGTTTACATTATTTACAACGGATTCATAAAGAAAAAAAATCAGTTGAGTGCAAAACATGCGAAAGACATAACAAAAACAAAAACTACTCCAATGTCTGAGTTTACACCGGGATACTTTTTGTCGACGAAACACTCGTTTGTAGGGGAGAGGGTGACGACGAAGGAGGCAGCGCACCGTGTCGCTGTGCTCGTTCGACACGTTTTGTGTTTCTATTCGTCCCTGTAGATTTTGACATTCCCTTTTATTTTATTCCTCACTTTGAACTAATTGTACCTGTCTTAAATTTCAAATGAATAAATGCCGTAAATTCGGAAATTGAAATATGATGTTTTACTACAATATTTATATATATGTATGTGCATGCAAACATATATACTTATGTTTATATGTATCCAATTATTAATAAGTATTTCAGATAATGGAGTTTGCAGATAAAGTTGAATTTATGCAAGAAATATTAGAGAGTATTGAAGAAGCCGCTGAGATTGATTTTGATGATAGTGAAAAACATGAGATATATAATTAGATTACACTTTGGAAAGGGTAGAGTTGATGTTTAATCAAATGTAAAAATATATAAAAGAAATAGATAAATAAAACCTGTGTCTTCCTTTACACAAACATAGTGTTTTTATTTTAGAAATATTAGAAAGCGCGATTCGAACGAAAAATTGCGAGTGTAAAATGAATCGGAGGAGAGAAAAAAATGAACACCAAACAAATGTCAAATAAAGTTTAAAAAAACTAAAAAAACACGCTTTTAAAGAATATTAAACTAAAAAGTTAATAAATATAGTTTATAAATATAGTTTAAAAAAACTAAAAAAACACGCTTTTAAAGAATATTAAACTAAAAAGTTAATAAATATAGTTTAAAAAAACTAAAAAAACACGCTTTTAAAGAATATTGTACTAAAAAGTTGAAAATAATTTTGAAAATAAACTTAAGACAATAGTATATAAAAAATACTTGTATAATTAAGAGAAAAGCGTGGGGCGCTTTGTACCATAATTTCCATATATCGAGCGCCCCACGCTTTTCTCTTAATTATACAAGTATTTTTTATATACTATTGTCTTAAGTTTATTTTCAAAATTATTTTTAACTTTTTAGTACAATATTCTTTAAAAGCGTGTTTTTTTAGTTTTTTTAAACTATATTTATTAACTTTTTAGTTTAATATTCTTTAAAAGCGTGTTTTTTTAGTTTCTTTAAACTTTATTTATTTTTAACTTTTTAGTTTAATATTCTTTAAAAGCGTGTTTTTTTAGTTTTTTTAAACTATATTTATTTTAGTTTTTTTAAACTATATTTTTTTTTTTTTTTTTTTGATTTTCTCTAAATTAATTTTGTTAATTGGAACGCCATGATGTATGCAACGATTCGCATTTTAAATTAGGATCGCGTCACCGCTAAAAAGTTACAAACTGACAGACAGACATACTGACATACTGACTTACATACAAGTGAAGCTAATATAAAGCGTGTAAAAATTGCTTGAAGAAAGTGTCTCTGTGTGAACGTGAAGGGCAACACAAAAGAGAAAATTTCGATAATAAGCGATAAAAGTATCCTCATGTAAACTCAGACAATTTGTGAGTGTCAAACAACTCTTTTCACATTTGCATTTAATACGAAAATAATGGTTAATGGTACTTTTACCATTATCAATGCGTCGTAGATGGCTACAATTTTGTTGTCTATGAATGCATCTGTCAGTTTATGAATAATTTTTCAAAACTTTTTTTTTAATGTGTACATAATCAAAAATAAAAATATTTTGTTTGAAAAAAAAATGTTTGGAAAAAGGTTATTGTTTGATGTGGTTCAATTAATTTATTACAATCAAGAATTAGGTAAAAGCATTAAAGAACTCACGGAAATGTTTTCAGTCACGAAGAGAACCATGTATAATATTCTAAAACAAGTGCAGTGTAAAGGCAGGTTAGAGCCGAGGTATGGTGGCGGCCCCAAACCTAAAGTAACACAGCGTTTAGGCCGTGTTATAGTGAGAAAATTTAACCAAAATCCTCGAATTTCGACGAGACAGCTTGCAGAGGAACTTAGGGAAGAGAATGCTGTTGTTGTTTCCCACGAAATAATACTTCAGGCTATACTGAAAAACAAACACGCATCAAGATCTGCGCGTAAAAAACCGCTTTTTTCTCAGCAATATATAGAAAAGCGTTTATCCTTCGCGACTAAGCTGGTTGCTGAACCTATTGACTATTGGGATGACGTAATATTCTGCGATGAGACGAAAATTATGCTATATTACAATGACGGCCCACTAGAGTATAGCTAAAGGCACTTACATCACCTGAAAACTGGAACATCATACCAACGGTCAAATTTGGAAAAGAGTCTGTTATGGTTTGGGGGTGTATTTCAGCCACAGGAGTAGGCGAATTGGCTTTCATAGAGAGTATAATGGATGCAAAACAATATCTGAATATTTTAAGAAGTCACTTGCTAAGCAGCGCAGATAAATGTGGATTTATTAGGAATATGAAAGCCCCGACTTAAATCCTATTTAGAATTAGTGGACTATTTTGAAAAAAAAAAAAATGGCTAAAAGGCAACCAAAAAACCTCACACAACTCAAAAGTGCTATATTAGAAGAATGGCAAATATACCCAACGTGTACGACACGAAAAAGTTGATATATTCCATGAAGAAATGGCTGCAATGCATGGTAAATGCTAGAGGCAGCCATACTAAGTACTAAATATTCCATATGGTCAGGTTTTAGATTAATAAAATTACTACACAAATAAATTTCATTATTTGTGAAAAGAGTTGTTTGACACTCACAAATTGGAGTAGTTTTTGTATTTGTTATGTTTTTCGCATCTTTTGCACTCAACTGATTTTTTTTTTCTTTATGAATCCGTTGTAAATATTGTAAATAACTGTATTTGATAACCAAATTTACAAAAAAAGCGAATAAAATGAATTATACAAGCAATTTAAGTTGAAAAAGTGTGTTTTTTGCAGAGGGAAAACTCATTCTTGACAAACTGTATATTCGCCTTTTTTAATTTTCGGATATTTTTGTTACTGTATTTGTAATACATCTGTTATTCAAAACAAGCACGTATGTTTCTCGATCTGCCAGCAACTGGTTGTTGAAAACAAATGTAATTGATATCGTATCTGCTACCCATGTGTGTTTTGAAACATAACCATATGTTAGCATATCTATGGGCGGTGAGTTGTTCAAAACAAGTGATGTATTTTATTGAATTTTTATCTTTATTGCTAGCATATAAGACCGGTTAATACAATACAATTAATCGCAATAAAAGCTTCACAAAGAACATAGCTATTTGCATACATTATTTATGTATGCTTGGTACATACATACGTAACAAAAATGTAAAATTTTTACGAAAAAAGTAAATTTTTTCATAATATATATCATGAAATAAAAGATTTAAATAAGCTATCTTCCAAAACTCATTTAAACAAATTTAAAAAATTAATTTTTTTTTAAATAAATTTCATCAAACTAAAAGATAAATAAACTTTATTTAAAACTCATTTAATCAAATTTAAGGTAAATGTTTAAACAAAAAAAAAGAACATTTTTTACAACATTGCCAATTTGTACATATGCATATGTGTATGACTGGCACATGCACAACAAAAGTGCAAAATTTACACAAAAAAATAAAAAAAAATGTAAAATAAATTTCATGAAACTAAAAGATAATTAAATAAACTTTATTTGAAATTTCATTTTCACTAGTTTAAGTTAAATGTTTAAACAAAAAATAAACTTTTGTTACAACATTGGCAATTTGTACACACGCATATACGAGTATACTGACACATGCACAACAAAAACCTAAAATTTTCAGAAAAACCAATTTTTTTTTAATTAAGTTTGATTAAACTAAAAGACAATTAGATAAACTTGCTTTTAAATTTCATTTTAACATTCATTTTCATATGTATTAGTGTAGTCGGCTTTCGTCGGCTACACGTATGCTACACAGATTTGTGGTCGGCTCTGCTTGATGAAAATCAAAAATTTTTGATATTTGAATTTGATGGACGATAATTTGATCGTCTCCACTTATGCTTGACGAAAACAACCTCATTTGTGTTTTGATGTTTGATAGTGAAGTATGGGAAATGCATGGATGAAATAACATTCGGACATTCGCCTACATACATATGAACAATATGTATTTTATGTGATTTATATAATCATATTTAATTATACATATCTTGCTGACCCTTTTAAAAAATATCTTGTTTGCTTCGTAGGCAAATTTACATCGAAAAACGCAAAAAAAAAATACACATTAATAAGAATACACAACAATGATAATAGAATCTTCATATGGAAGCATCATCTTAAGAGTTTTCCCAGTTAAAATTAAATAACTTAAAATATATAATTAAATCATTAAATAAATATTATTTTCCAATAAAATTGCAACATATAAGAACATAAGAGGAAATTGTCTTCCGAAGACGACATGAGATGCGAGCTCTATGAGTACAAATTTAAAATGATGATTGACGTGTTTATTTGAACGTTTGCGGGCAAGACACGAGTGAGCCTCACTCACACATATGCAATGCTTGATGAAATTATTTGACCGTCTCCAGAGCCCTTAAGAGATGGTGTTATTGTCCATAGTACTAGTGTTACGTGTCGCATCATGTCATACTATACGGCGCTGAAAACGTGTTTATTCGCGCTAAAAGTTTGTCTTTGACAGTTTTTCGATTGATTGACCCAGTACGTTGTGAGCGCTCGTCAAAGATGGACACCAGCAAAGAGAAAATTCGCTATATTTTACAATTTTTTTTCGATCAAGGCGAAGAAGCAGTCAAAGCGGCTGAAAAAATTAATTTAGTTTATGGTCTCGATACTGCAAAAGAACGTGTAGCATAAAAGTGGTTTGCTAAGTTCCGTTCTGGTAATTTCGATGTCAAAGATGCACGACGCGTCAGGAGGCGTCGTCGAAAATTGCGATAAAATCATGGAAATAGTGGAAACAGGCCGTCACGTGAGCACTTATTTAATCCCTAAGCACATTTGTCAATATGCTATATATATATATATATATATACCATATATATATACATATGCAAATGTTATCTTACCTTATTTCTTGATTGAATGTTGCTCCCATTCTGTTACAGCTCATAAAGAAATTATTAAGAGACATATAATTAATTATTAGAAATTTTATAAAATAACACGTCTTACCTCTCAGCATCTTCAGTTGAAAATGTAGTGGTAAAGCAGCAAAATTTTACGATATTAGTTGCGAAATGGTTACCTCCGTTGCCTCCGTCTTCCAGGGTAACGTCGTAACAGTATTTATGACCCATTTGGCAGCATCATTGCAAAATATTTGGCAACACTAGGTTCATGTAGTAAGAAACGTTCCACGTTCCACATTTGTTGGTAGCTGTCATTGAGCATCTGACATTAGTACATTAGTGACAATAATTTTAACAAGTAACATTTCTGCAGTGCAGGAAAATTATTTCACAAAATTTTCAAAATATATGATAGTTTGCAAAAGTATTAGCTACACAAACTAGTTAATTTAAGTCCTTCCCACTGATTCGCGCATAAAGTGTGACTGTTAACGAAATGCCTGCCAAAAACGATGCTGATGCATCTGACGCTGAGGATATGTCTGGTGCCGAGTCTGAACATTCCAATTCTAGCCGTGGACACGAAACTAGTGATGAAGAAGCAAATTCTTCGTATGATTCATCAGATTTGGATGCATATGAAATAGAACGGCAACGGTCTGAATTTCTACAAGATTTATGTGAGCTAATTTAAGATGTAATGTTCGTACCCACTACAGCATGAATTTTTAAACTTTCAGCTAGCCTTGAGGATCAATTTGAACAACTGCGGGAGCAATATTACATGGCACGCATCCGACAAAACGAAGAACAAATAGATGATGTGCGAAGTGGACGTTCAGAAGAGTATTTGGTACCTTTACAGGAATTAGATAAGGCTTTTAAAAATCGCATAGAAGTTGCTGAGAAATTACGACAGTATCGCTTGGAAAACATCGAACATAAATATCAGTCCGAAGCGCAAGCAGCTTTACAAAATTACGAGGTAAACTACTAAAAAGTTTGTTTTGATAATTTGCGAAGTCAAGGGAACTTTGGTAAAAAAGTGTATAAGTGCTCAGAATCGAAAAAGCAACAATTGTGCAGTGCATAATCAAAACTCCACCAAAAGGAGTTAACTGTCCAAACATTATATGAAGTGTGAGATTAGAAAACTTCTCCAAGTGTTAGCTCCCATTTAAAGTAAACTCGCTTAAGCCACCATTGGTTTATATGTCGAATCGGTCAGCACTTTCGCTTTTTTGAGCCAGTTGTTCGTGTCAAGATTTTATGCAAGTTTCCTATAAATTATACCAATTATTATCGCCTAAACCTCTTCTAAATTTATTTCATATTGCAGAGCGAAAAACAATTAGCAGTTGATCAGATAGAGGAAGGTTTGATAGAGAAAATAAGACGTCTAGAAGAAGACCGAAGTAATGTTGATATTTCTTGGTCTGATTGGGCTGTCGATCGACGGGCAAGCAAAGTACGTGGGCCTGGGCGAAAAAAAGCTGTCACGGTTACTGGTCCTTATATAGTGTATATGCTGCGTGAAGAGGAAATAATAGAGGATTGGACTGCAATACGGAAAGCGCTAAAACGATCTGCAGCGACCACGATTCCCTCTGTGTCTATAGTATAAAATAATAACATAACTGTAATAGATCTTAACTTTCCTTTAGTTGTAAATATGTAATTTAGTGAGATAAATGAAATTTGGCAATTTATATTTAAACCACATCTATTACGTTGTATTCTCTCAGGGTGTAGGCATAAATGTAATCTAAATGATAAATATTATGGGTATTACTTTACCATCCATCTTTAAAAACATGAATTAATAACTAGTTTAGAGTTTTAAAAGCTACATCTAAAATAGTTAGTAAATTAGCAATGTAAATAATTTGAATCTATAACATAATGGTAACAGTAATTAAATAAAATAATTGTACTTTTATAAAATCTTTTTTGTTTATTATTATTCACAAAGGAAACAACATAGTTCACCAATTAAAAGCCTTTCTCCTTGAGATATTCCCGTATGACATCAACATAATCGCCATGAAAATGTATTTGTCCGCTCATCTCATTAATACGACTAGCGCACAATTTGCCATTACGTGCTTTCTCTACAACAACACGCAGTTCTCGTTCCAACTCCCAAATGTCACCCTGGATGCGCCGTATGACTGTGATACGCCTTTGGCCGCGGAAAGTCGTATGTAGATAAACAGGCACCATATGATTTTTTGTACGCGCTACAAAATACTTCAGATCCGGTAGTGAGGCAGCGGTCTGTGGTTTCCACCCCGAAGGATATTCTGGCTTTTCAATGGGTTTTGGTATAGTTTTTTGTGGCAACAAACGCTCGACATATTTCCATTCTGGGGCATTTTGTACAATCTCCACTTCGGGGTATTCCTCACGTGGTGCCACTGGTGGTGATGATAGGTAACTGGATTGGCGTATAACAGCAAGGGACGGTAAACACTTGAATGAAAGTCAGCATTGTAGGGTGGAAAATAATTAATTAGTAATAACTCACCTTTAGATTATTGGAGAACTGCAAAAAATATTGTGTACCTTTGCATAATTGCATTAAATTTTTTATTGAAGCCATAATTTATATTTTTCCGCACAAAGTTATGACAGCAAATTTTTTTAAACAGCTGTTAGAGATTGGTAAGGAAGTGTAAGATTTTGTGAGAGAATCAGCTGGGGCACTGGTCGTTAATTATGTGCAGTGCAACAATAATATTGCTTAGTTATACTATTGCACAACAGATGACGCCCGGTAGAAAATTGAAATTTATAACTGAGCGAAGCACCGAACATAGATGTCGCCAGATGACGGAAAAATTATGTCTGGATGATAAGACATGATCAGAGATCTTATAATAACGAGAAGCAGAGAACTTATAATAAGTTCTCTGGTAAATCAGCTTTGACAAAAATTTTCCCTACATACATATATACATACATACAATCCAGTATTTATTCCAATAATTTTACATAGATCATGTACATAATTTATATAGCTTACAAAAGAAACAACAATACAGCAATAAATTCGTTTTCAAAAATAAGCAAACTATTTATTGTAAGCAAAACCGTATATGCAGAAGTATTTAATAGTGCCTTGCGTTGGTGATACAGGTTAACTTAGCTCCTCCGTCATAATCGAGAATTCTTTGATGTTTAAAGACGTCTAAATAAATTAAAAAATTAATGTTCGAATCAGAATGTTATTAATATTTAAATGCAGTTGTACAATACCTCGCAAAGTTTTGTTGAATATTTTTAGATCTGCCACTGCTGCAAGGTGTGAAGCATCCAATTCAGTGTCCTTAAATAAAAAAAAAAATTAAAGAGCAATGAAAAATGAATTAGTTAATCAGAAGAGAAAGATAAACCAATCAACTTGCTTATGTGTTAGTGCTGCCCGAAATCGTGTGAGTGTAATGGTGAACCCATCGCCCGTTTTTGCAGGGACGTCAGGAATGGCTGACGTCACATTCAATCAGCTCGTAGAGAGATTTTTCCGTCACTTTCTTGAGGTCGAAATGAGAAAACTAGTGTCTAAATCTCTGTGATATTCTCTCTTTGTTTTCTTGTGCATTTTCGTCACTCTTGTCGAGCAAAAAAAATCAGCTTTAACAAAAATCGTCTCTTCATACACATAAATATAAAACCAGCAAAACTTTTAGTTCTGTAAGTCCGAGTTTACATGAGGATACTTTTTGTCGCTTTTTTTCGACATTTTCTCTTTTGTGTCGCCCTTCACGTTCACACAGAGATACTTTCGTCAAGCAATTTTTTTTGACATTTGTTTGATGTTCATTTTTTTTTTCTCTACTCCGCTTTATTTTACACTCGCAATTTTTCGTTCGCATCGCGCTTTCTAATATGTCTAAAATAAAAACACTATGTTTGTGTAAAGGAAGACACAGCTTTTATTTATCTATTTCTTTTATATATTTTTACATTTTATTAAACATCAACTCTACCCTTTCCAAAGTGTAATCTAATTATATATCTCATGTTTTTCACTATCATCAAAATCAATCTCAGCGGCTTCTTCAATACTCTATAATATTTCTTGCATTAATTCAACTTTATCTGCAAACTCCATTATCTGAAATATTTATTAATAATCGGATACATATACACAAAGGCATATATGTTTGCATACATATATTACATATATGTAAATATTGTAGTAAAAACCCCAAATTTCAATTTCCAAATTTACGGCATTTATTCATTTGAAATTTTAGACAGCTACAATCAGTTCTAAGTGAGAAACAAAATAAAAGGGAATGCCAAAATCTACAGAGACGAATAGAAACACAAAACGAGTAGAACGAGCACAGAGAGACTTTGCATTGTCGCCTTCGTCGTCGCCCCCTCCCGTACAAACGAGTGTTTCGGCGACAAAAAGTATCCTCATGTAAACTCGGACTAAGCATGCATTATTTCCTTTGAGAAAAACAAAAAATTTTTTTTGAATAGAATTTTATAATTTTAATTATTTAATTAATCTCGGAAATGCTTCTTCATATCAAATTCATTATAATACATTGAAATCAGTTAAGCAATATTGCATATTTCATATAAATGATTGAACATTAATTATTAAAAATCAGAGGATATTTTTTTTTAAAACTATTCCAAAGGTTTCTGTTGATTTTCGCGTTTCTTAGCTGCTGCTGCTGGAACATTTTGCTTTTTACAAGTTTTAATAATTTTTTTTTAATTCTAATTCAAACTCCGGGTAACAGTTTTATAGCTTCTGTAAGAAAAAAATGAACGAATTTTTAGATTAAAAGAATTTCGGGCAAAAAGAATAAATAAGGCCCCTGCTTCATTAATTGTTGATGAAGCATTTCGTTTTGCTTCACGAGTTTGGTGTGACGGTTTTCACTTTGTTCACATTCTTCATCTATCTTTCGTTTTAAGTTAGCGACTAAAAGGATCAGAGTCAGTATATTATCATTAATATATGTACATACACGTATGTATGTAAAAAAGGAGAAAATTCATTCTTTTAATAAATTGTACAGTTAAATAGAGGCAAACCATCAATACCAATGTCGACATAAATTGTAGCCAAGTTTTCTACATTGAGTTTAATGAGTTTAATTGCCTTTGATAGACCAAAATGTAGATATTGACCTGGAGGTAAATCAACTATTTCGATGACTTCATTCTTTCTTTTAACCGATTATTTGTTCGACAAAGGCACATCTATACCTTCTTGATTCAAAATTTGCAAGCCTTCCACAGGCTTGGCGGGATATACTGCATTCAATAGCCCATTGAGCCAGTTTTTGTTGAATTGATATCTAAGAATCGACACCTTTTTTATTTAGAATACTATTCCGGGTCTCGTATATTTGTTGCGAAATTTCAGTTTTAACTGCATTCTTCTGCAACACGAGTTCTTCGAATTTTTCCACATTTTTTAAATGTTTGGATAACAAGCGGCGAAAATACCGCTGACTAACTCCAGCTATTTTTTTTTACTCATTTTACTTAAAAAATTCTTAATATAATATTATTAATTTTTTTTCAAATTTGCTACATACATACATATTATATATGTATATGTATAAGTAGAAATGTAGCAGGTTTAAAGAATTATACATGCATATTTATCTACATTTATTTACGTGTATATACATCTTTTTTCAACTCAACTTGCAAAGATTCGTATTTTTAGATTTGCTTGATGCCTGCTTCTCATATCGTCCATCCCAGTCACCTGCTCCATTAACTGAATTTTCCGAACAATACTGGGTGCATTACCCGATAACACTTTCACGAATTTACGAATAGGTTGTTTTTAAATAAAAAAGGTAAAAAGAACAATTAAAAATTAAATAGAAAATTTATCAATTGAAATCTTCCTTAATAGGTTAAAATAGGCCAAGGTATTGATATGATGAGATAGTTCTTATATTGCAGATACACCAGCTGAAATGATATTCGCACAAAACCAACGGTTAACCGGAGAACTTGTTCCAACTTCTGAAAAGTCAACGTCGTCTGAAATTTGCAAGTGGTTACCTGAAAAGTTTCGAAATATCCAAAAAACAAAAAATTAACAAAAAATATTATATAATAGAAATTGATAATGAGATCGATTCTATTCCAATTGATAGATTAAAATCAGCAATGATTGGACTTTCTGGACTGTTACCGATCTCTGCAGGAGATTGCCAAACAGAGCAGACAGTATCTCACGTGCGCCCCTGGTCACAGGAACATCGAAGAAAACTGTAAGGCGTTTGAACTTGCTATGAAAGGTACGACCAATCAGATTCTTGTCGATAAAGAATGCATTGGTATGCCTTTTGCCTTTTGCCACTAGCAAACTGCTTCTTAAGGAATTTACATATGAACAAGCCACGTCAAAGTGGAATCATACTACTATCTGCCGCAAATCTAAACACACCTGGCCGAAATGGGATAAGGAGAGATCACGAGATAAGTACTCCTTAAAAAGAGGGGACATGGACGTCACGCACAAAGATTAAGGGCTCCATATAGAAGATGCTACAGAAACTGAAAGTATGATGATGAGGAGGAAACGATTACCCATCTCTTATGCGACTGATCGGTAGCCACCACAACTTAACCTAACTTAACACTTCTTTCATTACAATATTGGGGCAAAGATGAAATCCATATTCAATTTAAAATTAATTCCCTGGATCTCTGTATGCATCTTATCCTTATTATTTCGTTGGAAGTTAATCTAGTATACATATCTCATTATCTCATTAAATAATTTTCAGTAAAAAAACGTGAATATGTACATACATATGCACATATATAATATTATCAATTTTTCATTGCATATATATGTACCTATATACATAGTATACATATGGGCTCCAACAGCATATCATTTTAGGCTTTAAAGGGGGACCATCGGGGAAATGAGACGTATTCCTTTTTGGTCTCTAATGCAGGTACCGCAAGTGAAACACGAAAAGTCTTCCTTCATTATCTGAAACATTTTTATTTACATTTTCTGTTTACTCTGCAATGTTTTGTTTATTGCGAAAAGCAGTTTAAATTGCCTAGATACAAGGCCTTAGAGATTTTTGATTTTTTTTCCTCATACAAAGTATCAAATTGATAGTCTTATCCCCGCCTTTTGAGGACTATGTAAGCAAAAACATGTTTTTAAATTATCTAAATACATACAAACGGTTACGAACGATCATAATACAAATATTTCAAAAGTGTCCTTTCTGCGCAGATGCCATTGTTTGCTTGAATTACACGCAATTTTTTTGCAGGTTTAAAACGTTTAATAGTGGACGGCAGTGGTTTGAAACATAAACTATTGTGTTATCGTGTTATGATAGTGAAAAAATGTCTAAGGAAAGGTATTTTAACCTTCCACTGCCTGGAATTTTCAGGTAAAACAGTGGCGATTTACATGTGTACATATGTACATATAAAAGCCATGTAACCTAAGCTAACTCTTCAGTCTTAATCTGCGCGCAGAGCCAAACGCAAGTACAATAGTTTCAAAACCACACTCATATTCAGTTGTGGTAAAAAACGTTAAAGTAGCATACGAGTATTCGATTCAAAAATGTCTGATGAAACATTTGAGACCAAAAGTGTTTTGTTGTGTGCGGCGGTTGACGAAGTTTGCATGGATTTACTAAAGTGCAATGGCATACAAGCTGATACAATACTAAATTTGTGCGATAAAAAATTGTGTGATATGGTAAAAGACTATCACGCCGTCATTGCGTCTTCGAATACCAAATTGACTGCGGAAATTTTCAAAGCCGGCACTGAAAATGGTGGAAAACTGTGCGCTGTAGGAAGAGCTTGCGGCGGTGTTGATAATATCGATGTGGCTGCTGCTGGAAGATGTGGTGTTGTTGTCTTAAATCAACCGGGCAGATGTTCAATTTCAGCTTTCGGCTTGTCATGTCTATTGATACGCACATTATCGCCGCCAATTACGCCGGCAGGGAAAAATCTGAAGGATGCACGTTGGGAACAAAAGCTTTACTGCGGTATTGTAGACTTTGCAAACACTAGTCAAGAAGTGACTGCCAATATTAAGTCATGGGCAATGCGTTCAATCAGGCATGTTGCGATAGCGAATGAGGGAGCACGCGCAGTTGGCATTGAAGCTGGGGATTTGAACACGCATTGGAATACGGCGGAAAGAACTGTCATACATACGCCATTCATATAGGGTTGTCCGACTCGCAAATGGGGAAATTAATATTATTATATGTTGAAGAAATTTTCAAAGAAAAACCCTTAGTAGCGTGTAGTTAATCAAATTATAATTTTCAATTTCATATATAAAATTAATATAAATAAATCTTGTAATAAATTAAACAAATATTCCATTGGTCATGTTATACCTATATTTTCCGGAGCGACTTTTTAACGCATATACTCATATAGTCAAACATATAATACGTGTATATGTATATGTACACATGTAAACGGGCCTTTAACTCACATGACTCCCAACAAATTTTCAATTACATCATAAATTTTAGTTAAGGAGAAAATATAATATTCTTATAAGATTTTGCTACCATTATTTATATTAGCCGCATACTTCGCAAATTATTTAGTTGTCGAAGATACAATTTCAGTAGGGAAATTCTCTATTGTATTATAACAATTTTCGGATCGTTCAAATGATGGTCGAGCGACCACGCTATTTTGGTCGCTATGTTTGCGCTATTCAATAAAAAGTTTTCTCTTTAAAATTGTCTTATATAATTTTTAGATTTATTAAACTTAATGTTTATTTTATACAATGAAGAATCCACTGCGCTACCGCTCACTAACAATGCCAAAAAACGGACTTAATGCAAAGCAAAACAACTGATGTTCATATGGCTATATGTACATTCCTATATTATATTTCCTAACGGTTGCAATAAAAATGCTGAATGCAATGAACTAAGCTCTAATTTGGGATGAATACAACACTACGACATATTGATTTTATTTGAAATGAATTGGTCCAAAGGAGAGTTACAAACTGACAGACAGACAGACATACAAATGAAGCTAGTAAAAGCTTGTTAAAATAGCGCACATGATCCTACCAATCGATCGCAAGGTTGCGAGGTAAGCAGTCTGTTTTCTCTCCACCGCAGATGAATTTATGAAGGGAGCAATTATCCAGCATGCTGAATGGCAATGCATCAACTATTCACAGTCATAACTTCGTCTATCTAGGGACCAGCAATAACACCAATAATAATGTTAGCCTTGAAATCCAACGCAGAATCACTCTTACCAACCGGTGCTATTTTGGACTGATTAGGCAATTGAAAAGGAAAGTCCCCTCTTGAAGCCAAACTCTACAAGGCAGTCATCATACCCTTCCTACTATAGAAGCATAGAGACGATGTCGACATCCGATGAGGCGGCCTTGGAAGGCATTAGCAATATATATATATATGTACATACTTATACTCATATAGACATGCAAATGTAGGTATGTATATACAATGTACATATATGTATGAATATTTAAATTTCATTGTGATTTAATTTAGCCGCGCCAAATTTATTTTGAATTCTACGCTTATTAATTCCATATATGTACATATGTATGCATCAAAAATCCGCATGGGTACTGGCGAAAAATTGCAGCTGAGAGCGTTCCCCATCTAACAATCTAATGCTGGCAGCAGTGCCATATACGTGTACATACGAGATGAGATTCCATAAAAAAACCGTATATTTCAAAATTATTCTACAACTCTGCCATCCCCTTCAAAGTAGTTCCCTTGGACAGCGGGCTTTCCATGCTTCGTAACATTTCTGGAAAGCTTCGATTGGGATGTCCGCGAGTACCCTCGTTACGACCTTCAATTGGGTTCCTTTGACCACCGATTTTGTTCTAGGGAACAAAAAAAAGTCACAGTTGTTGCAACATGGCGATCCCTTTAGATGCCAAATACTGGGACATGCTGAGGGCGGTGTGCCATGGCGCGTTGTCGTGATGAAGGATCCAGTTACGAGCGATGTCTTGGCGCACCCTGTTGACTCGTTTTGACAATCTTTCGAATACTTGGCGATTGTAGACTTGATTTACGGTTTGTGCCGGGAGAAGGGAAAGGGAATTTCAAGGTCGAAGGGTTACCACAATCGCGGCAATATAATCAGTACCATTACTTAATTGTCACACCTCGTATGTATAGTAAAAACCCACCAAAAATAAGTGAAAAAATCAGTTTGATATGAATTTTCATAGAAGCAAATGGTATTGTGTTTATTTGTGAGAAGAAAAACGTTAAATAGTGATAATTGTGTAAATATGTATATTCATTTGCATATCAAATACTGCAATTTCATAAAAACTATGACAAAAGTTAGAAGATAAAGAAATGGAAAAAGTTTATTTAAGGGGTTATGCCACTCTAGGATTTTCAAAAAATCGCTTTTTTTTTGCTTTAAATAGTTCTTTAGGGTCTCAGAAATAACATATTGCAGGATTATGGCTCGGAAAAATCTCTAAATAATTTATTTTCGAAGTTCCTTGCAAAGCTGCACGGTACGCACACGGTACAACTTAAAACTTTAAACGCGTTTATCTCCAAACTACATTTTTCGAGTTGGCCGAACCAACAACTCGAACAATTTCCAACCGATTAGGTTCAAATTTGACACACATCTTTAAAAATACATTTTTTAAGGTATCACGTAGGATTTTTTTTATTCTATATGGTTGATTAACAATTAACAATTAACTGATGATTTTTTAGTCGAAATTAGAAAGTTTAACTTAGCGCCATTTGATCATGAATCAATATATCGAAAAAATCCTACGTGTTACTTTAGCTATTGTAATATTAATAAAAAAAAATTTAGATACTCAAGATATTTCAAAATTTACAGGGGAGTCGAAGGACGACCGCTACAGCGCCACCATTCTTCAAGAAATATTTATAAGAAATTATTTTTGTACACCTAAAAAGATGTATAATAAACTTCTTATATTATATTTTTAATTGACTCTATGGTTTTTCTAAAAAAATGCACATAAAACACCTATTTTTTCGGTCTCTAGAGTGGCATAACCCCTTAAAATATCACTTGGAAGAGTTAGCATGGAAATTCGAAAATCTGAAGATGGAGTTTAGGGAAAAATCCGAAAGTTGCGGTGTTTTAGTAGTGAGTTTTCTCCGTAAATAGGATCAATTGTTAGAAATAGTTTTAAAAACTCTAGCCGTCATTCTAAAGGTCGTTAGATACTATATTTGCTTTAAATCTTTGGCTTTCGGTGCATACTTTCTTTCCCCATTAGCTTATAGTTAGATACCTAAAGCCATTACTTAGGTTCCCATAAGAGACGACTCTCATTTCAGGGTGGTTCCGTGATCCAGGTTGTAATAATAGTAGCATTAAATGTTTAGAACTTAGAGTACGGAGGTTCGATCATAACCAAGAGTTTGTGTCTATTATGTGTGATCAAATGACACTTAAGGGTCTTATACAATATTTGCCAATTTTATAAAATAATAGCAGTTGAGAACTATGGCCTTGTCTTACATTATTATCCATGGAGAGATGTTGTCAAAACATATTTTTTTAGGTAATAACACAATTACAAAATATTGATTTTATATCTTGCCATCTCGTTTTGGCAATTTCGGAATACCATCCATATTTTTAGGTAAATGTCAAACGTATTTTCATTTTTAATGATAGCCCCCAACTTTTGAAAAAATACTAGAAATAACCTTGAAAATTAAAAAAAAAGTAGTTTTTAATTCGCATTCGGAAAGTTGGTCCGCTAAAGTATGACGCAAAAGTTGAGAGAAGCTCTTATTTCGCCGAATAATTTCCAAAAAATGAGCGTTAAATTAGCTAGTCAGGCTATGAGTGACACAAAAGCTTCAGGAAAGCTATCCATTTATAGTTCAGGCGATTCACGCAAGTGAAGAAAATTTTTGACTACGTGCACCTGGAAGGCCCGGTCTCTTAATCTTTCTCAATCATCGCTACCCAGTTGGTCGATGCCCTAATAAAATTAAAGTCTGACACCGCCGCCGTCGCAATGAACGGGCAAGAACGGAATAAGGCGGGTCCTTGTGAAATTTACTGGTACTGCATCGAAAACTTTCAAAGCTGGAGTATTCGTATCCATCCGGACCATATGACCTAGCCAGCGTAGCCGCTACTTCTTGATTCGCTGAACAATGCCAATGTCGTCGTATAACTCGTACAGCTCATCGTTCCATCGTCTGTGATATTCGCCGTTGTAAACTCGAAGAGGACCATACATTTTACGCAAAACTTTTCTCTTGAAAACTCCTAACGCCGACTCATCAGATATTGTCATCGTCCATGCTTCCGCGCCATATATCAGGACGGGAACGATGAGAGACTTGTAGAGTTTGGTCTTCGTTCGTCGGGAGAGGACTTTACTTTTCGATTGTCTACTTAGTCCAAAGTACCCCCTGTTGGAAAGAGTGATTCTGCGCTGGATTTCAAGGCTGATATTATTATTGGCGTTGATGCTGGTTCCTAGATCGCCGGAATTATCTACGCCCTCGAAGTTATGACTGTCAACAGTGACATGTGAACCAAATCACGAATGCGATGACTGTTTTTGTGATGACCCAGACCCATAACTTTCGCTTTTCTATCCAGTCTGGAGAAAGCAGAACTCACGGGGCGGTTGTTGAGGCCAATAATGTCGATATCATTGGCGTACGCCAGCAGCTGTACACTCTTATAGAAGATCGTACCTTCTCTATTCATCTCTGCTGCTCGTATTATTTTCTCCAGCATTAAATTAAAAAAGTCACACGATAAAGAGTCACCTTGTCTGAAACCTCGTTTGGTATTGATCGGCTCGGAGAGGTCCTTCCCGATCCTGACGGAGCCTTTAGTGTTGAGGGGATACCAAATTCAGACATGGCGGCGTAAAGGCAGCTCCTATTCGTGCTGTCGAAGGCGGCTTTAAAATCTACGAAGAGGTGGTGGGTGTCGATTCTCTTTTCACGGGTCTTTTCAAAGATTTGGCGCACGGTAAATATCTGGTCAATGGTTGTCTTACCAGGTCTAAAGCCACACTGATAAGGTCCAATCAGTTTGTTGACAGTGGGCTTTAGTCTTTCACACAATACGCTTTATATGACCTACTAGACGATATTAGGGAGGCTTATCCCACCATAATTTGCGCAGACTGTGAGGTTCCTTTTTTTATGGATTGGGTAGAGCACCCTTAAATTCCAATCGTCGGGCATGCTTTCGTCCGACCTCATTCTGCAAAGTTGCTGATGCATGCTCCTTGTTAGCTCTTCACCGCCATGTTTGAATAGTTCTGCCGGTAGGCCGTCATCTCCAGCTGCTTTGTTGTTTTTTAAGCGAACAATTGCTATTCGAACTTCTTAATGCTCAGGTAGTGGAACATCTTTTTCATCGTCGTCGATTGGAGTTTCGGGTTCACTATTTCCGGTTACTCCGTTTTCACTGCTATTCAGCAGGAGAAGTGTTCCCTCCATAAATTTAATATGCTCTGGGCATCAGTGGCTAGATCACCTCTTTGTGTCCTACAGGAGTCTGCTGCGGTCTTGAAACATTATGTAAGTCATCGTATCTTCTCATAGAATTTTCGAGATTTATCCTTTTCGGCCAGCTTCTCGCGCTCCTTTATATGGCCGCAGTAGTAAATGTCACAAGAACTTACTCGCTTTCGCCCTTGTCCCGTCCATCGCACTTCTTGGACGACGGTGATGTCAGCATTTATTCTTACGAGTGCATCAACCAGCTGTGCAGCGGCACCTTCCCAATTAAGGGACCGGACATTCCAGGTCCATGCCCTCAAATCGTGATTCTTAATTCGTTTGCGGGGGTCGTCAACAGAAAGGGGGTATCTAACCGAGGCGTTGTTAACATTTTCATTGGGGCTAGTTTCTACTTGGCGGGTCCCAAACCCAGCGCACAACCCTGCTAGTCGAGTAAGTTTAAAGATTTTAGACATTTATATAGCGAGCCGCTTGCTTCAAGACCGACGCCCGCTCGCAGCCGCACCTCTGTTGAACAGACTGTGACTCAAGGCTCCACATGAGTTGGTTACCGCATCTTGCACAAGGGTTGCTCAGGGGTCCAGGATGCGCGACGTGGACTCAAGAGTAGGAATTGAGTATAGCCTCGCAACTGTAACAGCATACCCAGAAGCTTGACTACACCCCATTACACCCGACACGATGTCAAAATTGTGCTTGGCGACTTCAACGCAAGGGTGGGCAAATAAGGTATCTTCGACACAACTGTTGGAATAATCAGCCTCAACGGCGAAGCATCCCCAATGGGTTGAGGCTGATCGACTTCGCCGAGCCTCGAAGTAGTGTTGTCTGTAGTACTAGATTCCAGCACAAGAAAGTTCATCAAGCTACCTGGTTGTCTGTAGATCGAAAAACTCACAACCACTTGATAGACGGAAGATATGTATCCAGTGTTCTAGATATACGTACGTTCCTAGGTCCTAACAATTACTCAGATCAGTATTTTGTCGCAGCGAGGATACGCACGCGCCTCTGTGTTTCAAACAACGTACGTCAACAAACACAAGCCAGTTTCGACGTCGAAAAGCTGTAATCACAACAAACAGCCGAACCGTTTTCCACTCGACTTGCACACCTGCTTTCTGAGAGCACTCATCAGCAACTCTACATATATAAGGGAATTGTGAAACGGCATTTCGAGCACCCTATGTACCGCCGCTACGGAAACAATTGGTTTTCGGCAGTGCCAGAAAAAGAGCTGGTACGATGATGAATGCCGAACTGCTGTGGAGAGAAAAAGACTGTTTACCTCGAAACCTTGCGATCAACCAGCCACCATCTGTGAGTATTAAACTTCTGGTCTGATTCTTTTATTACGAACTCGTGTCTTTATTAAATATTTTCTTATCAATATACATATGCTATGCACATCATAAAATACATAGTCTTATCACCATGAAAAGAAAGTTAAAAGGAATTTCATGAGTTCAGTAGTGCAGACTGCGTTGCTATAAATAATAGGGCAATACTTAATGTCTGTTCAGTCGATTGAGCTTAATAGGTAGTCGAACCTATTTTCAGTGAAAGATTTAAGGGATTAATTATTTAGTACTAAATTGCTACTTATATAATCGGTGGTGTGTAATTTGACATAAGAACATATTTCAAAGTTCATTTTGAAACACGGTAGGTGCTAGAGATGTCCGTTGTAAGGAAACAAATAGCGCTATGCTTAATAGTAATTTGTGGCCTCCAACCGGGGAAAGCTGGAGTATTGCCACGTCCAGCCTTACGTGGTATGTACTATGAAAGCAGTAAATCCTTTTGATAGTAAAGACGTACTTTGAGTGTACTTTTGAATATTTAGCTTGTGAGGAGATAGACGCTGGTCTGCGGGAAAACTTCATACCGCATGTAGCTGAAGGTTCTCCTGTGGCGCTTGGAAAGTTCCCCTATATGGCAATTATTGGCCATCAAATTGACAATAACAATTTAACATTTCCATGCAGTGGAGCTCTCATTGATAAGCGTTTTGTAGTAGCTGCAGGACATTGCTTGAAAAATGGTATGCCCGTGATTGTACGCTTGGGTGTTACGAATTTCGATAACGAAGAACAAAGAAATGGCATGATTGAAAAGAGAATTAAAGTAAACACACATTCCACTGCATATATTACTTACTTACTACTAATTACACATACAAATATACATATGTTATCACTGGTTTTTTCAAGGCAATACACCTACATCCCGAGTATACAACAACCTCGGCGTACAATGACATCGGTTTGGTTGAATTGGATAGTGAAGTTTCTTATTCTTCATCAATATATCCTGTCTGCTTGCACACGGCTGCTTCGGTTCCACTAAACAATACTGAGCTGTATGCCACACGCTGGGGTATGGAAATGAAAAACGAATGAATATTTATCCATCATTTTACTTTATTTCTGTATTTCCTCATTTCAGGTGTCAATGGTCAAAAGATCGTTGGTGAGGCACGCGCTCGAATTGTGCCACTTCCATTGTGTCGAGATGCGTATAGTAAATTCGTAACCAGGCGGCTTGCAGATGGCATACGAAGAAGTCAATTGTGCGCACACGATGTTAATGCCGTTGCAGACGATTGTAATGTTGCTAGCGGACCGATGATTTTAGTAGCAAATGAAAGATCGAATAAATATCGTTTGATTGGTATCGATTCTTTTGGTGCTCGTTGCAGTTCTCAAATACCGAATGTTCTTACTAGAGTGTCAGAATATTTAGATTTTATTGAAAGCTTGATATGGGCAAATTGAAGAATATTGATTTTGATCTGTGAATTCTCAGTGGACGACAATAAATGAAAAAAGCCGTAATTAAAGTCAGTTTTATCTGGATTCATTTCATTCATTTTAATATATGTATGATGTTTTTATTTCCGCTATAATCTGCACACTGGGTACTTTAAATAAGTATATTGGTCTAAAGGTCCCCTTAAACAACGTAAAATAATTGACAGTAGGGTCATTAAAAGACAGTTCTTAAGAAAATTCTGGATCTTCAAACCAATCCGCAATGTCAATACAAAGTCATACTCGTATAGCAAGACAAACCTAACTAGCTTACTTCGCCGCTCCGAATGCCCTGAAGTGCCTAAAAATATCAAACTCCGCTGCCGAACATCAACCACCGTCGAAACCATGTTTGGGAAATAGATTCCATACCAATTTCATATATTGTTATATATACATATATAATATAATTGGCGCTTTGTAACCGGTGAAGCGCTTTGCGGCCGAGCTCCTCCTCCAATTTGTGATGTAGGTCTTGATGTTGTTACAACAAATGGAGGGACCTACAGCGAATTATAGCTTAAATAAAGGAACAAAAGTGTTTAATAAAATTTTAAATATGGAAGAACCGATAAATAAAAGAGGTATTCAAGTCAACACTCTAGAGGAATTACCAATAAGGAATTATAACTGTAATACATTGACCTTTGTGACTTTATATATTTGCACTTCAAAACCGCATTTCGTACTTTCATCTTCTCGAAATTTGCCTTCCCAGCATATATTCCTTTTTTGACCATTTTCCACGGTCGAACTGTTACTCAAGTTTATAAGTGCCTACAAACATTCATCACAGTTTAATCCATATTCTGAGCTGTGTTCTATCTACGACTATAGTCAAAAATAAATAATAAAATACTCTTTGATAAGGAAGCGCCCATAATCCACATAGCTAGGTCAAGAAGGGGAGAGTTAGTTTAAATTTTACGCTGAACCACTTATGTAGAAAGTGAGAGCGAGCCTAAGTATGTACGTGTATGTAGTTTTCTTCAGATGAAGATGATATACATACGTGTACATAGGTATACTCGTATATATGTATGCATTTATGTATGCATTGCGGTCAAAGTAATGACGTTAAAAAGTATTGTACAGAAATATTAAAATATGTGAAGAAACAAGACTAATTTTTTCACAATTTTGCGAAATACCGTTACTTTCAGAGAGCAGCCTTTCGATGAATGTTAGTGTGATAAGTTCAAACGTTTCCAAAAGTCTTTTTAAGAAAAATAATTTTATTAGAAGTTAAATATAATTGGCGCTTTGTACCCGATGAAGCGATTTTCAGCCCAACTTCTCCTTCAATTTGTGGTTTTGCGTCTTGACGTTATTCGAACAAATAGACGGACCTACAGTCTATACTACCGTCTGATGGTTTTCTATGAGAAGCCTTTATTTCAGGTCAGAAATACACTCGGGGGGCGACCGCAATTGGAAAATTTTAATTAATTTTCTATAACTTTTTGATGTTGGTCATACCGGGATTAAAATGTTAGTTGAAGAAAAATAAAGGAAAGTTAACAAACGAATACTAATTTTTTTACTTTTAGTGCATTAATCAAAAAATCAATTATTTTTTAGGTAAAAGTAACAAAGAAATATGACCGGTTGTGGAAGAGAGAGTTTGACTAACGTTGAAGTTCATCGCATATGGGGACAGCTACAATAAGTTATTACAAATAAGAGTTTACAACTATCGCGTGTCGCGTGCCCGTAGAGTTATTGAAAATGCTTCTGGTATATCGTCCGCTCGCTGGCAGGTTCTAAGAAGGACATTTGAACACAACACGGAAACAATTACAAAAATTTTATCTGCCATTTACGTTTCTTCACACTTTTTAGCAAGCTAAGTTGGCAATATATAGTTCGCTAAATATACAATGAATTTTATACTCTCCGAAAGGGAAGTTATTGCGCGTTGTGTCATAATTTTCATATATCGATCGCAACACGCTTTTCTCTCAATTATACAAGTATTTTTTATATACTATTGTCCTAAGTTTATTTTCAAAATTATTTCCAACTTTTTAGTTTAATATTCTTCAAAAGTGTGTTTTTTTAAACTATATTTGAAATGAATTAGTCCAAGGAGAGTTACAAACTGACAGACAGACAGACAGACATACAAGTGAAGCTAATAAAAACGTGTTAAATATGTTAGTAGTGTTTTGGTGTGCTCGTCGATTTTTTACTATTCGAAGAAATTATATTAATATTAAGTTTTGTGTAAAAAATGAAGTTAAATGCGCAGAGACATTTGAAATGTTGACTGGGGCGTTTGGCGAGTCTACTATGAGCAGAACTCAGGTTCACTTGTGGTATAACCGGTTTGGGGAAGGCCGAGAAGATGTCAATGACAATGCTCGTCGTTGTCGCCCAAGCACGCCAACAACCGATGAAAAGATTAAAGCAGTGAAGAAAATGATTTTCGGTAATCGTCGAATCACTATCAGAAAGGTTGCTGATGATGTTGGCAATTTTTACGGATGTTTAGGCATGAAACGTGCGGAAGGGACGGCAGCTGATGCACCATGATAACGCACCAGCTCACACATCGATGCTTGTGCGTGAGTTTTTGGCAAAAAACAAAACCGTTATCATACCTCAACCACCGTATTCACCGGACTTGTCTCCCGCTGACTTTTTCCTCTTCCCAAAACTGAAGACACCGATTAAACGAAAGCGTTTTGTTACGATTGAGGAGATAAAAGAAAAATCGAAACAGGTGCTATTGGCGATACCAAAAAACGCTTTTCAGAAGTGTTTTGAGGATTGGAAAGAACGCCGGCATAAGTGAATTATATCTGAGGGGGATTACTGTGAAGGGGACAAGATAGTTATTAGTGAATAAATAAATACTTTTCGAAAAAAATTAAAATAACGGTTATTTTCAGATCATACCTCGTATAACACACTAACGTAACAATTCAATATCTGTATCATGCCATTTGTGGGCATATTCCTATGTAACAGACGGACGCACAGACAGACATGGCTAAACCAACTCGTCAAATATACATATATGTAAATTATTTTTTACTGTTACAAGTAACCAATAACTTTGCCAAGGCGAATTTACCAAAGATCTTTGGAATTCATTTTAAGTGGAAGCATTATTGAATGATGGGGTGTTAGAATATCATAACGAAAGCAAGGCGAAGGAAGAAAATTTAAGTCAAACATTAAATATACATACGTACATTGCCAACAAAAGATTTCAAACTTACCTTTGCCAAACCTATTCGCTTTGTATTTTTTTCTAACCTGAAGAAACCCACTGATGCCAAAATCATCGTTATACGCCAGCAATTGTACGCTTTTCTAAGATTGTACCTTGTCTACTTTTTTCTCTAGCATTAAGGCTGGAATATTAGTTCTAAAGGGATATCGGACGGTAAATACCGACAGAGGAACATTTCTATGATCCTAAACAAGATTTTATAGGTATTATTTACAGGAGAGAGTAAAATTAATTAATTTAGATGTGATGAACGAATTAAAATGCGACGTAAACCAAATTAAAAATTTGAGAAAAACTATGATGCATGGCAATCTGGGAGGAGTATGGAAGGTTCAAGAGAATTTAAAAGAAAGTTCAAGAAAACGCAAAAACTTGCTGCTGAAGGCAACTCTTAGTTTTACCAGGACAACGACCCAAAACACTCAGCTCTCCCAAACATAGTCCCGACTTCAATGTTGTTGAGTATTTTTGAATACAGGACACAGGACCGCAAATACCAACCAAACAACAAATGAAAGTCCCTTGGAGTGTATTTCTGACATGAAATAAAAGCTCCTCGTCAGCAGTTCGAAGGCGGTTTTTTATTTTTATTTTTTTTTTTGGTGGAAGTTATAAGCCACTGAAATTCCCGCTCGGTAACGCATGGTACTATAGTACTGTCTGTGTCGACTCAATCCGTCTCCATCTTTATAAAAACGCCGTGGTTTCAGTGCTCTTACTATGTACCACGTACGTAAGTCACATGGTCAACATAAGTGTTCGTGAGGGCTATACTGTTATTCTTGCACCTTCACTCCTGTAGAGCTAACTGCTTTCATGGCGCAGTCCCCCGGCATTAACTAATAAAAATGGCTTCTGTCTTGTGATATTGTTGAAAGTGTTTTGACCACAACAATGGTCGAATCCTTGCTTCTACGATGCTGTATTACAGTACTCTATTAACCCGCTAGTTTTTGCATTTTCCACATACTGCGTAAAACTCCAATTGTGTTGCAGTTAATTGCCTTTCTTACTGGATCATTTTCAGCCAGCTTCAGATATTTCCTCTTTCATAAATCCATATCATGGCTATATTATTGGTCCACTACTACACAGATTTGAGCCTTTTGTTACTGCATTTTCGTCGTACTAATTCGAGAATGTACTCGTACATATGTACGTGTCACATGCGTCAGTAATTGCTCTCTTGAGTTTCTTGGTCCACAACCAGTAAAGCCTAACGCAAATATCTTCTCGTCAAAGGTGTCAACCTTCAACTCTTGGCTGCGATATAATTGCATGTGGTTAACATGCGGTACCTCGACGGTACGATGTGTGATGCTCCAGATAGAATGTCTATTAAAGCACCTGCTGGTAAATGCTAAGTCAATGATCTGCAGCCGATGCGTTGAAGTCGCCTACTAAAAGGGATTTGACAAGTGTGGCAATAATTCTATTGAACAAATGAAATTCGAAGCTTGGTAGAATACACATACGTTACACGTTTATGGGGCTATCGTTTGATTTGCAGCTCTAGATCGCACATTTCTCTGCTCATTGCTTACCCAACATGAGTCTTATATGATTTTATACTGCTCGTTCGATAATAAAATATCAAATATGACGTTATCGGAAGGACTTGTTCTTAGTGTTAGCTTATCATCAACTGTTTTCCATAAAATTATATGCTTTATTATAATAGCATCCGGTCTCACTGCTCTAACTGATTTACTACCTCTTTTTCGCGTTAACACCTTATTTCTAGGTCCATGGTATACGCTTTTTGCCCCGTTTAAATTTACTTGATTTTGTCATCTGGCTGTAAATTATCTATACTGTTTAGGAATGGTGGGGACTTTGTTGATACTGCAGGTCCCTCCATTTGTTGTAAAAATATCGCACACCTATACTTGTGTATAACATGCACTCAAATGTGTTAGCCGTAATTATTGCTTTTTGATCCATACATCTCAGACACGCATATTTTCGGCTTGAATAGAAAATCTGAACTACATATGTATGTATGTATGTGTCGAATATCACGCTTAATATGGAAAGGCTTTGTATACATCCAATTTTCGAAATAATGAGTGAAAACACTTGTGAAGGAAAATATTTTAAATTGCCTAATAAATATATATATGGACATATGTACATATGTATTTCAATATGCACTTATACGCACACGAATATTAAATACACATGTATGATTGTAGATTCAAGTATGTGCAGGTGGCGTGTTCAATATGGTCACCACTTTGTTTACTTTTACCAGCGAAAGCTCAATTGAATGGTCATAAAAAAACAAAAATAAAAAGTAATAATAGAAAACGCGAATGACAAAGACCAAATTGTGAAGAATAGGTAAATTCTGAAAACAAAAACAACAATAACAACAACAACGATAATAATAATTGCCAATGCATTTTCGTCACACGATACTGAAGCTTGCAGTAGCATTGCGTCTGACACGATTCACACACACGAGCACACGTACAAACGTACACTACAAGTACTGCACTGTACGAAGTGCATTCGGCTCAACTCGTAAGAAATTTACAATGCAAAGCGTAAACTATACCCACAAAAACGAAAAAATGAATATAAAAAAGTAAACAAACAAAATGCAATGTGATTGCAAAAGTTCTAACACTTACGCGACACAGAAGTCGACTTTGACAATACCATACAACTATTATTGCATGACGTGAACTGCTCTAGGCATTGCCACTACTTGAACGACAGATTCCGTGCTAAATTACGCTTAAATCTATTGCGATCGTTACCGCTGCTGTCACTAACGCCAGCCTAACGTTGACCGAATGCAATTAGCACTTTTGCTCTTCTAGCATACGTGGGCTGCTTTTATGGGCTGCTCTACACGTTTTCGTCTCAGCAATGGAAATCATCACTCAAACTCTGCCATAGTTGTAGCTGTTCTTTGCAAAATTTCCATTTCACTCTCCATCACCCCCTTTCAGCTTTCAACCGCCCTTATGAAATTTGTAAACTTTTCCCTTTACAGCGATTGTGCTTTCGGGCCAGCTTACAGCAAATGCAACGCGCATTAATTTCATGCTGATGACGTCATATCTCGCATTCTCTTAAGCTTTAGCAGAGCTGTTGTTGGCATCAGCGGGGTGTAGACAAACACATTTCGCTCGCAACTTTTGCTGTGCAGCGCAAGTGTTTGCTTGCACGTAGAAATACCAACATACATATGTATATATGCATATATGTATGTATGTATGCAAATGCCTCTAACCGCAATCAGGGTGATGACGTTGACAGCGCACAGTGAGACGAGATGAGTAAATGAAAGACGCTTAAATCATTAACTGGAATATAAAAACCGATAATTCAAGTTTCAAGCAAATACAGATAAAGTACTTAGAATTCCTCTTTAAATAGACTGATCGGTTTTAAGTCACAAGCTAAGGGCTTCTTCATACAGATTGCTCTCGTCTGGTGGCAAATTCTACATCAGTGTATGACTGTTTGTTTTGTCATAAAATGCTAGTTATGATTGTCACTCCGTCATCTTATAAATTGTTTTAACATCAGGACATGGTTGTCCCTTCAACTCCAAATATATTTTAGCGCGTAGATAAAGGTCACACCTAGCCAAATCAGACAGAGTTTCTGATAGTAAAAATTAATTCTTTGGCCAAAAAACCGACAATGTAGTAAACGCAAACGCCTGATAGCATTTTGCTAAAAAGTTGTAAGTAACTCTACAGGCCCTCCTGCTGATAGCAGTAGAACTTTTTTTACTATTGTTATGTCTCCGTGCTGCCATTCGACATTTTAGGGGCTACTTTCAGATCTGTATCATCAGTAAAAAAATAATATTAGTTCTGAGCTTTTTTAATATAATATTTAAATTGCGTACAACTCAATTTCATACCGATATATCTAAAAATTTCAACTCAGTTCTTGTTAAGGCAAACAATTTTTCTACGTAGTCTTAAAAGCTCCTCAACATTTCTTTCAACTAAACATGGAAGTACGTCGTCCCTTATATGTTAGTCGTTTTATTATATTAGAGATTTAACCAGTTGTAGGAAAAATATTATGGCACACACCATACGTGTACATCGAAGAAGAAGAGGTTCGATTGAAAATCGCTAAAACTTTCTGTTCGAGAAGTTGTGGTTCCTTTGCACGGTCTAAAAGTTCAAACTAATGCATTATTGTAATAAGTTAGAAGGTTCTCAGCAATTATATTTATACACACTCATTCGCGAGTAATACAACCGACCAGATAATGCAAATACATCGTTTGAAGCTTTCATTTCATTCTCTAAATGCCATACGCGCACTTAACTATGGTATAAACAACTATGTCTAAAGTTCTCTTGTGCCCATCGTATGTACACACTGTGCTACTGTTTTTGGCTTACGGCGCGTTCTTCGTGCTGACTGAAATGTGCCGCCGTTGTCGTTGCATTTGCTTGCTTTTGCTGTTGCCATTTGAGATTGCAGTGTGTAAGTATTTAGTGGTCGTCGTTGTTGGGGCGCCGCTGTCGCCAATGCAGCTTTTTCAGTTTTCGCTTAACGCTCGTTCAGTCAAGTTGATTTTGCTGCACCGTCGTTCACTATTTAATTCGCGTCGCATACAATAATTGCATACTTTTATATACATACATACATACATACAGATACTGCAAATATATATTTACACACACACACATACAGATACACGAAATCATATTTACAAACTGCGCCGCACTGCACCGTATTTCGTGGTGCGCACCAATGCGAACGAGGGCAAATGTCTGAGTGGCTTCAATTGGTGTACTATATAGTATTGTGGTGTTAAAATTTGCACATATAACAACATATAACCATATGTATCGGCGATAACAGGTGCGACAAGCACACGCTGCGTTAGAAAAACGAGCGTTCGGTCGGTCAGTTTTTATTTGGCGGCAGCGGACGGTGTCATCATCATACACATAACACCAGCATATCAGCTTTAGCATCAACATCGAGTGTCGTCAACAACACTCACTTCGTCAGTCTGTGCGCCAGCGACGCGCATCTTCAGTTGCGACGTCTGTTGACAGCATGGCGCGCAAGGATGATCCCGTTTTGAATGTGCGCTTTGTGCAATTAGTCGAAAACCATCCGTGCCTTTGGAACTCGACGCTGCCAGCATATAGCAAGAAGGACGAAACTCAAAAAGCCTGGCAGGAGGTCGCCAATGAGACGAAAGATAATGGTATGTATGGCATTTAGTTTGGCCTGCTGGCTGGCGCCGTCGCAGCTGCTCCCATTTTCGCCGTGTCTTTATTGCTAATAACCATAATTGTTGTTAGTGCGCTGGTATTGTTGTAGTTGCAATTGCGGTGTGTGAGTGTGTGTGTGTGTGTGTGTATGTGTGTGTATACACAATTGCTATTATAATAATTTGCGTTTGCATTTTGTTGTTGCTATTGCTGTTAATGCATTTTCTAGTCTTTAGTCTGTTCGCTGCTGTTATTGTTGTTGCTTCTTTGTAGTCGCATTCTAATTTGTGTGTTCATGCGGTCGAGCTTTCGCATTCAAGCTATGTAGTAATAGCGAGCGCACCAGCTAACAATCGACGCAGAGCGCAGCGTTGAATTGCGTGCCGTTCGTTCTTCAAAAAGTTTTCGCTTTCGCATGCATTCGCTTTTCGCGATGCATGCACTCAACACACTGCACTTCAACGTTCGTCATTCGTCATTCCCTCTCACAGCACACTGAACGCTACCCCACCTCACCGCACCGTATTGTAGCAGAAAGGCAGCAAACAGCACCAAGCACCACACGCAGCCCATTGTCGTTTATTTGTCGCCCGCTTGTGTATACAAAAAGTTGGTCAGTTGGCACTGACAGCGCCCTCAATACGCTCGGTCACGCTACCCATACCCATACCCATAACTGTTCTGCTGCGCCCCCACTTCTTACAATGTCATTAGATGTAAGTATTTTGCAAGCGTCCGCGTGTGTGTTTGTGTGTTCGGTTGGGGCGTCACTACACGTCGCGTCGTTTCGTCAGCCGCCAGTCAATCGGTTTGTTTACTTGTTGCCGTATTTTGCTGCATTTGCATGTGCGGCACGACGTGCGCAAAGGTAAAACGTAGGGAGACGCAAGGTAGTAGTCACACACACATACATTAATAATAAAAACGCCAATCAGTACGAGAATGCTCGTGGCGTGGCAGCTGCAATTGCTGCAGAAGCTTTGCTTTTGCTTTTGATTGCATTCTCGGCGCTCAGAGCTTTTTGTCTCGCATAACTCCAACAACAACAGCCACAACTGTATAATATGGATTTTTTCTATTTTTTGCGCGCTCGCTCTCAGTGGCTCTCTGTTTGCTTCTGCTCTATATGGTTTTCGCGGATTTTTGACTCGTGTTACATTGTTTGCGATTATGCATAGTGTTTGTGTAGAAGTTTTAATTTATTTTATTATTTGCTTGCGGTTACAGGCGTCTGCCGCTATGTCATTGTTAGCTTCACACAAAATGCGCTAGCCGACATACAATTGCACTTAATGATACTGTGAGGCTCACTTGAGATAGTGGGAAGACGCACTAAGAGCAGAAGAATTATTGCGAAATGATTTTCGGTAGGCAAAAGTTCTGCGCATTCAGAAAAAGCTTAGTATTGGAAGCGAAAATACTTATATACATACATATGTACATTCACTCAATAGGTATATATTTAGTGAAAAAGCGTACTCCAGCATTTTTACAATTTTTAAACTTCCTGCGCTTTTATCGCCGAAATACCCCTGTCTCAGATATGAAAGCGTCAAAAGCTTTAACAATGATCGCGCGGCAAGTATGCAAACTTTACATGCCCAGAGGTGCAGTTTAGAAAGTTTTGTATGAGTATAATGGGGAAAGTTTTAGCCTTGCTTACTTTTTCGTTTGATATTCTTATCTGCACCAGGAATATCACTTTACTTATATTCAGAAGTGAGCAATGAGTGGAATCGCCGAAGGAACTGTTTCAAATGGTCAAAATAAGACCGTGCAATGTTCATTCAGACTCATAAAAAGTGCTAACGGAGTAGCTGGAAAATGAAAATGGTTCAAATGAAGTAACGATAGAAAAACTTTCAAGGTTTTCACCACATGACTCATAAATAACTAAGAATTTATTGGACTTTATTTTTTTGTTTTATTCATTTCTTTGCATTTTGTATATTTTTTATTTAAATACAGTTTTTAATTAAATAATTTTTTTAATTTTATTTGATATAGATTATTCATTTTTATTATATTTCATCTAGAATTTTTCTATTTTGTAGTATATACATATTTGACTATATTAAAATTTTTATTTTATTATATTGTTCTATTTTATTGTAGATCATCTTATTTCTAAATTATATTTTTTATTTATTTTTTTAAATTTTACTTTTGAGTATTTTATTTTATCACGCTCCAATTCATTCATTTTATTTATTATTTAATTAGACCCATTTTATTTTGATTTCATTAATTTAATATATTCAACTTATTTTACTTAAATTTACTCTATTTTTTACTTTATTTTGTAAATTTTTTAATTATTAATATTTCATAATTTCATTATTTTGTTTTTCATCTTATTTATTCCTTAATTTTGTGTGTTATATTTGGTTTTATACTATTCTAGATTGTATTATTTATTTTAATGAATTATTATTTTTCATTATATATTTTATTTTATTATCTAAGTTTATTTTATGTTATCTTATTTTATTTCACCATATTTAGTTTCGTTTTAATTTGTAGTTATGTTCATTTAAGTTATTTCATTTTATTTTTTCATTATATTTTGTTTTTTATTTCATATATTTTATTTTATTTTATTTTATTTTTTTAATGTATTTTCTTTTTTTTTGTTTTATGTAAGTTTTTTACTTTATTTTATTTCACTTTATTTCATTTTATTTAGTTTATTTTATTTAAATTTATTTCATATTATATGATATTAATTGATTTTGCCCACTAATAGTTTATATTACATTAATTTAATTTTTATAATTCCGTTTTATTTGATGGTATAAATATATTTTATTTTACTAAGTCTTACATTATTTTTAGTTTTTATCCAATGTAATTAAGATTTTTACTATATTTTATTTCATTTCATTTAATATTATTTGAATTTATAATTGTATTATTTTAAGTTTCTTAAGTTACAGTTTTATTTTTTTCATATATTTGATTTTAGTTTACTTAACTTAATTCCATTTTCTTTATTTTATGTTAGTTTAGGTAACTTTTTTAATGTATAGTATTTAATTTTATTATTATTTAGTTCACGTTATTTTACTTAATGTTTTTTTACTTTATTTTCATTTAATATTATACATTATATTTTATTTTAAATTATTTTCTTTGCATACGTGCATATCATTAACTTATTTTATTTTCTATTATTTTACTTATTTCACTTTATATATTTTTATTTTTATTTTTATTTTTATTTTATTTTATCTTATTATATTTTACTGCATTATGTTTTATATAAAGCTTTAATTTATTTTATTTGATATGATATTCGATTCTATTATTTTTTGCCTTTATTTAGTTTTTTTTTTGTTGTACATCAAATTGAATGTTCTCGAACTAATGAGCAGTTATTTCATGAATACAAAAATACAAATGCTTTTCAACATTCCTCATCAACAAAATGACCACTCTTGTATATACTTAAAATTGCAATATAATTCATTGAAATTAATATTATATAGATGCTTTTAAGAAAGATCAAACATTTTAACCATTACATTCGTTGTACTTCATATGTATACACTCTGCGAATATACATTATCTCCATTCATTATCATTGGTAGATTGTTGCATAATAGACCCATTTCTTCTAAAAATTTTCTATATATACCGCTTTTGCAGCTGCTGTCAGTGCCATGTGTTCTGCTTCAGTTCTGCTGAGTACAATGTAGAACGAGTGTACAAGTGTTTGTTGATTTGGAAGTTATGATGAACCCTAAGCTCAATTTCCATCTTCATATCAATATCAAAGTCTTTAAACGCTTTGTCTAAATATGGTCGAAAGAATTTAAAGACCCTTATGTAACTATAGCACTTTATACGACTTTGGAGATTCATTCCGATAAGTTAGAGTCTGTTCAAAAACAATTTTTTTACTCTACGATAAATCTTTCACCCTATACCATCCGTTTAAAGCGTCTAAATTTACCTACTCTCGCAAGTCGGAGAGAAATGTTAGGCGCTGAATCTGGACATTTAACAAACGCTTGCCAATCATTACTCGGCAAATTCCGTACGATATGCGTACGATTTATTCAAAGGATTTGCTACAGATTTGGATTTGATTGCATAAACATACAATACATACATATGTAAATCTTGATTTATCGTCGACAAATTTTACAAAAATTTCAATCCTCCTAAGAAATTCTTACTTATCGGACTGCATACATCTGAATGCAGGACATCTAATAAGTTTTCGGATTTATTTTCACCATATTTCGAAAACGTTTGACAAATCTTACTTTCCATGGAAATCTTACATTGCATTACTTCTGAAAAACGTTTCAAAAATAAACCTTTTACCGTAGAATTCTTTGAAATCTGGTTTAAACCAGCAAAATTTAGGTGTCGATAACGATTATGCCACTTGATTTCATTCTTATTTCCCATATTTACGTTAAAACGTTAAAAAGAACGTTCTTAGTTCTCATCAATAAACATAAAAGAATAAGATTATCCAAATTTCATCGTCACGTTTCCTTGACTAATATGACCTTCTCGTGTTTCTTCTTGCCCTGATGTACCTTTGCGTTATCTCTTTGTTCCGTTAATAAACTTTTCCGCTCTTGAATGTTATCGAGCGAATAAGCATTTATTTCAATGAGTACTATTTAATTATTTTGTTTATTTCCAACAAATTTTTTCTTATGTTATTTAGTTTTAATTTACTATATTCATTTAATTTAATTTATAATTATTATATTATATTATTTTAAGTTCTTTAATTTCCTTTTTCAATTTTTATAACATTTTATTTTTTATTTTATACAACTTAATTCATCTGTTTTATGATAGTTAAAGTATTCTTTTTTTAATATGGTTTAGTTTGTTTTTATATAGTGCATGTTATTTTTATTTATTTTATTTTATTTTGTTGTATCTAATTTTTATGTTATTTATTTTTAAATGATTTTATTTTCCTTTATGTTGCTTTATTTTATTTTAATTTATATGATATACTATTTAATTTTTCTTTTTCATTTACATACTTGCGCTACATTTATTTTTTTTATTCTCTATTACTTGTTTCACTATTTGTGGTTTTATTTTATTTATTTTTTTTAAATTATTAATTCTATTTTATATCGCGCTCCATTTGATTTATCTCTTAATTTTTTTATTACATATTTGATTTTATTATTTTAATTTATTTTTTTTTATCTTATTTTGTACATTTATAAATTCCAAAACAGAAGTCCTTTTATATAAAATGCGACGGGTCAGTAAATGTTACGAAGTAAGTAGAAGTGTAATTTAAAATATCCTTACTCTTGTCCATTGAATTGAGCTGGGAAATGTAGAAAATTACTGCTTCCATCATTTTTAGTATAAAAGCTTTAGTTACAAACTTTACAAACGCTACGATGAATTTTTTGTGGAAATTATAATCCGAATCTTTTTAATGTTCCTTATTTTTATGAGACTATTAGCAACAAGTTTTTAAATAAGCATTGAATTTTTTCTTTACTTTCAGTGCGAAATTGCCGTGAAAGATGGCGTACGATTCGAAGCAGTTTCCTGCGGTCTCTTAAACTGTCGCGAACTAGTACCGGCCGAGGCAAGCGCAAATATTATCTTTCCAAGTATTTGCAGTTCTTGATACCCTACACCAAGACGCGTCTAAAGAATGTTAGCGGCACAGCATCAAACATTATTGCGCAACGGAAGACGACACCACAGCCGCCCATGACGCGCATCAATCACATACCATTACCCATAGTCAGCAGTGATGACACCAAAGATTCCAATGGCACCGAAGTTGCTATAGCGGAAGAGGATGTCGTAGTTTCACTACATGAGGAGACGCTGACACAGCAACAACGCATCACGGTGCAACCGCCGATGACAGCACCGTGCGCCATACCAGTACCAGTAGTCATGCCTGCGCCGACAGCCATCAAAACGGAACTGGGTGCAACGACGCCAGAACATGGTCGATGTACAGCAACGGCCGTCACCAGTTTGAATGCGTGTGCCATTGCCGGACTCGGTGGTGGCGGTGGTGTTGGTGTCAGCAGCAGCAGTAGTGGTAATGCGGCAAACAGTAATGCTTTTGTTTCTGCAGCGGATACGCAACCAGCTCCGCGTAGTGCATCTGCCGTCGATCTGACGGAATTTGCCGAATGGATTAAAAGTAAAAATGAACATCATCGCCAATGTTTAATGCCCTCCTCACCTGATGCTGATCAATCATTTCTCAACAGCTTGCATCCATTTCTGAAGGAAATGTCCGGGAAACAGAATCGCCGCTTCCGGCAGAAGGTCGTAGCGCTAATCGATGCCATACTGGATAATGCCGACTGAGGCTACTACACATGTGATGCGTAACGTATAGCAGCAAAGCAACAGAGCAGCAAAGCAGCAAAGGTGTCGGTGATGATGACGGTGGTGAACGTTGGTCGTGGTCGTGCTGGATCTTGTACGGTACCAAATGAGAGTGGACATGATCGTGAATGTAAACGTGAACATAGCAGTGATAAAATATAGGGTAGCCTCCATGTGGAAGGGAGACTACAACAAAAATATACCTTACGCACATGAACACTAATATACCTAGCGCTTCAACGCACACATACCTACATACATACTGTTAGACACTAATACAAACATTATACAATATCTTCATGCACAACTCACATGTGTATTGTAAAAATCTGTTGATTTAATTAGAGAAAAATATTTTTTTTTGTTTCCAGTGGAATTGAAATAAATGCTTTATTTTTTGTAATTTTTGTCTTTTAAAATCTGGTCTGCATGGGGCTATGTTGATGATATTTAGTCAGGCAAGATCCCACACGCTAGGGTGAGCAAAGAAGGTTTGTACCTTCGGTACAACAGTCGGAAAGTTTAGCTTCCTTGATGAAACACCCCCAAACGGGCTGAGGCTGATCTGAGACAAACTAATAGGAATTTATGTTGGGTGCGAAAAATTGTTATAGTTGTTGTTATTTTATTTAAATCGTTACGGTTTAAGTATTGTACCAAAAACTACATATGTATGTACCTACTAGCTGACCCGGCAGACTCCGTACTGCCTCATCGATAAACAAAAGACCTAATCTTTTGTATAAAATGATTTTAAAACAAACAAATCGAATCCGTATTTAATAAAAAAGCATTTATTGAATAAAGCATGAAGTTTTATTATTATTTTCGATACATCATGTTGCTTACTTACAAAACAGAGTTTTCCTGAAATACTGGCTATTTATAAGGTTTAAATTTGATATTCACAGACACACACTGTTAAAATACAGTCTGTTAATTAATTTAAAGCTTTCTCATAAACTTTTTTTTTTCTTTTGTTTTGTGGTGCGTAAATAAACAAAGAAGACGGTTTTCCGACGCGCCAAGACGCGACGTACAATTGTCCATGCGCGAAACAGGGAAACTCCAAGTTGATTCCACAAACTTCTAACGACTGTCCTTGTGATTTATTTATGGTCATCGCAAAGGCCAGACGTACTGGAAATTGTAAGCGTTTAAAATCGAATGGTAAGTCCGTTGGAATCATCGGTATCCGCGGGATCAAGACATCCTCTCCTTTGTATTTTCCTTTTATGATTGTCGCCTCAATGACGTTATTCATCAGTCTTTTCACAGCCAGTCTTGTTCCATTGCATAGTCGAGGTTGATTAATGTTACGCAGCATGATGACAACTGATCCTACTTTTAACTGCAAATTGTGAGATGGTAATCCAGGCAATTCCAGTGAATTTAAAAACTCAGTGGGATAGTTGACTACGTCATCCTGGTTCATTACGGTGTCGACTGATTTGAAGGAAACCAACTGTCCTGGTCGCATTAAGATCCTCGACATCTTTATTTTTCGCTTGCTCGTTCACCCAGCCAATTATGGATATTGAACTTTTGCGCTATATCTGGGAAAACTCGCTGAATAAGCTCCACTTTTGAGTCTGTGATGTGACAGAAATCTGTAGGTAATGTGATGAATCCGGTCAGGGTGTCCACTGCAACTTTATTATTTCCAATGTCTAACAACTGCTTCGCAAACACATTTGCAGTTTCATCTTGTTGCAAAAATACTCGCATGTTAGTTGTTAAGTGGAGTGTCTTTACGTACTGCCACAAATTTCATCAGCAACAGTTGATCGGGGAATAACTGGAAGAGTCTGACGAAAATCACATGACAACGGAATCATAGCCCCACCAAAAATATTTTGGCTGTCACGAAGATCTTTCAACGTTCTGTCCAGTGCCTCCAGTGACCTCTTATGGGCCATTGTGCATTCATCCCAAACAATCAATTTGCATACCTGTAGGATCTTGGCCATTGCGCTATTTTAGGCGATGTTGCAAATTGGTGTTTCGGTGATTTGCATGCTTGATGTAAGTTAAATTTACCGCAACAAAAAACGGCAAATTTTAAATTTTTAAAAAGTGATGAAATTATTAATATTAGTTTTTGTTTAGAACATTTTAGTTATCTATATGTAAATATACATAGTTGAATATTCAAATTGCTCGTTTATATACTACTAACAGCAATTTGAACTTTATGCAGCGGATTACAAATTGACTCTCCATTTTATTTTGAAAACGTTTGTATGGGAAATAGAAAAATGCTGTTTTGAGGATTTTCTCGGCAATTATTCGAATTTTTCTCACCTTTTAAACCTTCCCTAAACCTCCACGAATAATTAAAGACCAAGGTAAGATAAATCCGTTCAGCCGTTCTCGAATTTTAGCGAGACTAACGAACAGCAATTCATTTTTATATATATAGATGTACTTGTTTAAATGCAATTGAGTAAGGAAACACATTGAAGAAGTTTTTAATAACTTATTTTATTTGCAATCTATCTTACATGAGACATTCAGCAAGTTTTATCTTATATATAATTTGCTCAGTGCAAATCTACATAAAGAATTATGATACGTATATTATTTTTGCTTTTTCATTAACTGGTAATAATAATACAATTGAAAAATACTTCAGTTTTGGTATCTTCATTGTAAATTCTATCGTAATATCATCATTAGCTAAAACTTAATTTACTAACTTAAACTTTAAGGTTTAGAAATGAATGGCAAGTCCAAGATATGACAGCGCTTTAGTCGTACAGTTTCATACAACCACATTTAAAAATAATAGAAGAATGTCGACTCACTTGGAGAGGTAAAGTCCATGTCTATGTGTATACAAGTAACATTTACCCTAAAAAAGACACATGCTCTTCAATATCTGTAAACGATAATACAATACCACAGAAAGAATTCGTTACTTACTGGAGAGTGACATTGAACTCACCTGGAGAATTCAAATAGGTAAAGAGATTGTTCAAACTTAATAAAAACTTGCGAATTTGTATTGCACTTTTGGTCCTAAGTCTAAACTAAACCTGGAAAGTGTTATTTTTTAATGTGCTTATAAAGCCATCTTGAGCGTACGGAACCCAACGAGCTCAGGATCTAAATCTATCATTCAAGATATTAGTTATAATTTACTTTACTATTGGGTTACTCCAAAAGAAACCGGCGATTTTTTATAAGAAAGTAAATACATTTTTTTAAATTTTATAATGAACTTTGAATCATTCCATTATGATGGTGGCTGATAATGGAAATATTAATAAACTTACACGTTGCTTTTTTTATTTTCAATAAATTTAACAAATTAAATTTTTTGATTTATCATTTAAAAGAAATTCTGATATAATATACAATAGAAACATTTGGAACAAAACTTTTAAAATTAGATTTAGGTTTAAGAAGAGATTTCGAATTTCCATTTAAAATTGCCGATATTTCAACCCCAATTATTGGTGTTAATTTTTTAGAAAAATTTGTAATTTTAGTAGATATCAAAAATAAAGAAATAACAGATTTCAACTAAATTTAAAATTTCCGGATCTACTGGTTTTTGCGACATTTTTTCACTTCGGATTCCCATTATTGAAAATAAATTTACGAATATTTTAAATGAATTTCCATCCATTACTTGTGAACCAGATTACACTAAACAAGTGCAACACCACACGGTTCACAGAATTGAAACATAAGGGACTCTTCCATTTTCTAAACCTCGTGGCCTTCATCCTATTAAATTAAAGATAGCAAAAACTGAATTTGAATTTTTAGTTAAAACTGGTATTTGTCGCCCATCAAATTCACATTCTGCATCTCCTCTTCGTTCAGTTACCAAAAAAGAACCAATTGATTGGAGACCATGTGGTGATTACAGAAGATTAAATTTTATAACAATTCTAGATCTGGATTTAGTTCGTGCATATCATCAAATACCAATGGCTGAGGAAGATATACACAAAACAGCAATAACCACCCCTTTCGGAATGTTTGAATTTGTACGTATGCCTTTCGGACTTAGAAACAGTGCTCAAACATTTCAACGATTTATTGATTGAAGTATTTTCTGGATTAGATTTCGTATTTGTTTACATTGATGATATTCTAGTAGTTAGTGACAATAAAGATCAATATATTGAACATTTAAAATCCGTATTTAACAGACTTGAAAATTACAATTTAAATATTAAACTTTCTAAATGTATTTTTGGAACAAATATTGTAAATTAAATTTTCTTAGCTGTGAAATTTCAAGGGAAGGTATCAAACCTTCTTTAGAACGTATTGAAACAATTTTAGAATTAGAAAGAGCTCTGTCGATTAACAGATTACAAAAATTTTCAGCAGCGGAATTAAGTCCTCTGCACAAAATGTTAACATTTAAAATTAAAAATAAACTTAAAGAATTAAATTGGACAGATGAAACCACAAAAGCTTTAGAAAATGTTAAAAACTTTTCGCTCAAAAAACTTTATTAACACATTTTGACAAAAATGGTCAATTATCAATTGCAGTAGACGCTTCAAGTGTTGCTATTGGAGCTGTTTTACAACAAAAGAGTAATAACACATTAGAACCATTAGCATATTTTTCGCGAAAATTAACTTCAACTGAAATGAATTATTCAACATTCGATAAAGAACTTTTGGCAATATATAATTCAATTAAACACTTTAAACATTTTCTCGATGATAGAGTTTTCACTGTTTACACTGAACATAAACCACTTACTCATGTTCTAAATTCTAAAGCAGATATGTAGATCTCCTCGTCATATTAGACATTTAGAATATATTGCCCAATTTACTAATGACATTAGATATATTTGTGGTAAAGATAATGAAATTGCTGATACTCTTTCTCGTATCCCAGAAATTAATTCAATTACAACAAAAGACATTAATTTCCAATACCTTTATGAAGAACAATAAAAAGACGAAATACTTAAAAATATTATTTCATATCCAAATACTAATAGTAATTTAAAAGAAATTAATGTACCTATTATAAATCTCAATATTTGGTGTGATGTTACACAAACACCCTTTAGACCATATGTTCCTAATTCAATGAGAAAAATTATTTTTGAAAAAATTCTTTCTTTACACATCCAAGTGTTCAAACAATTTAAAAATTTTTGCCCTAATATGCGTAAACAAATTAATAGTTAGACATCATATCGCATTAACCCAAAAATCTAAAGTTACTAAGAACACAAAAACTCCAATTCAAAAGATTAGTATTCATTCTGGCCGATTTGAACATATTCATATGGATCTAGTAGGACCTCTTCCAGTTTCAAAAGAGAATCGATACATATTAACAATCATTGACAGACATACTCGATGGCCGGAAGCATATCCACTTAAAGACATTTCAGCTGTTTCTGTTGTAACTACATTTATTCAAAATAATGTTCCTCGTTTCGGTATTCCACTCATTATAACGGTAGATCAAGGAACACAATTTACTTCAAAATTATTTAATGAATTAACAAAGTTATTAGGTTGTCACAAAATACACTCTTCTCCACATCATCCACAGTCAAATGGAATGATTGAAAGATTTCATAGAACTTTGAAAACTGCAATTACAGCACCAAATGATTCAGTTCATTGGCCTGAAATTTTACCGTGGATTCTTTTAGGTATGTTTACGAACAGCGTTTATGGAAGAGGCTTATAATAACGAAATCGAAAATACGAATGAAATGCTTTCTACTTTAAGAAAACGTTTCCCACTTGTTCGATCGAAAGTAATTCATCATAATAAGAAAATAGTTTCATTACTAAAACTTTAACTACTTGTGAATATGTATTTGTTAAAGTTATTCATAAGTCTAATCTTCAACCCCCTTATGAAGAACCATTTAAAGTTATCTCCAAACAAAACAAAACTTTTGAAATACAATATGGAAATAACATTAAAACAATATCAATAGATTTACTTAAACCTGCGAACATTATGTCAACCTTTTCTTCACGAAACACAAATACACTGACAAACACCAAACAAAAAAAGTTACATTTAACCTTAATTAATACAACGAGACTGTTATTCTTCAATATTTATTTTATCCCCTTCAAAATAGTCACCATTAGAGGCGATACACATATGCCACCTTTTTTTCCAATCTTCATAACACTTCTGGTAGGCCGATTTAGGTATGGCTTTCAGTTCCTTCTTCGAATTCTCTTTTATGACTTCAATCGACTGAAAATGCTTTCCACGAAGCGGCAATTTGAGTTTAGGGAAAAGAAAAAAGTCACACGGTGCCATGTCGGGTGAATACGGTGCTTGCGGAACAATATTTACGTTGTTTTTGGTCAAATAATCGCGTACAAGAGCAACAATTTTGGAACAAGTCGAGCAGACATACGTCTCATGCCCAAAACATCGTAAATAATGCTATGAGCGGATCCATTTGATATGTTGAGCTCACTAGCTATGTCTCTTTCAGTCACACGACGATTTTCCAACACAATTTTCTTTAATTTTTCGACGTTTTCTTCGTTTATTGACGTTGCTGGACGACGATCATGGGGCAAGTACTCCAGCGATGTACGGCCGTCCTTGAACGACTTATACCAATCAAAAATACGTGCACGTGATGGGCAATACTCCTCATATGCCTTCTGCAACATTTTCATTGCGTCCGTCGCACTTATTCCATTGGAATAACAAAATTTCAAACAAACATCTTTGCTCAACGTTAATTTCCATAGTAAAATTCGAAAAACACACTCGAGGTTGACTTGTTTATAGTGCCGTAAAAAAAAACTATGTGACAGATCAAATTTGACAAGTAAATATATAACAGTCCTGGCAACCTAAGCAAAAAAAAAGTATGGCCATATTTCTTGTCCTTGTCGAGTTATGGATAAAGGCTCGTTTATATTTGAGTAGAAGGTATTACTATATATGCGTTTCACTGAAAGAGGGTAAATGTAAGAATCTACTTTAACATTTGTAACTTGCTTTAACTTAATTTTCGACTTCAAATATTTTAATTTTCTGAAACATTATAATTTTTGTTTTCAAACAAATAAGAAGTGTTAAATAAATTAAAAAAAAATATAAAAGTTTATCCTTAATTAAATATATATAGATACATTTTGTATCTGCAAAAAACTAAACCAAGTGCGATTTGCGTTTTTTTGCGATTGAGTTCTGCAAAAATCGAACCAAATGGTAGTTTGACGGTGCAAGATCAGGGTATATGGTGGATGCATCAACAGTTCTAACATTGTCCTGGTGGAAAATGATGCCTTTACGATTGACAAATTCTGGTCGCTTCTCGTTGATGGATGTATTCAATTTGTCCAGATGTTCACAGTAGAAATACGAATTGATCGTGTATCACACCCAAACTGATAGCATACATAATCTTCTTTTGGTGAATATCTCCCTTTGAAGTGGTTTGTGGCACTTTATCATGCTTGGGCCATAATCGTTTCCGATTGACGGAATTGTAAACAATCCGTTTTTCATCTCCAGTTATGATTTTCATGTGGTACCCAAATATCGAGTTTTTTACCAGTCCAAGACGTCTTATATGATTATAACCGGTTGATTTTGGTATGTTAAGTTCTCTCTGATCTCACGCTCAGTGACATGATGATCCGATTCGATTAAAGCATTGAAATCGTCATCTTCAACTTCAATTGGCCAACCTGAACTTGGCAAGCTAAAAGTGACAGCTTATAGCTGTCAAAAGAAAAAATACAATTAAATAGTCAAAAGCTGTTCAAAAAAATGGTCAACGCCGTACACGTATGTATGAAAAATCACCGGTTTCCTAATATATGCCACCTTTTGCGATATATTTTCTTAAATTGTTATAGTTTGGGTGTTTGGTATCCCTAAAGATTTTTTAAACACATTCCTTGTTAAAGCAAAATTATATTTATAATTTATTGGAGTTTGCTTCCTTTGTTAATCAATGCACTGGTAATGGCGAGCGCGCACGCGGATTTATTGTCAAACTCAAAATTTATTTTTTTTTCACACCAAAGAAATTTCTTTATTGAATCTGCTCATATTGAAATTCAAAATATATTTAAAATATAAAAATAAACACTATATACTATATTATATAAAAAATAAAACATACACGTATATAAATCAATTATAATTGTTTTGAAATTAAGTTAAAATAAAAAATAAATATGTAAAGGTCGAATTGTGCAAATGCTAAAGTTCGACAGTATAGTTAGTTAACTTTAATAAAAATTCATCATTAATCGAAAACGGGAGTGGCTTTTATTTCGCAAAATCCTCTGAAAAGGACCCTCGCGCAAGCAGAGGCTCTGCTTTAGAGAAAGAAGACAAATTTATAGATATTTTTTCACGATAATTAAAAGAATTAGAAAATCGTTTCTTAAAAGAATTCGATTCCACTTGTCATATTGACATACACCTGTCAACTTTTATTTGACAAATTGATAAATGTCATCCGCTATAAATATTGTAAAAATTGCGACAGCAATTCGATTTTTTTACTTTAAAGTTTTTAAAAGAGATCTTAGTGCTCCAAATTAGGAATAAAATTTATATACATATATGTAACAGTTTTTTTTTTTTAAGAAAAGTAGCATCAAACAACCCGATACATACCATACATACACACTCCTATGTAAAGAAAATTTCTAGTAAAAATAAGTTATTTATTTTTACTCTTGAGCATAATTGACTTTTCGGTCTTGGCTCATCTAGCCGCTTCCGGTGGGGTAATTGGGCCTTGGCTTCGACGCCATAACAATTTACCCAAGTTTTAACCCTCACGAAGAGAATTGAACTGTTCTTTGAATGAGTGCTGCCTGAACATTTTCTCCGCGTCAATTCATTAGCGATTATCTTTCAATCATTGTTAACTATTTTGTATTATCTTTTGCAATAAATAGGGTAATTATAAAGTTTAATAATTGTCTACTCATTGCTTATTGTGAATTTATTTTTTTACTGTATTTTAGTGTACTGTGTTATGGCGAGCGTTATACCTATGTACATACTCGTATGTTTTTGATTAGGGTGTAAAGATAAAGTTGTTCAATTTTTAAAAGAACATGGTGTTTTAACTTCATTGAAACGCTCTAAGTGTGATAACAAAAGTACCTTGCGATTGATTGTGTCATGCTTATTCAAAAGTAATTGGCGAACTAGGTTGGTAGATTGAAGTAGTTTTTTTTTCAAGAAGTTTTAATCGAATGGGTCATAGCCAATAATGCAGGAAACGGGAGGTGATGGAGTGATCGTGGAAATAGACGAAACGAAATTTAAATGTGGAGGGTTTATTGAAGGACAGTGGCTTTTCGGGGGCTTTGACAGAGAATAAAAATATATTAATGTTATTTATTTTCATTCTGGTAATCGTTTTAATAAATCGAAAAAAGAAACTGTGCTGGACCCACACCTTAACCGTCTTATTTATTACTCTTCGCTAGATTCTTTTTTACACAGTATGACGACATCGTTTTAGCCATGCATTTGTAATGTTTTTGTTAGTAGTATACAGGAAGACTGCCTGGGATCAAGTGTAACTTTAAATGGGAATAACTTCTGACCATGTATGTATTTTCAAAACTGAAAGTATAATTCAAAATATTTACAGACTTCAGCCCGAAAAACGTGCTTAAGGGGACCCTCCCCTGATATTGGGCGAAAATTAGGCAAAGTTTGTATTTTTTTGTGGGAGAATGAAAAGCCGTATGAACTTCGGGTTTTGAAGTTTCCGGCTCAACAACTACAGCCTCTTGTAGTAGACTGAAATCAAAAATCGTTGTCATAACTTGAAGATCATGAAATTTTTTACATCCTGAACCCCAATTGAAACAATTTTAAAGATAAATTTATTGCATAATGCTCATTGCAATTATAAAGTTAAATTTTTTGCTACTTTTTTTCACTTCAATTACGTTAAAAAATGTAAACAATTAATTATTAATGCTAATCTTAGGTTCAAGACATACAAAAAACTATATACTTTAAAACAGTTTTTAGATAAAAGAAATCAGACGGATAGATTAAGCCCGGGCTTGAAGTTAGGTCGGAAAACATGGTTTCGAGAAAAGCGCGTTCGAAGTTTTTTGAAAATTTGCTTTGAAATAGCTTCTTTATTCGAACAGTTTTCACGTCCAGTATTTGATCCCAGAGGTTTTCAGGGTCGCTGAATTCGAATCTGAAGTCGAATTGTCAAAATTCAAGATGGCGGATCCAAAACAGCCTATAAAATTTCGTAATTTTGACCAAAATGTCTATAATTTGTTTTCGCGGTTGGTAAACCCGAATTTATTATTAGTTTTTGAAAAAAAAAAAAACAAATGACCCAACGTCAATTTGTCGAATGCGCTGTTACACTTACATGATGATCTTTGTCGCTTATTCCTGGGCCATACAGGATTCCTTCCTCTACTTCAAATTGCTTTTGTTGAGCCGCTTCCTGTAGACGATGTGCAAGACGGCGTTTCGAGCAGCGCTCGAAATTTTTCGCTCAGCTTTCATTATTCTCTTGGCGTTGGCATCCTGGGCATATCGGCTGGCCTCGTCGCCAATACTTATTTCCATGGCACTCATGATCCTTAGCAAAGCAGATCTTCCCTCGTTAAATATGCTAGCAGCAATGTATGTACAGATTTCGATTACTTGATGTCCGCAATGCAGGTGCTTTGGCGCCATTTTCCACACTGTCGCTTTAAACGATTCATTTGAGTTTTGCGTGTTCGCTCCAACGCAGTGTTCCAGCAGGTCCGTTTTGGATAGAGCCTCGTATATCGGCTCCGCTAGCGGAGGATTGTGTTTGAAGGTCTTTAGTTTATTTCCGCCTTAGCAACTTGCCACTTGCACCAACTCTTACTTTCTTCCGGCCACAAGTGATGCTGCGGTTTTTTGTCAGTGGAACACTTACGAAAGTAAGACGTCGAGATAGTGAGCGTTTAGCTTACGTTAAAAAAACTTTAGCGACAAACAAGAAAACAACCTTGAGCGGAAGCGAAGTTTCGCAGGTTATAAAAGATGGACTATATTTTGTTGAAACATCTGCTTTATTTGTATGTGCTGCAATCTGCAGTATCTTCTGAATTACTGTGTCACAATACCGACTTCAATTCGTGTATCGGTACATAGAAAGAATAGAAAGACGTTTGACGGCGCGAGGTGGAGCGTCTCGCAGCATGCGTGAGACAGGTGTGTTCGAAAAGCTGCCATTTGACAAATATTCATCGTATTGTAAAATTCCTTTAAACACATACTCTACAAATATATGGCATTCATTTTTTATGTAAAAAAAAATCGATTTTTTGATCCAAAATCAGGGGAGGGTTCCTTTAAAGTTATCTCCTAATGGCACAATCTTTAAATGAACTTAATAACAAAGACCGAAATCATATGTTTAATGACGAAGTTGGTGCAATTTTGTGGGTTGCCGAAGATTTTAAAATAGTTTTGCACAATTTTATCTATAAAACATCGTAACATTTTAACTATAAAATTCTAAAGCCCTGCATTCAAATTTTTTTAAATTAAAAACCATCACAATTAAAACGTCCTGAATAGTTTTATGTTTGACAAATGTATTAAATTAATACTATTATTTAGCAAAAATTTATACAGCTAGCAACTCCAAATTTTGGTGTCATGTAATACGAATGGCATAAGAAAATAATGTCAAAAACATAAAAAATTATCGAAATTCTAAGTGAACGCGCATTATTACAAAATATTTAATATAAAAACCGATTTTCGCATATTGATAGATGATGGCTATCTTGTGAAAAAATCGTGTTTAAAAATTCAAAGCGGTGAACAAGTGAGCAGTGGGTTATTGTTGACAAAAATTAATATTAATATTTTCTGGAAAATTAAAACAAAGATGCGATATTGTAGCAGATTTGTTAATCGCTCCATTTTATGACTTTAGTGAAATAAGATTTTGAGCTGAAAACTTGAAGTTTTGGTATTAAGAAAACGTGAATTCTCTGATAGTTAAATATAAATATAACATATGCATATTTAGGAACGAAATATTGTAGTTTTTAAGTGTTACTTAGGTATTAACCCCACCGCGGGTTTTCTTTTGTGTAAGACTCTTATTCACATTTGGTGGTCTTCGCCACTTGGACCATGATTTAATCAAACCAGGCTACGCCTGGAACTGGCACATAGTAAAAAATCTCGAAATCTGTGACTGCGGTGGCAATACCAAAAAAAAACTATTGTACAATTTGTGTTTTCTTCTGTATAAGAAATCTTTTTCCATATAGGTATGTATATGTATTTTTTAATGGAAGAAATTACTTTTTGGAAAATATATATGTATATCAAGTCTTTCCCACATACCTACATATATGCCGAAGTTGGTTCGGTGACGTCAACGGTTGTCGTAACCTTGTATTCTATAAACCTTGTGATAAACATGTGTATGTATACCAGCATAAAAAAAATTTCCATAATCGAATTAAGCATATACATAAACTGACACGAAAGTGTTTGTGAAAAACTATTTTACAATTTCTTATATTTTATATTTGACAAACAGTTTTATTCATTTTGCAATCTACGCATAATTGTAAAGTCATATGTTTAAAATCTTCTCCAATAAATGTACATATATATGTATGTATGTATGTATGTGCTTACATAAACTGGTGGCAGAACTAATAGAGACAAAAGGACATATGTATCTATGTATGTCTGCTACACTAGCATTTGTGCAATGGTATTTTATGATAGTAGTTTGTGTCAATTGCAGCTTCTGTTAATTATTTCTAGAATATTTGGGTAAATACGATTATGTTTCGGTCTTCAGCGTTTTGAGTTTGCAAAAACAATTGGAACAAACAAGAGAAAATCAAAAGTTTAAAACATTCATTTCAGCAAAGGCTTAATTTTGTCAGTGTAGTACACGTATCTCTGCTGTGAAGATATTTACGAGGGCGATTAACAAAAGTTCAGTAAGTTGACCAGAAAATTTTTTTTTTGTATTTATTCGTAATCTTTGTCCTTTTTTATATTCTCTGCATAATCGCCATTGATTTCAATGCATTTCTTAAGCCTATAGATCCACTTCTGAAAACAGTCTTTAAAATTTTGCTTTTCAAGCTTATCAAGTCCAGCATTAACCGTATTAATTATCTCTTCGTTGATATTAAAGACTATTTTCTTCTAAATTTTATTTAATTTTTGGAAATAACCAGAAATTAAATGGTGCTCTATCCGTGGAATATGGTGCTGGACGTATTTCTTCGATTCCAGAGATTGTAATAAAATTTCTCGTTATTTCAGCAGTGTTGGATGGCACATTGTCATGATGTAAAAAGTAGCGCCGCAAATCCTCATCCTTCCTGTTTCCCACACATTTTTGAAACAAAAGTAAGCACTCTTCGGTGTACCATTTTGCAGTTACCGTCTGACCCTTTTCCAGTGGAATAACAGCTACGATTTTAGATCGGGTGAAGTAAACTGACATTATTACTTTTGCTGCTGATTTTGGTTGCTTAGATTTTACGGTTGGGTTTGCTCCTGTTGGGCTCCATACCATTGACTGCTGTTTGGATTCGTCACCGGTAACAGCCGCTAGACTGACCATTTTAGAATTTGTTTAGGAAAAATTGAGCATAATGCACTATAGCCTCTTTTTGGGTCTCATTTAAAATTCGAGGTACCATCGAGCAGATTTCTTCGTGTATCCCAGATGATTACTCAATATTCGCGATACAGCCATGGCATTCAAGCCTAATTAATTAGCAATCAATTCATTAGAGTCTTCGTCAATTTTGGTCTTCACCAGAGCTACAGTGATGACTTCAGTGGAATATTTTGGTCAACCTTCTCGGGGCTCGTCCTCTACGGAAAAATGTTCGGTCTGAAATCTTCAGAATGACTTAGAAATAGTCTTTAAGGATGTTGCAATCGTGCAATATGCAATTTGGCATTCACTGAATATTTGTATTGGCTGTAAATTACCCCGAAACCCGAAAAGAATCAAATGGCAAATTTCTGTTTGAGTTGGTGGTGGAATTTTGTCTGACCTATCCTCAGCTATTTTGCGTTTTCTTGGTTAAATTTTGGCCGATCGTTCTAAAATTTGAAAGGAAGACTAGTAAATTAATTGCAAAAACAAATTGAAAGTCAGCAAAAAATTTAAGAGGTATAAAAATGGAAAAAATATCAAAAACATAGCTAAACTAGTCGTCCCTATACCATAATTCTGTCACCAGAGCATATACCATACCAGGTGTGTTTGTTGTAATGTGCCGGTTTTACTAGTAGATGTCGCTAGCAATATGTATAAATTTCTATGATTTGGCATGTACCATATGTAATTTTTTTCTACTGACATTAACCTACAAAAATATACAAGTCACATTCCGCCAAAATAATAGCGTCATATTTGTTTACCTCAGTGGATATGTCGAGTTTCGTTCCAAGTAAATCGCATTTGCGGCATTCGTTGCTTTTCTTATTTCATCAAAAGAAAAAAGCAGCTGAAGCTGGTAGAACCTTATGGTGAACATGCTCCAGTGATTAGAACATGTGAGACATGGTTTCGTCAATTTAAAAGTGGAGATTTCGATTTGACAGACAATGAACATCGTGGTGCAGCGAAAAAGTTCGAAGACGAGAAACACTATTTGTGACTCGAGGAGCAATTTGCCAACGTTTAAAAGCCATGGGAAAGATCTAGAAGTATGGAAAATTGGTGCGACTCCAGCTGAACGATAGACAAATGGCAAATCGAAAAACCGTTTGTGAAATGCTGCTTCAACGATGCGAAAGGAAATCTTTTCTGCTTCGAATTGTCACTAAAAAACACTATTGCCGCCTTAAATCCAAAAAAATCTCCAGGAGACGATCATATCTCACCAAAAATGCTAAAAGAATTGCCAAGCATTGCTCTCGTTTTTCTTGCAAAGCTTTTCAGTGCCATTTTGATGCTAGGATATTATCCACAACTCTGGAAAAAGTCGCAGATAATTATGGTAGTTAAACCAGGTAAAGACGCAACCCTGCCGTCATCATATAAACCAATCAGCCTGTTGCTTTGCCTATCAAAACTTTTCGAAAAAGTGCTGCTATCAAAAATTACTCCTTTTCTCCATCAAAATGATATTATTCCTACACATCAATTTGGTTTTCGGGAAAAACACGGCACAATTGAACAAGTAAATCGAATAACAAACGAAATAAGGAAAGCTTTCGAAATGCGAGAGTATTGCTCGGCTGTTTTTCTTGATGTGGCGCAAGTATTTGACAAAGTGTGGTATGATGGCCTCATTCATAAAATTAAAAAATCATTACCTAATACGTTCCACAATATCCTTGAATCCTACTTATCCAACAGGCGATTCACAGTAAAAGTAAATGATTACATAACAGAAGAGTGTCCGATTACGGCAGGTGTTCCGCAGGGTAGTGTTCTTGGACCAATATTGTACATACTGTTTACCCTACAAGTGACGAAGTAATTACGTCAACATTTGCGGATGATACTGCTATACTAAATCGACATAAATGTCCCATTACAGCCACAAAAGTGTTACAGCAGCATCTTAAACAAATTGAAGAATGGCTAGCGAAATGGCGTATAAAAGTTAATGAAAACAAGTGCAAACACATAACTTTTACATTAAGGCCAAAAACGTGTCCTACTGTTAAGCTCAACAATGTATCAATACCGCAAGCTGACGAAATTACATACCTCGGAATCCACTTGGACAGGCGCTTAACCTGGAGACGACACATTGCAGCTAAAAAGCTGCAGCTTAAACTCAAATCTGCTAGTTTACATTGGCTTTTAAACAAGAAATCTGGACTAAGCCTTAGCAACAAAGTCCTCTTATATAATGCAATAATAAAACCGATATGGATGTATGGGATCCAGTTATGGGGCACAGCTTGCGCGACGAATATAGATATAATTCAAAGATTCCAATCGAAAACGTTAAGAGTAATAACGGGCGCACCATGGTTCATGTGTAATGAAAATATTCATAGAGATCTAAATATACCTACCATCAAGGAAGAAATTAAAATCGCAGCGAAAAAATACTTAACAAAACTGCGTAACCATCCGAACCCTTTGGCTAACACCTTGGCCCATGCAACAAGTCAAACCCGCCTGCGGATAAGTGACAAAGCAGCCTTCTAAAGAGCAACGTCAAGCCAGCAGCCCATTCGTACTAATGGGCTTTATGTTTTAATTTAGTTTAAGATTTTATTACTTATTGTTAGGCTTCCGAAGTCGAAGTAGATTCAATAAATAAATATTAATGTTGAAAAAAAAAAAAATTGTCACGGGGAACGAAAAATGGATTTATTTTGAGAACCCGAAGCGAAAAAAATCATGGCTTTCCCCTAGTGAAGCTGGCCCATCGACTGCAATGCCAAATCGCTTTGGCCGTAAGACAATGCTCTGTGTTTGGTGGGACCAGCGTGGGGTGGTGTACTACGAGTTGTTGAAACCTGGTGAAACGGTGAACACGGATCGCTACCGACAACAAATGATCAATTTGAATCATGCGTTGATCGAAAAACGGTCGGAATGGGCCCGAAGACATGGCAAAGTTATCTTGCAACATGACAACGCGCCGTCTCATACCGCTAAACTGGTGAAAGACACATTAAAAACACTTAATTTAGAAATATTATCGCACCCGCCGTACTCTCCAGACCACGCCCCGTCTGACTATCACCTTTTCGCATCGATTGGACACTCCCTTGCAGAGCAGTGTTTCGCTAATTTTGAAGAAGTCGAAAAATGGCTCGTCGAATGGTTTGCCTCGAAAGAAAAAAAGTTTTTTTGGAATGGTATCCATAATTTGCCTGAGAGATGGGCGAAATGTGTAGAAACCAATGGTCAATACTTTGAATAAAAAGTTTTTGAGATTCCTCTGAAAATTAAGTGTTTTCTTTATCGAAAAAACCGGCAAATTTCAACTGGTATGTGCAGTCGATAATTCTATGGAAAGCCTGCTCAATGGCAGTGAAAATGCAACACAAGGTGCATGCCTTCTGTCTGTGCCGATTACCGTGGGATTAGCCGCTTAAATATCGCGTATAAGGTTTTATTCAGCGTGTCGTGTGAAAGTTTAAAGCCCACCACCAACAAACTGATTGGACCTTATCAGCGTGGCTTTAGACCTGGTAAATCAACCATCGACCAGATTTTCACTATGCGTCAACTCCTGAAAAAGACCAATGAAAGAATAATCGATACACATCATCTTTTCATTTATTTTAAAGCAGCCTTCGAGAGCGCGAGAAGAAGCTGCCTTTACGCCGCTATGTCTGAATTTGGTATCCCCGCAAAACTCATGCCGATGGCTTTAATATCATTAGCATTAAGAAGAGGACCGTTAGTACAACTGCACGTCTTCAAAAAGACTTGCCAATAATTACTTCCAATGAATGGATACCACTCAAACACGTGGCAACTATCATAAAGACATACAATATTTGAAATAAGCGGTTACAAATATTGCACTTCATCTATGGTGATTCCAATTGTTAATGGGCAATAAGAAGTTTTAAATTACTTATCGAATGATGATAACTATCTGGATCTTGTGAAAGTTGTTATATCTGTTTTGTTAAGAGGCTTAACAGCATGACTTGGAAATAGAGAAAAGTACAATACGCTTACAAAGGCTACATTTTTGGGCCCTAAATTTAAGACGTTTGCCTTTTCTGAATCTACAGTAGCAGATATTGTAAAAAGCCGCACTACTATCAAGAAAGCAGAGAAATTCTAAATCTGCAAAAGAAGCAATTTACTGCTCCTAAATTTCATGTGTTGGTACTCTCGAATAGTTATTGCCAGAAATAAACCGAAAGGTAAGAGCATCAAGGGTAATTAACGAAGATATTTGGAAGAAGCCGTACCAGTCTCCAAATGCGCGAGAAAAATTAGAAAGCTTCGGCGGTTATTTTCTACCGCCAGAATAATACTAAAGGAGCAGGGAACGCGTTTGGACGATGAAAAAGACTAAAGTAGGTATAATGTTAAATATATGTATGTCTTAATCATGTATTGTACATATGTAAGTTAGTTAGTATTATTCATATTTTTTAATTATTGTCAAAAATACCAATGTGATGAATTAAAATCTTTGTAATACAAAGTATACAGTTATGACGGCCGAGTGGTTAGCATTACGTACTGCCATTCGGAAGGCCAGGTCTCGAGTCCTGGTCCGACCAGCATCGTAAAATTTTAAAAAATTTATTTAGTTAAACACAAAAATTAATCTAAATTTTTTAATTGCAGTCGACCCTCGACGGGGAATGTCAACCCCTCCTTTCGGGGGCGGATTAGTATATACATCGCTTCAGCGATTACAGAGTGCTATTTATATACCTATACAACTGTTGACAGCTAATTGGAAACGATGATTATTTTAATTTGAATGATCTTTTTTCCCATTAAAGCACGCATTTTTATAATTTGTTGTATTCCCAGGAATTTATCCATAATTCATTTTTAGATATTTTTTTCCAAGAACATGTGAAATCTCTGAATTGACTGCGACACCTAATTAGAAACGATAATGTTTTATCAGAAAAAAATAATGATATTAAGATAATATGTTTACTTTTAGTTAGTATTTGGTTGCACAACCCTTCTGCTTCAACACTGCCTCAGACCGATTTCACATTGATGTTACAAGAATTCGGCAACGCGCTACTGATATTGCCATACCGTTCTTACTTCCTCAGATTTAAAATTCCATTTATCCTTTTGAGTGGAACAACACCATTCCAAGAAAAACATTCCCATAGCATGATTGATGCTCCGCTATGCTTCACTACGCGTGAAACGTAGCGAGGATTAAATTCTTGGTTAATGGGCCGTCGAACATACCTCCGACCTTCAGGAAAAATATTTTGCTTCAAAAAAAATATTGCTTCAAAGCTCCAAACGATATACTTCCACTGGTTTTGGGTCCAAGACCAATGAGAATGGCAAAGTCTACACGTCGTTTTCTTGGGATTTTGCTCAGAAGGGCTTTCTTGCGTGCTTGTCTTCCATGAAGTCCAGATTCGACCACACGCCGTGAAATTATACTCTACGATATTTGAACAGTGAGTTCATCCTGAATTTCACGTAGAATGTCCGAGGAACTCTTCTCTTCGCGAGATCACTGGTATCCTGTGGTCTATTCCTGATGAAGTTTTCCAGGGCCTTTTTTGCGTGCGACATTTTTAAAATTCTAAATATGATTTAATATATAAGATATTCTAAGGCATTAAAAAACATCTTTTTGGAGCATTTTAATTGATCCGCAATTTGACTGTACGACTGTCACGCTCTTCGAAGGTCGAAAGTAGAACTGCGTAATACAAGTGTACAGCTGCTGTGTTTTACTACCACAAATCTTGATACAAATTTTAATTGATTTTAAATTTTAAATTCTACAAAAAACTAGTAACATTATTAATAAAACAATACAATGTTATGAATACGAGTATGTTGCTATTGAACAATCGTTTCTAATTAACTGTCGCACTTTATTTTCTTTACACCAAGTAATACATGTACAAAAGTGGGAAAGTAATAATACGACTTGAAATGTAGAACTAAAAATCTGGGGGCTTTGAGTAGTAAATAGAGTAACACAAACAATGCAAGTGTCGTTTTTAAGAAAACTTAACGGTAAATTTTCATATTTTACTATTATCCCCAACAAGCACTTACAAGAAGAGAGCGTTTCTAATTAGTTGTCAACATTTTATTAGAGTACCAAAGAGTAGCTGTGGTAGCGCAAGTCGATCGTAACGTTCTCCGAAAACAAAAAATTACGAGTAAATCTGCTGCCAGAAGGCTTTACATAAACGTTTAAGATTTGCACTGAGTGACTTAATGCACTTGACTAATGAATCTACACGGTATGTCCCAAAAATAACCGAACATTTTGGATATAGTAAAATAGTAAAATACACATTATATTATCTTTGAAAGTTATTATATATTCGAAATAGGTTCCATTTGACTCAACACAACGTTTGGAACGATCAACCAGCGCATGCATAGATTTTTTTATGTCATTTATAGAAATGTTCTTCAGTACCTCGGTTACGGCCGCTTGAATAATAATAAACTTTTTTCATTAATTCGTATGTCTCAGCAAATTTTTTTCAAGTTTGACACAAAATTTTATATTTGCTCTTTGTTCCATTTTTTTTGGAACCATTAGCACACTTTTGGTTTTATTGAAATGGCTGTCACTTTTACATCTGTCATCCGACTTACATGAAGTCAGGTGCGTTTGAAAGAGGATGAATGTATCTTTTTAATGTTGCAAATTTTCAATCGATGGCGCTGTATGTTGTATGATTTAAATATAAAGTTCGGTTATTTTTGGGACACACCGTGTAAGTTTAATATCCAATAAAGGAGTTGGAGCGGTAAAAATATGGCGCGAGAAGAGCAAACACCTTCAACCCACAAACATTCTGTCCACATTTAAGAAGATCCCGTCATGTTCAGGAAGTATCTCGCTGCAGCTGGAGTGGGAGACCTAGTTCCTATCAGCTATGTTATGAAGGCTGGGGAATACGTTGATATTTTAAAAGCTAATTTGAATTCTAGTGAAGATAAGTTTGGTCTGGGGGCCATTATATATTTTAACAATTGGATCTTCTACAACTGTCCATTTAACTTAAAAACACCACCGCAAATCCCAGATATAGGTAAGTCCCGTAGAGAATGTATGGTTTATCATTAAGGGGTTATATACAGTTATGATTTTCAAAAAATCGACTTTTTTATTTTATTATCTGTATCTACATATATTTAAGAATACACACAAGAAATTTCAAATCGATCCGGCAAATATTTTCGAAGTTACACGCACATTTGTAAAGACGTTTCGGAGCGCTTGGAAGTATAAGTATAACTTTAAACGCGTTTTTCTCAGAATGGTGTTTTCAAAGCCGGTGACCACTATAACTCGAAAACGGCTGAACCGATTTGTCTAAAATTTTAACACAAGCTTCTTGAATATATTTTTCAGTGATTAATCTAAAGATTTATATTTCCGATAAATACTTTTTTTATAAACAATTTAAAATCGAAATTTCGCTGAAAAATCGACTTTTTTCTTTGAGAAGGCGCCATTTTGACAAAACATTTTTTTCCTTCGTGATTAATCACTAGATTTAACATTACCTTAATGAAATCTGATTGATTTTTTAATTTCAGATGATCCAGTTCAGAGATAGAGTGGACACCGCCAGACGTCTTTTTTCAGAGGACCTCCTGGAGATCAGCTGTAGCTCTTCTCCAGAGAAATATTTTTACTAGTTATAAGGATAAAATATTTTTGAATAATACCATAATAAGTATGTAGACTTTTTGAATCAATAAATTCTAAAGACTTCTCAAAAAATATTCTTAAAAATTCGCTTTTTTTTGGGCCATTAACTGTATATAACCCGTTAAGAAAGGGTTAAGAAGCAACAATATTAAAAAATTGAAGGATGTATTGCAATAGAAATGGAAGAATATATCACCAAAACTTACAAAAAAGTTGGCTGATTCTATGCAACGGCGATTACAAGCAGTTATTAAACTATGAATTTTACATTGGTCGATTATATTTTTTCTTAATATTTTTAGTTTTTCTTGAAATAGTACTTATTTTTATATATAAATTAATAAATTTTGCAAACTGAATTCACTTTGTATCCGAATCCGGATTTTAATCTTAAGCTTGAGTAGAAAAAATAGATTTTAAGTAAAAGTACCGGATTGCATGAATACGAATTTTGCTGATTTAAAAGTAACACAATAATTTAAAAGTTGTTTTTCAGTCTTCGACTGTCACTTGTGACAAACGGTTCTATCGTTCGCAGTGCTGGTGGTTATAGTGTTCAAACACACGTATTTCGATTTACTCTTTGTTATACTTTCATTTGTTCTTTTATCCCATTTGTAGTGCATTTATTTGGTGAAACAAAAAAGTTCGCTAATGTAACTACAATGCCCTCCGGGGCCTCGATTATAGAGGTTAATCGGTTTGCCCTGCTAGCTGAAAACTCCAAAATAAATAAAACGAAATTAGCAAGATTGTTATACCAATTGTATTTTTGGTGAAATCTTTTCACAACACTCCATTGTAGCTCAATTTTTTGAGTGTGTGTGCCATCCTGTGCCACAAACGGGTTATCCTGATCGCTGTGATTTATTTTTTTGTGCTTGTACCCGAGCTGGAGAGACAATCATACGCTTTCCAGCAATCGATAAGTATGTCGCATGTTGTCCGGACACACCTCCAATCTCTCTAAATAAAAACAATGTTAAACCTATGTAATAACAAAATTTTAAGTATTACCTTTGTTATATTTTCTTATGCCAAACTTACTTTCATCAATTTGGACTATTTTCCCCGGACCACCAATTTTTCCATCTGTTGTTTGTTGGTCAATTTCGTATAGCACCACGGTTTCCCTACAGTAACTTTACCAATCAGTGATCAAAGGCCCACCAACGTAATTGTTTAGCATAACGTCAAAATGCGAATTCTTGTGGGCAAAGCAAAACATCACGTAAAATATATGTGGCAGGGATAAGCGGTCCTCCTCAAACCAAGTGCCTTTTTACACTCCCTACATTTTCCTTTGCGGCATCAAAAACTATCGCGTGCTTCATTACCCTTTTTGGTCAGAGACATGAGCGTCCTATGTGAAGCACACAATTTACTGCGAAGCAGTAACTCATTCCCATCTGCAAATGCTATGCATTACTCTACCGTGCCGAAATCATCCTGCACTTTCTGGATGCTCCACATGTTGCGAAAATCCTGGACGGTAAATCGTACTCGTTTGCTGAGTACGCACATACGTGTACATGTATATTCATAAAATTTCAAACACAGTTAAACTTACCATACTTAGTATCACTTATTTTGATAAAATTTTAAATAAGTACTAGTTGTATAAAATATAAAAAGCTTATGTAAATCACTCTGATTCTCACTTCTAAGTCACGCTATTGAATATAACGGTAGTTAATTTTTCACACGAAAAAGGAAAAACAAAATTTTATCGTTTTTTTTTTGGTTTGCTCTTATCCCCTTTAATTTTAAAAGATGCCGGACCAACGCCAGCTTCGCTTTGCACAGTATTTTTAAGGGGTTATGCCACTCTAGGATTTTCATAAAATCGCTTTTTTTTTGCTTTAAATAGTTCCTTAGGGTCTCAGAAATAACATATTGCAGGATTATGGCTCGGAAAAAACTCTAAATAATTTATTTTCGAAGTTCCTTACAAGGCTGCACGGTACGCACACGGTACAACTTAAAACTTTAAACGCGTTTATCTCCAAACTACATTTTTCGATTTGGCCGAACCAACAACTCGTACAATTTCCAACCGATTAGGTTCAAATTTGACACACATCTTTAAAAATACATTTTTTAAGGTATCACGTAGGATTTTTTTTTTATTCTATATAGTTGATTAACAATTAACAATTAACTGATGTTTTTTTAGTCGAAATTAGAAAGTTTAACTTTAGAAGTGCGCCATTTGACTACGCGTTACTTTAGCTATTGTAATATATAATAAAAAAAAATTTAGATACTCAAGATATTTCAAAATTTACAGGAGCAGTTAGTTCAGCCACGTACCCCTTGAACCATAGAGGAGTCGAAGGACGACCGCTACAGCGCCACCATTCTTCAAGAAATATTTATAAGAAATTATTTTTGTACACCTAAAAACACTTCTTATATTATATTTTTAATTGACTCTATGGTTTTTCTAAAAAAAAATGCACATAAAACACCTATTTTTTCAGTCTCTAGAGTGGCATAACCCCTTAAGCGAAACACCTTCGCCTTGCAGAGTATTTTACGTCATTCCCTTTATGAAGTAAAGAATGTTTCATTAAAATATTATTATGTACATACAACCCTTTATAGAGTAGTGTATTTTTATTTTTATGCCGAAGGGCAACACCCACTTATTGCCTTTATCGGGAATTTCCCTTGCAAATCGTTTCGAAATATGTACTATACACAAATTAAATTGTGTTTCGCTGCTTTGTGATGAAAGTGTAAATATTTTAACAACAAATTAATTATAATTTAGCAACATTAATGTTCAAAATTACAGACCAATCTTGGTACCAAAATCTATAACATTGTAAAATCTTTTTTGACTCATCGTAAATTTGTTATTTCTGCTAATAAACATCATTCACAAATATATCACCTATATAATGGTATACCCCAAGGCTCACCATTATCGGTCACTCTTTTTATAATAGCTTTTAACAAAGTGACCTCCTTAATCTCTTCCAGTCCGTCCATTCACCATTTTGCTTATACTGATGATGTAATTATCTTTACCAAAAATAAAGACTTACAACAAGTGAAGCAAATATTTCTTAAAGTTCTAAACGCAATCAGCAGATGGTCTGAAGAATCTGGAGCCAATATCTCCACAAGCAAATGTACCACCTTTCACATCTGCAGAAAACACCAATGCTCCTTTCCATCCCTCTCCTTTCGTAACATTGAAATCCCTCACACTAATTGCTTAAAAATATTAGGTTTAGTATTTGATAAAAGTATGTCATTTAAAGAACATTGTAAATATATTAGACTAAGCTTATGTACTAGACTTAACATTATAAAATTTATGTCTTCTAAGTACTCCTTATGTCATACAAATACACTTGTAAATATAACCAAGGCATTACTACTGTCAAAAATAGACTATGGACTTTCAATATACGGGAATTGCGCAAAAAGCCATATCAAACTTCTTTATGCACCTTATCATGCGGCAGCTAGAAGCTGTATTCGAGCCTTCGCAACTTCACCTTATCGGAAGCCGATGTACCTAATATTGCCCAAAGAACTGCCAAAAATACGATGGCGCTTATACCTAAGTTACTAAATATCCGGAACAAATTGTTGTTCGCACAAGTAAAGAACGCTCTTAGTAACTTAAACACTAACAAAAGACGATCTACCATAATCCGCGCTCTAACGATAGCAAAAGAACTACATATCGTTGCAACTCCATCATTGGTCGAAACAGCGGCATTTCCATTCTGCTTTAAGCTTACATCATCGTTTATTAATGCTTTGCAACATCACCTTAAGAATGCAACCAGTAATAGTGAATATCACCAACTACATAACGAAATTCTAGATCACCACAAAATAGGTTGGGAGGTACTATATACAGACGGATCTAAATCAGACACCGGTACTGCATTTGCTGTGACAAACATACTAGGTGCTACCATCGCTGCATACTCTCTTCCATCATACTGCTCTGCATTTACAGCCGAAGCCGCTGCCCTACTAGAAGCAGTACTTTTTTCATCACAACATAATAGGAAAACCCTTATTTGCTCTGACAGCAAATCTGCCATTGAAGTTGTCCTCAGCCAATCAAACGAAACCCCCATTATAATAAAGATCAGAAACGTTCTGTTCCAAAGCTCCAATGAAATAAAAATAATGTGGGTACCAGCGCACATAGGAATTCAAGGCAATGAAATAGCTGATAAAAGAGCTAAACAAGCTTGCGCTGAACCACTATACGTATCGGGACACTTCACCGATAACGATATTACAAATTTAGCTAACCAAGTTCTCAGTGACGAATTCATTAACGAGTGGAGTAGCTACAACCATCATTACAAATATTTTAATACGTCAGGGACAAGGCCAGTCTACCCTTCATACCCTTTTTCCAAGGATATAAGAACATTTATGCGTCTTCGCATTGGGCATACACTAGCTACTCATGAACATCTTTTGAAAGGCCTACCTAAACCAACCTGTCCGCATTGTGGTTGTACTGAATTCAATGTTATCCATATCCTCGACAACTGCCCAAACTCACAAGTAATAAGAAGTGGAATATTCAACAACTCCAAGCCATCTGATCATATTAAAATCCCTAGTGACCGTAACATTAAACTATTTGCAAAATTTGTATCTCTTTGTAAAATAACCATATAATAAAAAAAAAAAAAAAATCATTATCCAATATAAAATATTATTGATATTTTTGTAGTATTTTTATTATTATCACATAAGCTAGAAATAATTTATAATTTTGATACTTTAATAACCTTACATTGTATAACACTTTAACATTAGCTTAAAAATAAGCCGAAGACCCTGGCAGCCAGTGCTTTAGTTTGTAAGTGGAATAATTATTAATAATTGTTTCTCTTTTAAATAAATAAAAAATAAAACAATGTACTATACACAAATTAAATTGTGTTTCGCTGCTTTGTGATGAAAGTGTAAATATTTTAACAACAAATTAATTATAATTTAGCAACATTAATGTTCAAAATATAAGCAATAAACATAAATTATATCTACAGCAACAACTCTTGCATATTTCATTAGGATTGGTCAATTCGTTTGGCTGAAGCAAGCATTGGTCCATTAAAGCAAAGCCCAGCCCCTGAGCTCCCTGCAGTGTAAAAATCAACTTGTGTTGGGATCAAAATGCAAAAATAAGCCTCTCTCACAATACTCCTGCTTTGCAATTCAAAGATCGATCCACTTAATTAGCAAATAAATGCAATCGATCCCAGAACTTCGCGACTGCAGCCTCCTGTTGGAAATCACTAAAAAAAATGTCGCTGAGAAATTTCTCCCTTTAAAATAATTATATTAAGGCTAAATACACGACAATCTTAATATCAACAAAGGAACGCTTTACGCTCCTTTTCTCAACAACATATCAGAAAAAGAAATCGTAAGTGAACTTAGCTCTCAAGGTGTGGTCGCTGCATAAAAATGCAACCATTCAGAGCAGTACTTCTATCATTCGATTTTCATCATATCCCAGATGACACCTATGCGCTGTACAAATTGCCAACTACATGGATACACTGCAAAATTTTGCAAACGAACTCCAATATGTGACAATTGCAGTCTTCCTCCACATTTTCCAGATATATGCAGTCGCAAACTCTGAGCTAACTGTTCTTCAAATTACCCTTCATCGTCAAACAAATACGAAAAATTCATTCAAACGAAGAAAATACTGAAAATGAAATTAACAAGAAAATGTACCATGAGAGAAGCAATAAATACATACAAGAATTCCGCTCCCACTCTTCCCGTGTCCTCTGCTTCTTTCTCTTTGGTTATCACGCTTTCTGACAAAAATCAACAACCCACTGAAATCCGCACAACGTATGGAACAAGTTCAAGTTATTCTCTAAGCTCTCTAGATACATATCTCGAATCAAAAACTCGAAAACTTTCGGCTATCCACATCCAACAATAAAAGTCATCCACGCAACTCTCAGCGAGAACATGCCAACACAAACTCTACCGATCTACTCTTCTATAAATTTATCAAACAATGACGAAAACTTCCAAAAAAAAACTTTGACGCTTACAATAATAGTCTTCGAAACTCTACAGACATGGGAATAACATCTAACAAAGACTAATATTTTACTATTCAGCTAAAAGTTTAACTTTTATCAATTGAAATGTTGTCTATATTACAAGTGAATATCAGTGGTTTTTGGTGCAAATTGGTATTTGAGCTTCAAATTATATTAAAATAAAATAATCCCTCCCTTATCTTCTTACAAGAAACTCACATACCATTTAACCACTCCCCTCTCTCCCAAAATCATTATAAAGTATACTTTCAAAATTTTAGTCATAATAACTCTCGTAAACAAGGCATCTGTGGCTTGATCAAAATTGAAATACCCCACCCAAGATGAAATATAATGTCGAATATTGCCACTATTGCTATATTAGTTAATTTTGACGCTAAAGGAATAGGTACTTTCGATTTTAAATAATATTTCAACTCCGGTGGTACCACTAGGAGATTTCAATTCGTGGAGTCACCTGCAATTCCAGGGCGAAAGTCCCGGAAGACGTTATTTTCTATTCAAATCTAATCGCTCTGCTCAGCTAATCTTGCTCCAAACTGTAAATGGACTAATCTTCACAAAAGCGACCAATATTAACGACAATAGAATCATACATATTTTCTGAAAAGGTAAATAAAAAACGAAAATTTGAAACTGATTTAGCCGATTACCTGAAATTTCAAGTCTGCTGTGAACAAGAATAATCCAAAACCCCTCTTTCGAAAACATAAATAAAGAAGCTGCTAATAAATTTAAAGAAAATAATAAGTACTTCCTCTCACCGCAGAATTCTCCAAACAATAACTATCTTCCAAAGGCCATAAGCACCCTGGTGAACCAGTGCATAGCAAAGCTCTGGTCTAAAAATCAAAAATTACGGACTGTTCAAAAAATGCAAAGAAGTGATAGACCTGAAGTAAAATATCCAAAAGAAATAGCTTTGAACAATTTAAATAATCTATTAATCCGATATCAAAACAATCTCAATATCAGTTATTAATACCGAAAACACAACTCTTTGCTCAGCTAAAAATATATATAGAACTTATTTGCACAAACCTGGTCATACTATTCTAAAGATGAAAACTTCTCGAGGAATTTTGTTTCTAAAAAACAGAAAGTTTTAATTTATTGGAATATATCCTATAATATTTTTTTTATTCGACCTTATAACTTAATTTACGACAAAGGTATAAAGAGGTCGGCGGCCGCGGTAGCCGAGTGGTTAGCATGGCGTACTGACATTCGGAAGGCTCGGGTTCAAAATCTCGGTGCCAACAACATCCAAAAGTTATGGAAAATTAATTTAAATAAATAATTAAGTTACATTTTCTAATTGCGGTCGCCCCTCGGCAGGGAATGTCCACCCCTCCGAGTGGATTTCGGACATGAAATAAAGGCTCCTCGTTAAAAAAACCATCAGCCGTTCGGAGCCGGCTTAGTATAAACTGTAGGTCCCTCCATTTGTTGGAAAAACATCAAGACGCAAAACCACAAATTGGATGAGGAGCTCGGCTGAAAATCGCTTCAGCGGTTACTCGTACAAAGCGCCAATTATATATATTAAATAAAGAGTGCATAATTAGAAAGCAGTGCAGCAGGCATATCTCAGTATTCTAAAATCAGATTTTCAAATGTTTCATGGTTTATTAACATAACTATAATTCCAACAAAAAATATTAATTAAAAAAATTATTCATTTTGGTTTACACAATTTTTTACTTTTTTTTGGAACACCTTTCATTAATGCGATCACGGTACTTTCTACTCACTGTGCATCTCTTGCGCCGAAAGTCTGTTATGGCCTTGCAAGTTCCTTTTGTTGCCGAAGTTCAGGACAATTAGCAATTCCATCTATAACGAACGTTACATAATTTTGCCGGTACCACTTAAGAGCCGTCTTGCTGTAATGGCATGATGTAAGATCAGACCAAAAGAAGGGAGAAGCATGATGGTTGCCTAAAAATGGCTTTAGCTCTCTCGCAAGCATTCATTCACGTAAATGTCACTTTTAATTGTACCAGTAGTGAAGAAATTTGCTTCTTCTAAACTAAAAATATTTGTGGAAACTTTGCCTTTCTTTTTGTTTTAAATTTTTTCTGGACGTTTCCTCTATCATCAGCAACATAAAATGTGGACGGGTAGCTGAGAAAAGTCGGACAGGATAGAACAACTAAATTTGTCAATAAAGTCTTTTCTCAATTTCTGGCCGTGTATCCTTGCTTCGCAGTTCTTCTCAACGTTTCTGTCCGGTACTTTCTGCACTTTATATGTCTTCAGTACCGCTTCTGCTTTCAATTTCCGGACAAATGACTCGGTACAATGCGCTAACTGAACGGGTTTCCGTCACGGATGGTTATGATTTCTTTGATCACTGCAGCATTGTTTACGATCTACGCTAAGAAAAAGTGATTCGGCTTACTTTAATTCATATGCAATACAATTTGACATATTTTTCAAAGCCAATCTGATCAAAAATTTTTGAATTGTATATCAAAGAAGGAAGCAATAATTGAAAATGTGTGCACTAATTTCTAATGACGCACTCTTCATCCCCGCGAAATTGGAAAAACGCAGACATCATTCCAATTTTAAAGCTAAATAAACCGCAAGACCAAACCAATAGCTATCGTCCAGTCTTGCCTCAGCAAAATGGTTCACTTTAAGCCCTAATCAGGTGGCCTTTAAAACCGGGCAAGGTACATTGGATGCTTCACTACCCTTTGAACACTACCTGTCAACTGCACTCCCAACAGAAACCATGTAACAATACTTGGCTTAAATTTCGAGAAGGCATTTGGTAGAATCATTGCACATGCTGTGCTTAGACAATTAAACAATTTCCAAGTTGGTAAAAAAATATATAATTGTGTTAAAAACATTCTAATAATCCGAACTTTTAGAACAAAAATAAACAATAAATACTCCGATAGGGTATATCACAGGACTCTCCTATCTTGGTCGTCTTTTTTATCATTGCTTTGATGAAATCAGACGAATAATAAAGCCGAACACTTCATCTACGCAGATGATGTATTAGTTTTCTCAAAAAGCAGTAATTTCACTGCACTACAAACAATTGTTTCTAACATCCTTAACGAAATAACTAAGTGGTCTAAAAATTCAGGAGCAAACATTTCTTACGAAAAATTTCACATATTTCATGTACTCGGAATGATCGAGAACGGCTCGGTGTATTTGAGGTTGTGGGTGAGCCCGGGCAATGTGCGGTCGGCAAAGTGCTCTGCAGCAACGGGTACGAGCACAAGAAAGTTAGCCACAGTGATCCTGATAACCCGCATATTACTCTAGATGACACACTCAGTGGATTGCGTCGCGATCGAGGGCAGTAAAAATATTCCTCCAAAAAGAAAATTATAATAAAACCTATTAATTTCCCTGACATGGTTATCGAATGGCGAAATCTGCTCCGAAAAAAACAGAGAAGACCCCTTCCCTTAACTGATTTAGGCAGTAAAACATACCCATAAAGTCTAAAATTGAATAGTTTTATTTCAAATTTTTTTTTTTATATATGTGGCAACGCCGAGAATCAAAGTAATAGCTTTGCGAAAAAATAGTAGGGTAAACATTTCTACATAGGTCTATACTATAGGTCTCCGGGGAGTTTGGTTTTCGGTTTCTAAAAACGGGTGGAACCATGATGAAATAACAGGTGAAGTAAGTAAATATTGTCCCTCTCCCACACGCTGCCTTACCAAAACAATGTTAACCTTATATGATTCTAGTCCCTTATTTTAAAAATTATTTAAAAAAATGGCGAAGTTAAAGTTTTTTATCAAAAATTATAGTATACATTAAAGAATGACTTCCGTTTGATGTACAATTTTTTTCAATGTGTCGTTTAAATAAACTACGTTAGAAGCAATTTTTCTAGTAAGAATGGGGCCATGTGTAGAAGTTCAAGGAAGTGAGGAAAGTTTTTGACAGCCACTCACCTGGGAGTGGCCAGAATTGACCGTATTCCATATGGTTCGAGCAGCTCACGACTTCCGGTCTTAGACCAAGTAATCCCTTTGTTAGCCAAAAAATATCCGTTTGGAGGCGAGCTAAAGTGATAAGGCGAATCCCAAGCGGTTGTGCGTAGGGTTTGGGATCCACCACATGAAAAACAAAATCCAATGAAAAATTTAAATAAGCCTCGGACAAGAGAACCTCCTTTTGATGACGACCCCCGTAAATGTTTGAATGATTACGATTTTAGGGCATGCACCTGGAATGTCCGGTCCCTTAATTGGGAAGGTGCCGCTGCCCAGCTGGTTGATGAGCGGTGGATGAACTTCTTGCCACAATCCGCATCAAAGTGAAATTTTTTAACACCACGTTAATTTGCGCCCACACCCCGACGGAAGAAAATAATTACTTGACCAAAGATGCCTTTTACGAGCGCTTCGAGCACGCTTATGAGCGCTGCTCCCACCACGACGTCAAAATTGTGCTTAGCGACTTCAACGCTAGGGTGGGCAAAGAAGGTGGAAAATTCAGCCTCTACGACAAAACATCCCCTAATGGGTTGAGGCTGATCGACTTCGCCGGGGCCCGAAGTATGGTTGTCTGTAGCACTAGATTCCAGCATAAGAAAATTCACCAAGCTACTTGGCTGTCTCCAGATCGAAAAACTTTCAACCAGATCGATCACGTTATGATAGACGGAAGACATGTATCCAGGTCCTGCTGGGATTTTGGAAATATCTCGAAAACAGCTGGTACGATGAGGACTGCCATGTCGCGGAGAGAAAACAGACTGCCTACGCCGCAACCATGCGATTGACCACAAAACGTGACGGTTGAGAAAGATACCGAGAGCTGAAGAGGGAAGCAAGACGCATTTAAAGGAAAAAAGGAAAGAGGCCGAAATTCGTGAGTATGAGGAACTGGCCGACAAGGATAATGGTCGAAATTTCTACGAAAAGATACGGCGACTTATGGAAGGTTTCAAGACCGGAGCAAACTCTTGCAGGACCCAGAGGAGTGGCCTAGTGAGAATACTGAATTTATTGAGGGAATACTCCTGCAGCCTTCTAAATGGCAGTCAACCGGAGAACGTGAACCCGATGACGATGGAAAAGTTGTTCCATTACCCGAGTATGAAGGAGTCTGAATAGCAATTGACCGAGCTATTCAAATACTTCGATGAAGAACTGATCAAGTGCATGCATCAGCTTCTTTGCAAAATATGGTCAGATGAAAGCATGCCCGACGATTGGAACCTAAGTGTACTCTTCCTAATCCACATAAAAGGCGATCCCTGAGTATTAACGTCGCATATAAGGTCCTATCAAGTGTATTGTGTGAAAGACCTTATCAGTGTGGCTTTAGACCTGGTAAGTCAACCATTGACCAGATATTCACCATGCGCCTAATCTTGGAAAAGACCCGTGAAAAGAGGATCAACACACACCACCTCCTTGACGATTTTAAAGCAGCCTTCGACAGCACGAAAAGGTGCTGCCACTATGCTGCTATGTCTGAATTTGGTATCCCTGCAAAACTTATACGGCTGTGTAAACTGACCTTAAGCGGCACTAAAAGCTCCGTCAGGATCGAGAAGGATCTCTCCGAGCCGTTCGATACCAAACGAGGTTTTAGACAAGGTGACTCTTTATCGTGTGACTTTTTTAATTTAATGCTGGAGAAAATAATACGAGCTGCAAAGCTGAATAGAGAAGGTGCAATCTTCTATAAGAGTGTAAAGCTGCTGGTGTATGCTGATGATATTAACATTATTGGCCTCAACAAAAGCGCCGTTAGTTCTGCTTTCTACAGAATGGATAAGGAATCGAAAGATATGGGTCTGGTTGTGAGCGAGAGCAAGACGAAATATCTCCTGTCATCAAACATACATCGCATTCGCAACTCTGCTCCCACGTCACTGTTGACAGTCATAACTTTGAAGTCGTAGATAACTCGTCTATCTTGAAACCAGTATTAACACCAACAACAATGTCAGCCTGGATGTCCAAGGCAGAGTCACTCTTGCTAACAGGTGCTATTTTGGACTAAGTAGGCAATTGAAAAGTAAAATCCTCTCCCAGCGAACGAAAACGAAACTCTACAAGTCGCTCATCATACCGGTCCTACTATTGTATATGGCGCCGAAGCATGGACGATATCAACATCTGATGAGTCGGCTCTAGAAATCTTCGAGAGAAAAGTTTTGCGAACGATTTATGGTCGAAGCGGAAGACCTCCACTCCGTTGGAAAGATCAGGCTTCACTCTGTATTTCCAACTGGCGCCAGACACCAAAAGAAAGGAGGAACTATTCGGTTATAATCGCGTAAGCGATGCCAACGCCAATGAAGAAGAAGAAAAATAAATTAAATTTGTTTAAAATATCTTATATTTAATGATATATATTTATTGGATATCTATAATTCTCAAGTGCCTGATGTGGTTTCTTCAAGCTTATTTACTTTTGCGTGTATTGGGGGATATATATTTTTAAACGAATTTTATGTAAGTAATAAAACAGATTCTTGAAGACTTGTGTTATATCATTAATACATTAATGGCTGGTTCAAACAAACAATTGGGTTTAAGAGTTGTCTAACTAAAATTTGAAGTAATAAAACTAATTCTCTAATATTTTTGCCTAAATAAGAGTTTTAAAGCCCCGTGATCTTTGAATCACTTTTATATATTTTTTAGAAAATAAGTTTATGTATAAATGAACAGCGGGCAATGAATACAGCACACATACTGCTAATAATAATAACACATTAAGCTGCGTATTGCCATTTGGAAGGCCAAGGTTCCTGGTCCGACCAACATCCAAAAATACAGAAAGTTAATTTAAATAACAAATTAAGTGATCTTTTTCAACTGCGGTTTCTCTCTCTGAGCATTTGTTGAAAAATTACGAAAAACATCAAGACGCAAAACCACAAATTGAAGGAGGAGCTCCGCCAAAATCACTTCAGCAGTTACAAAGCGCCAACTATAAATGTACATACCATATATTGCGTGACCGGAATCGAAACAAAATCCACGTTTCTCCAACTTTGTTAACTGAATGAGACATTAATGAAACGGATTTGTTATCAAGGGTTGATAGAATGAATTTTGGACTGGTTTTACATGATGATGAGAAAACTGAAAATATGAAATTTCAGAAGTAACATGTATGTATATATCAATTGATACATAGCAAAACTGAAATTAAACTTATTCTTTTATATGCTGATGTATGCTTTTTTATGGCTCAACATCATTGATCATGTTTTTATATATATTATATGTACATACATGTACATGTAAAAATGAAACAAATGCTACCACAAAATTAAACATACCACATAATTTTTCTTATATAACGGACTTTTTTCAAGACACGATGGTCGAAAACACAAATGATAAGTTCACATTTACCTTAGTTTTGAAAATGTCTAATGTCCGAATATAAAGTTTAATATATAATGTTTTCGAATATTGTAGTATTAAAATGCCAAAAGCAACATGCATTTTGTGTAAAAAGACATGGACTAACGAAAATGTGAAGCTTTTCCATGTTCCCAAAAATGAAGCAAAACGAAGAATATGGTCTGAATCCTATGGTGCTGATTTAAGGCTGGGATCGAGAGTTTGCCCCCTCCACTTTTCCGACACAGATTTTCTTTCTGGCTCAGAATCGAAGAGAATGAAGCTAGCAAGCGATGCCACTCCAATGGTTATCTATTCTTTAGATACTTGGAACAAACCAGAGGAGCTAAAATCGAAATTTGTCGACGCATCTACCCAGACTGAGTAAAATTTAAACATACGTTAAAAATTAGGAATTTATATATATATATACATATAGGTATACTATATCTACTTTAGATCAAAAATTGATGAACACTTAACATCACTTGAAAATGAGGTGATGATTTTAAGTGAACGCGTAAGAGAATTAGAAAAATTGCAGGAAAGCTTACGGACAATATTTACTGAAGGGCAGTTGCGAAAAATAACATTCCCTGAGAAATCAATTCATTGGACTTGGAATGATGTATCGCCAGCAATAGCATTACAGCTGGACCGCGAGCATATCGATATTTATAGAATAAAGGTTATCATCTACCCTGTGAATCCACTATCACCAAATGGCTGCAAAAGTTAAGGTTTGACGATGGAATTTTAAATTTTTCACTTGGTGTATTTTGTCGTTTGACGAAATGAAAGTTGATTGTGTGTATGAGTATGACGCGTTGTCAGATAGGTGCTGAAACCTTGTAACTACGTGCAGTTAGTAATGGCTCGTGGCTTAAAGAATTCGTGGAAGCAACCAATTTTTTATGCCTTCGACTGCAAAATGTCGAAGCAGATCATGTTCAACATACTTGTGGAATTATACGAAATTCGCTATTCAGTCATTGGTATTGTGTCCGACATGGGCCAGTCAAATCAAAATTTATGGAGAGACCTGGGTGTTAATTGTGGTAATCTTAATTTATTTGTTTTCTTATATATTTGTGCAATATTAAACTTTTTTGTTTATCTTTTATTTTAGAGAAAGTTTGGTTTCCACATCCAAGTACGTCCGATAAAGTGTTTATGTTTGCAGATACACCGCACTTAATTAAACTTTTAAGAAATCATTTTCTTAACACTGGGTACAAGTGTAACGGAACAGATATAGTTCCAAAAACAGTAGCCCAATTATTATTATATACCTCCGTTTCTGACATGTCTATTGTCCATAAGTTGACAGAAAAACACCTCACTGTCCACCATGCCTAACGTCAAAAAGTCAAAGCAGCTGTCAGTTTAAACCAGGATATTCTTGAACATTTTTTCGGGACGATTCGTGGTTTAGGTGGCACATATGAAAATCCAAGTCCAATGCAATTCAAATACAGATTGAGGAAATACTTGATGGGTAATTGTTGCGATTGTTTATAGGTATATGTATGTTGATTGTTATATTAAGAAATTGTGTTCTTATATAGCAAGAAATACAGAAAGTTTAATAGTTCGAGGAAATGTGGAAGCCGATGAAACCGAGTGGTTCCGGGTACCAGAAAATTCTATTGATTCCCTCAGAACTCTAGTAGATGAAGACGAGGTAGACCCAGAGAACGCATTTGTAGAAGCATATGAAAGTAATCCCGATGAGCAGAATAGCCTTCAGGTAGATGCCCTGGAGTACGTCGCTGGGTACATAATACGAAAATTGGGCCTTAAAAATTGTTCATCGTCAGAGGCAACATTCACGTGGGTCGACGAAATATCTATGGGGGGGCTTATTAAACCCTCTTCCGACTTTCTTACAAAAATAAAATTACTTGAAGCGATATTTATACAGTTCAATGGCAATAGTCTTCAAACTTGCTCAGGATTTCTGCAGAAGTTAGAAAGCAGGCCCGAAGTTGGTGAAATCAGGTCTGATGTAAAAAATTGTTTTTCAAGTGTAGAATGTATTTTAGGATTAAAAGTTTAAATAAAATAAGGGAACCCGTCCAACAATTTAGATGGCTTTATCGACGTTTCCGTGTAATATAATGTTTTTATATATCGTTACGTGTAAAACTACTATCCTAACTTTCAATATTCAAGTTAGCTTTATCATTTTTTAAACTTGTTTTGCACTCCTGCTATGTTTTTAATTTTTGTACACACAAAAAAGCCTATAATGGCTATATGGACTTTAATTTTGTACTTATCAATGTGTGTAATGTTCTTTATGATGTTATATAATTATAGAATAAATGCAAGTACATACAGATTCAAGTATGTACTTAATTATTAAGATTATTAATGTCTATTTGCCGTTAGCTTTCCTGTTCAAGGAGCTCATCTTGAAACAATTAAATTCTCTGTATAGGATAAAAAATAATATACTTTTTGGACTGAGAATTAGTTTCTCATAATTACATGTATATTTCTCGAAATTTTCAATATTTTATAAATTCCCCTAAAAATCCCTAAATTTTCTTTAATTCCTCCCCTTTCTCTTCAAATTCGAAAATACAACGTTGAGCTAAGGCAGTGTCAAAATCTCTTTCTACTCTACTTACTTTACCTGTTTATTATTTCATCATGAGTGGAACCTCCGTTAACTATAATGACTTCCCGATAAAAGTTTAAAATTTTGTGTGTTTCACACCTATAGAATAACTTTTAATATCGTTTCTCTTTTAGTGGGTAGATAAGGCAAAATTACCATAGATCACATAATTAATGTGCAAGTTTTTCACATACCTATATCGGCTACTGCGAAAGACTCCAAAAGTATAACACTTTGTTTTATTAAACTAGCACTTGGAGCTTAAACTTATGAACTTTCTAATATAATATAATATATAAAGATATTTATTATTTATACCATTTTCATATATTTTTTTCTTCTTTTCTTGCTTACACGATTATAGTTGAGTTAACAACAGTCCGCCATTCCTTCCTTCTTTCCACTGTTTGTCCTTCTGTGCCTGGTATTTATAACTGTGTGGAGGTTTTCATCTTCCTCTGCTTCTACTGGCGGGTATTGCAACGCAAACTTTCAAAGCTTAACCCTTAAATGCATAGCGTACCATATATGGTACGTGCATATAGTTCTTAATATATCATTCAAATTAATATGTATCTCATAACGGGATAATTCAAGCGGTAGCCATAAAAGCTAGTGTTTATTTCAGTGGTGCTTACGCTTGTTTTGGTTCATATTTAGTTGACAGTGAGCAATTCAAGTGGTCAAACGTAAATTTTGAAAAATATTCGAAGTGTGATTTTTAATCGTCTATAAAAAATGAATTGTTTTATTGTTTGGTCTATAAACATTATAGGTATGTAAATCAGTGCTTATTATATATACGTGTATATAAAGTCAGGTGCGACTAAATTCGATAGTTTGTTATTTGTTTTTTTGCTTTTTGCGTATGTACTACATATGGTACTTCATACATCTAAGCCACATCTTTTACTCAGCATTTGGTGTTTTACATGTGATTTGTTTGCATATATGGATTACATAATAATTGATGGAAAGAGGCATAGTGCAGAGCATGTGGAAGATATGCTTTCTGATGATTTTGAAGTTGATATGACCAACATTTTCTTGTTGACATTCTGGAATTCGGGAGATTTATTGGTTTTTGTGTCCTATCACAAATTACCATGTGTGACAGATTATTGGAATAAGCGATATGGAGTTTGAAGTCACATTGTTTACTGCCTGGAGAGTCAAATTTGAAAGCATCCGCTAATATTGTTGTGCGTATGACTCGTGGGATCCTCCGTTTTCAAAATTATATAATTTACATAGATAATTATTAATCCACAATACCTTTATTGATTTATCTAAGAACACAAGGTATCCAGAACATTGGGACCATTAATCGAAACCGTATTATAAATTGTTAACTTCCGGATGCAAGGGCTATGATTAAAATGAATCGTGGTGCCTCAGAAAAGTTTATAACTACAATATACGGTGTGCCTATAGCATCTCTTTCTTGGAAAGGCAACCGGTTTGTTAATCTTGTTTCAACTTACGTCGGAAAAAATATCCTTACGTAATGCACACGCTGATGATGCTGAAGTTCGAAATATAAATATATATTATATTTTGGCACTTTATAACGGCTGAAGCGATTCTCGGCCGAGCTCCTCCTCCAATTTGTGGTGTTGCGTTTTTCCAACAAATGGAGGGACCTACAGTTTATACTAAGCCGCCTCCGAACGGCTGATGGCTTTTTATGCCAGAAATACACTCGGAGGGGTTGACATTTCCTTCCGAGGAGCAACTGCAATTAGAAAATTTAACTTAACTTTTTATTTAAATTAATTTTCTATATCTTTTTGGATGTTGGTACGATACCAGGATTTGAACCCGAGCCTTTCGAATGGCAGTACGCAATGCTAACCACTCAGCTATCTCGGCCGCTCAAATATAAAACGCTGGGATAAAAAAGAAAAAAGTAGTAACTATTAATTGCCCGCAAATCTTTAAGGAGTATAATATACATATGGGAGCCGACGGTCTTATGTATTCGCACATGGGTCGCTTATGTATTGACGAGTATGACCTCTAATATGAACTACACACGGGATGGAGCAGGCACGCCAGTATCTCGTACGCAAAAAGAATATGGATTACCACAAGATTTACGCTACTATGGCATACAACATGTTCCTGGAATTGAAAGTCGTGCAAGGTGCAAGTATGACATTGGAGACAAAACCGTAAACAATCGTTCAATATTCAAATGCAGATGCGACCTTCATCTGTGTTTAAATGACAAACGCAGTTGTTTTGAAAAATATCATGAAGATCCAAAGTAAATATCTGTTTTTTTTTTTTGTAAAAAATGTCCATATAAAAAATTATTATTTGCATTAATTTTGCTTACTTTAGTAAAAACTTATTTATTTTCTTTAATTTCCTTTCATTTTAATAAATTGAATTAAAACTTTCCTACAAAGATACTAACTCTCATTTGGTATCAATGCATAGTGTACCATATACTCGTATGGTACAATAAAAAGGAAATACTAAATCCGCTTTTCCTGGAAAACCGAGCATTTAATGGAAAAATAAGTGTCGATTTCATATTTAGTGGTTGATATTACCTAAGGGACGTCAGGTCTCAATATTGGGAGCTGATCTCATGCATTTAAGGGTTAAGTGCTCCTTCGGCTACTGTATTCGCCGTGACTTGGAAGCCGAGTCGCGAATGCGATGACATTTCGTTTGATGACAGGAGATATTTCGTCTTGTCCTTATTCATTACTAGACCCATTCAATTCAAAGTCGTCAGCATACGTCAGATTGTGCCTTGTTTATTTAGTTCTGCAGCTCGTATTATTTTGTCCAGCAGCAAATTAAAGAGGTCATAGGATAAGGAATCACATTGTGTGAATCATCGTTAGGTAACGAACGGCATAACATAACTGGTGCTTTATTACCACTAATCGATTTTCATCCGAAGGTCTGATGGATTGGTATGATGAGCATTTTATTTCATTTGTAGGTAGATAGAATACAGATATTCCAGCATTGACAGTAATCGACGCAGTGCACGATGGTGAAAGTAGAGGAAAGGTAGAGATGAAGGTACAGTTGTGAGCATTGAAATAGTAGTGACTATTTGCATTTGCAAAGGGAGTTTTGCGTTATATTTTGTGTCCTTTATAATATTACCGTCAATTATTACTAAAGTTATATTATTTGAAGTGTAACGATCCTGTTATGCACAACTTTCAACTGTCAAACACTTTCCGTTATTTTTTAAAGCTAATTATATTGCGTTGTCAGTTTAAATAAGCAAGCAAAAGAATAGTAGTGAACAGTGAGCTGATGTAAAAATGTAATTTTCACGTTAAAATTTTTATTTGTACAATAAAAAAAGTGAGTTTCCGGATATTTTATTTGTTATTCAATGAAAAAAAAAGAAAAAATATGACTGTGTTTCTTTTTAATAAACACCGGGAAGAAGTTATAAGAAGTTATATTCCCGAAGTTCTCTAAAAGTACCGCTTAAAAAAAATCTTAAATATGCCGAAGAACACCTTAATTGGTCGATTGAGAAATGGCGCAACATTTTGTGGACCGACAAGTCTAAAACAGTTCTATATGGTGGAGAGGGTGCCGTCAGTATGTAAGGCGTCCACCTAATACTGAGTACACACAACATTGAAACATGTCGGTTCAAGTATTATGGTTTGGGGCTGTTTTTCGTACAGAGGCGTAGGTCCAATTTACTAAATTGATAATAAATGGACCAACACGCATACGTTTCTATAATGAAAAATATTATGCTACCATTTGCCGAAGAAGACATGCCGCTGATATAGATATTCCAGCAGGATAATGACCAGAAACCCACCAGTAGGACAAAGGAGTGGTTTAGAGTAAATGGAATTGAATTCATGGATTGGCCAGCTCAATCCCCTGACCTTAATCCCATTGAAACCTTTGGGAAGACGTTATGAAAGCCGTATGGAGTGCTAAACCGAAAAACAACAACGAACTCTGGACCGTAGTGCAGGAAGTATGGCAGAGCTTACCCTTGAAAAGATGCGAGAGTCTCGTAGATTCTATGAAGAGACGTTGTATTGCTATTATAAAAAATCATGGTTATGCTACCAAGTACTAAGTTTATGCATAGATGAAATTTCAAAAAAACAATTGTTCCTTTAGAAAGTTGTTTATTACTTTACTATTATTTTACTGCTCGCTACAATTTCCCCATATAAACAAATCTTTGTAAATAAACACATCGTCGACATATGTAAATCAAAGTATTTTTGTTAATAAATATAGCTCCACTTTTGCATTTCAATAGATGTTAATATTGTTTTTAATTTTGCATAACTCGGAGATATCTTAAATTCTAGTACCCACTACTATTTCACTGCTCCCAGCTGTACATATATTTAATAATAATAGGTGAAATTAAAACCTTAAAAGAAATATATGCATATATTGGTACATATTTCCTTAAAATAGCTTTTACATATATGTATTAAAAGAGGATCAACTATTTTCCGGTTTTATTAAATAATAAAAGTGAATTAAACAACAAATTTTTATAATACGAAACTATTGAAATTAGTAAAGTAAATAAGCTTGTACATACATACACATATGAGATACATTTGATCCCCATATATGAATGTATATATATGTACATACTTTCTCCACTAACCATTTCCATTTAATTTAATCTCAATTATTTTACTGATATGAAAGTCCATATATGTATGTATGTGAATACCTACATAAAAATACAAATATACATACATACATACATATGTACGTATTTGCCACATTTCATATTCGTATTTGATGCGATCGTGCTTCCGAATCATTAAGCGAAGCGTCTGGCTGCGCTGTCAACGTTCACGTCTCAGTCAACTTTAAGGCAGCGACTGCAATGCTGTACCTGCGTCGGCGCTCACACCGACTTTTAATGTCTCTCCCTCTCTTTGTTAGTACGAGTAGTGTGATGTGTTATCTTCTTTCTACTATGCATTTCACTTTTGCCATTTTCTAGACGCATAGAACATACATGGAATGGGAGAATGGATGGTAATCGCTTCGCTGTGCCGCAAAATCTTCAATAACAACGCAGCAACACACAATTAACTTGTCAAACAGTTGGTCAATTTATAGTTGGGTTCGTTCGTTTTTTCGCTCGTTAGCCAACTCGTCGGTTACTACTTCGGTTGTTCGTTGTTATATTTTTTTAATATTAGTACGAAGGAAGGTGCGGTGGGTACAGAAACACTAAGCAATGTTCATAAGAATGTCATGTAATCGTTTAAAGCAAACTACGAGGGGTACGGGGTTGCAGGCATTTGAGATTTCTTTTGTGTTTGTGGAGGCGCAATGATGTGGCCTACGTCACTGCCACTTGGCACAACACAAATACTTGACTGCCTACGCACGAGTTTCGTTTGAACATTTGGTAGGAAGTTGGGGTTTTTGAACAAAATCTTTTATGTACATACATACATACCATACATACATATGTACTTATGTATGTGCATAGTATATATCTATATACATATGTACATATGTATAGTATATATTAGAATGTGTAAGAGTTTCTTTTTGATTAAAGAATAAAAAATTTATTCCCAATTTCATTTTATTTTTTGCTTATTTTTTAGGTTTAATCAGTTTACTATTCTGTTTTCAAGCCAACTAATCATTGTAAGTTAATTAAACTTAATATTCGTTATTATATATGTATGTATGTACGTATATAGTTCTTTGTTGGGATTTCTGCCCTTTTGTTCGAAGCAACTAATTTTTATGTTTTCTCAGAAAGCATTGCACTTTTTTTACTTTAAACACGGTTAAAATATTGCTCAACAATTTTAATATGGATGTAATAGTAGTTGAAGTTGTGGGAAAACAGGCAGCCTACCTCGCAACCTTGCGATCGACCACAGCACATGCGGGGTGGGATCGATACCGAGAGCTGTAGGGTGAACCAAGATGCATTTGCAGGCAAAAAAAGAAAGATGTAGAGATGCGTGAGTATGAAGAGCTTGAGAAGTTGGCCGATGGCGGTAGTGCTCGAAAGTTCTAGGAAAAAATGCGGCGATTTACAAATGGTTTCAAGGCCGGAGCAAACTCTTGTATTATCCATAGGGGTGATATATATATATATATATATATATATTTATATTACGTATATATGTAAATATGTATGTACATAAATATCATCCACACTTATCTACCTGCATTAACACCAACAATAATGACAGCCTTGAAATCCAGCGCAGAATAACTCGTGCTAAAAGGTACTACTTTGTACTAAGGCGGCGTTTGAAAAATAAAGTCCAAACTCTACAAGTCGCTCATCATTCCCGTCCTATTATAAGGTGTAGAAGCGTGAACGATGTCGGCATCCACTGAGGCGGTGTTGGGAGTCTTCACACGATGTCGTCCGTATGGATGAAAACACTCCTGCTTTAAAATTATTCGAAGGAATATTCGCTGGTGGAAGCAAAGGGAGAGAAAGACATCCACTCTGTTGGAAGGATCAGATGGAGGGCGACCTGGTCTCATTTTGTATTTCCAACTGGCGGAAAATAACGACGAGAAGGAACGAATTGCGCGCAATTGTTGATTCGTTTATAACAGCGTAAGCGGTGTATGTGACAATGAAGAAGAAGAAAAAGATATAAGTATATATATAATGTGTGATTTTTTAGTAACACTGTTTTTGATTGCCCACTGGTATTTCGTGCCTTGTATCACTGTCAAAAATGTTCACTTAGGTCCATATATATGAATCAACTTACAAATGAATAAACTAGCGAGTTAATGAAATTTTTATCAAAATTTATGCTCGGTTAAGAAAGTATGTATATAGTTCACTTCTTCCTTTTCACGATTAATTTGGTCGATCTTCTGTGCGACTATTCGGAATCTTTTCACTTAATTTCGTACCAAATTTACATTATTGGATATTAAACCACCAATAAACATTTAGTCGACACTGGTTTCTAGTGAATTTAAGGAATCAAAAATCGATTTGCATTGCACAAAAATCTTAACAAAAAAAATTAAAATATATATTCAAATTCTATGCTTTCAGCAGAGGTGATTCCACTCCACTGCCACCACATTCTCATTTAACGAGTGCCTTTACTATTATTTGAACCAATGATATTATTAAAATTAATTTAACAAAATTACATTTGAGCACTTATTTTGTTAGTGTATCATTCATATTAATGTATCAATATTATTATCATTTCAAATCAAATTTGTTTTTTAAAAGAAAATGCAATAATATGATCACAAATCAGCTGTTTTTCATATTTGCTAGTTTTTATTAGCAGAAATTTTCTCATTTTTACGCCTATGTTGAAAACCATAGTACACTTACATACATAGGACCATATGTACTAAACACATCATTTAATTATTTATTTATTTCCAATATAATTATAAATAATTACATTACAAGATTAAGGCAACTAGCAACGGAGGCTATCGGCCTGAGTTATGTATATGTAAAAGGTATTATAAAGGGTACCAAATATCCTTAGGATAAGACAATTGTGAATGTATTTGTTTGCCTTTTTTCAGGTTTTTGACAATCTTTTTGTTATTGAAATATATGTTTATCGAAATAAAAATATAAACTATACTAAAGATAAGACTAATGAAATATTATCTCCACATCGTACTAAATTTGTTGTAAAAGTTTACATTGACAAATATATTTGTAAATAGTTTCTATATTTTCAAAGTTACATGTTTTGAGTAGATCTGTCTGCTTTTTGTTATGAAATATGTTAGACCTAATATTACGGTATTTTGGACAAAATTCGAGAATGTGATTTATGGACAACGGGCATTTGCACTCTAAGCAGATTGGGCTGGGTTCATGTTTCAGAAGATGTTCGTGGGTAATTTTTGTGTGCCCCAATCTCAGTCTAGTAAAAATTTTTAGTTGATCTGCTGTTGAACTTGCAGGAAAGACTGGCTTGCAGCAATTCTGGTTAAACAGCTTATAGTTATGATTGTGGTTTTGCCAGTTGGACTGTTAATTCTCTCATGTAGGCGTTTAATTGCCGAGTAATGTCTGAGTTAACAAACGATCCAAAGCATATGGATGGCGATTTGTAGACTTCTTTCGCAACGGATTCAGCGTGCTTGTTTCCTCTTATGCTGCAATGACCTGGTATCCACATAATGTTAATGATAGAAAAATATTTTATTAGCATGACTCTGGAGTGTTCAACTAGTGGCTCTTTGTTTCGAAAATTTTGAAGTGAATTGGAGGATGACATGCTATCAGTGCATATAACATATTTTCCTTTGTTTGCGACTGCATACTTGATAGCAACGTTTATGGCAGTTAACTCGGCTGCGAAGACTGAATTATATGAGAATAAAAGTCCCTTGGTGATTATGTTCCCTTGTTCTGTGACTACAGCGAAGGATGATGATTGTGAAATTTTTGACCCATCTGTGAAAACCGTCTTTTATTAACTGGTCTCTGATGGCGAGAAAAGTTTTTTGGTAAATTATAGAAGTTGTGCTTTGTTTAGGGTAAGCAAGAAGTTTGGTAATAAAAATTGTTGATGGTAATTGCCAGGACGAGGTTGGCCTTTTTGATAGTAGGCTTCCAAAAAATATCAATCTCTTTTGCATGTTGTAAGGCATTGTATATAGCGAATGGTCTTTTCATTACACGCTTTTTAGTAATAATATTTTTTACGTCTTTATATAGGATCGGGTTCTTTGTAAGATACCACAAAGTTTAGGAATTAGACGAAGAGTGCTTTGCTTGAAACGTTCATCTATTGAAGGAAGTCCAGACTCAGCTGGTAAATTTTTGATCGGTGTTGTTGGAAACGCTCGCAGACCTCTCCGAACACCTGTGTGATAGGGTGTAATCACTAGTCCTGTTGTATTTTTAGCGCACTGACCGTAGTCAATAACTCCTTATATTAAAGATCTAGTATTATTAATTAAAGACTCAGTATGTATTTTACTATTCTTAGAAGTGAGGTATTTACTGATGTTTAATCTAGAGTTAAGTTTTTAAATCTAAACAATGCTGCTTAAAATTTAAGGTTTTGTCAAAAGTTATACCTAATATTTTTAGCTGTTTCACATTTTTAATAACTACATTATTGTAAATAAAGTCATAACCTGGGTAGTTTTTTCTTCTGCAAATATGAATAAAATTACATTTAGTATATGATATGTTAGCTCCTGAGCTTACTGACCATACGGCAATATCGTCAAGAATTTTCGATAACTTATGTTGGGATTCTATTAAACCGTTATTCTTCGAGAAAATGAGAACGTCATCAGCATAGATCGAATGGTGTAGTTGGTATTTTTCTAATATTTTACTAATTTCATCAAAAGATATAATGAAGAAAACAACCGAGATAGGTGAGCCCTGTGGTAGGCCATTGTAAAGGCTAATCCTATCTGAATATTTACCATTAATTTTAACCCGAAAAGTGCGGTTAGTTAGAAAGCTTTTCACGAAATTGTATACCTTTTTCCCAACTCGCCATTTATTTAGTTGACGAAGGACCACGTGCACTCCTATACTGTCAAATGCTTTTCGAAGTCTAAACTGAGTACGGCTATATGATTTCTGTTTGATAGAGCAGTTGCCAGGTAGTGTTCAAAGTGGAGGAGTGCATCTATAGTACTTGATTATTGCTTATATGTTGGTTTTTTAACACCTTACTTACACATGACAGTAAGGATATTGGCCGATGACTGCTTACTTTATATAAAGGCTTATTTGGCTTTAGTATAGGTACAATATCGGCATTTTTCCAACATTGAGGGAAAATTCCTGTGCCAAATATTGCATTAAAAAGTTGAAGTAACCTATTTTTCAGGCAAGAAGGGATATGCTTAAGCATTTGATATGAAACCCTTCGATCCAGGGGTTTTTCCTTTGACTACCATGACCACTTCTTCGAATCCAGTAAGTGTTATAGTTTTTTCAATTTCTTTGGCAGAAACAGACATTGTGACTGGATTGTACCCTGTATTTAGAACGACTGATTTTTCTGAAACGAAGTTCGCTGAAAAATTAGTGTCATTTGAGTACGAGGACCAAGTCGATGAAAGCAAGGTTTTCGGTGGTAATAGAGCAAATCTTAGTTTGCTTGTGATTGCCCGTCAAGGTTTTTATATAATGCCAAATTTGTTTTGGGTTTGATTTTGCTTTTCATACCTGAGGTAAGCAATTTTTTGGTTCCACCAAGAAACCGTGGGTTTTCGAAAGGTGGTCTTTGTTTGGGGTATGCTAAGATGAGCTGAAGATATTATTATTTTTTTTAAGGTTGCAGCTTCTTTATTTATGTTTAAGACAGTAGGCAATTCAGACGATAACTGTTCGCAAAAGGATTGAAATTTGGACCAGTTGGCACGTTCGGGAATGAATCGAGGTCTTCTTTTGATATTTTCGGCCTGTGAATTAGAAACAATCTCTGTTAGGATTGGAAAATGATCACTTCCATGTAAATCTTTGAAAGCAGTACATCTACATTTTGGAGCAAGGCTTGCGGATGATAGTGTTATGTCCACGATCGTAAAAGTTTTATGGGTAGAGAAATGCGTAGGCGAGTTATCGTTTAAAACTATGAGATTGGAGGAAAGAATAACATCTTCTATAATTTTGCCTCTTGGATTCACTACAGAAGAACCACACATTAGGCTCCAAGAGTTAACATCACCTAGTAGGATTAATGGATTGGTAATATTGTGAAGAAAGGATAAAATGTCTTGAGCTTGGAAATTCTGGTCTGGAGGGATATAAATGGCTATGTTTATTTCCAGTGCTATATATAGTTGCTATATTTGACGTAATATTAATTCGTTTGTGAGGTATTGTATATTCTTTTTTATTAATGCACATACACCCTGTTTACATGAGACGTTTTGCTCTAAATTATGAAAGTAACCATCATAAGTTTTAGGTGAGTAAGATGTTGTATTTGTTGGAATATGAGTTTCTTGTAAACAAACTATTAAAGGATTGTGGTCTTTTAATAAAAGTTGAAGTTCCTGGGAGTTGTTGCAGTACCCTTTTATATTCCACTGTAATATAGATGTCATGAGAAAAAATTTATGAAGAAAATAGTTTTATCTTTTAATTTATGTAAATTGAAATGCTAGTTTTATACACTGATGATTTTACGATTCTTCATCTGATGCCATTGCAGCATCGGTGAAGTCTCGAAGAGTTCTATTATAATTGTTGAAGTTAGTTTCAAAGTTGTCATTTGTTGTTGAGAAGTTATTAGAAGAGATGGAAGAGTTTTGCATATGTGAAAGAGAAGTTGAATCAAGTTCTCTATGAGTGAAGCTTTCGCTTAGCTCAATTGAGCCTCGTAAGTATTGTTGTATTAGGTTGTTATTGTCTTCTGACGTGTAATCAGGTGTTATACGTAAATTGTTATTAATTGATAAATTGTAATTTGTTGGTGAATTGATATTTCGTGGTGAATTACAATTAACTGTTGATTTAATATCTTTGTCTATATCAATTGAGTGAGGTGGGTATTGTTCTTGTATGTTATTATTGTCTTCTGGATTGTTATTAATCGTAAAATTGTAGTTTCTCAGTGAATCGTTATTTTCAATTTTGAAGTTTGTTGGTGGTTGCTGTCTTTTGGACTAGAAGTAAGAGGGTATGAGGATTGGTTATGCTCTGGTTTTTGAATTGTATTTGGTTTAGCAATGGAAGAGAATGAGGGAGATGACTCTGTGGAAAAGATCAAAAGTTAGAAGTATGACTCCATATGGTTGCATACGATCATTTATCTTTTTTTGAAATTTATAGACAGCATCAACACCTTGGGAACTTAGCTCATTGATAATTTCATCTTTGGAAATGGAGCATAAACTGTACCTTTATTAAAGTTAAGATATATATTGTATATATATATATATAATTGGCGCTTGTAACCGCTGAAGCGATTTTCGGCCGAGCTCCTCCTCCAATTTGTGGTTTTTGCGTCTTGATGTTTTTCCAACAAATGGAGGGACCTACAGTTTATACTAAGCCGCCTCCGAACGGCTGATGGTTTGTTTTATGAGGAGCCTTTATTTCATGTCCGAAATATACTCGGAGGGGTGGACATTCCTTGCCGAGGGGCGACCGCAATTCGAAAATTTTGCTTAATTTTTATTTTAAATTAATTTTCAATAACTTTTTTTTTTTAATGTTGGTGGCACCGGGATATGAACCCGAGCCTTCCGAATGGCAGTACGCAATGCTAACCACTCGGCTACCGCGGCCGCTCATGGTATTTAGCCTTAATAGCACAAATACCATGAAATTCTTTCAAGGCGATGAATTTTTCGGCAACGTTTTCATTATTAGCGAGTAATAGCAAATTTCCATCACGGAGCTCTGAAATCGATTGGATTTCTTTGCTAATAACATTATTTGAACGATGTACAGCAAAACAAGAGTATTGCGAAAGAGTTTTTTTTTTATCTACTGCTTCTAATACCACGAACTTGGGACTTTTTTTGTTTGCACAGCGGGTAGCTCAGGAAAGAGTTCGAATTTTTTGTTAAGTGAGTTTTTGTTTTTCTTTTTTTTTATTTTAGATTTGTCGGCTAGCAAGGCATACCGATTGCCTCCAACTAGCGGAGGCCCGGGGGGCATTGCTTTTTATTAATTTATCACTATTTGCGAAGGTATTTTTAATAATCGAGATCGGAAAAGAAAATTGAAATATGGTGAATAAACTCAAATTAAATACTCGTAAACGTGAAAATATAACCGAGAGCACAGAGAAAAGAGAGTTTCTTGTAAACAAACTATTAAAGGATTGTGGTCTTTTAATAAAAGTTGAAGTTCCTGGGAGTTGTTGCAGTACCCTTTTATATTCCACTGTAATATAGATGTCATGAGAAAAAATTTATGAAGAAAATAGTTTTATCTTTTAATTTATGTAAATTGAAATGCTAGTTTTATACACTGATGATTTTACGATTCTTCATCTGATGCCATTGCAGCATCGGTGAAGTCTCGAAGAGTTCTATTATAATTGTTGAAGTTAGTTTCAAAGTTGTCATTTGTTGTTGAGAAGTTATTAGAAGAGATGGAAGAGTTTTGCATATGTGAAAGAGAAGTTGAATCAAGTTCTCTATGAGTGAAGCTTTCGCTTAGCTCAATTGAGCCTCGTAAGTATTGTTGTATTAGGTTGTTATTGTCTTCTGACGTGTAATCAGGTGTTATACGTAAATTGTTATTAATTGATAAATTGTAATTTGTTGGTGAATTGATATTTCGTGGTGAATTACAATTAACTGTTGATTTAATATCTTTGTCTATATCAATTGAGTGAGGTGGGTATTGTTCTTGTATGTTATTATTGTCTTCTGGATTGTTATTAATCGTAAAATTGTAGTTTCTCAGTGAATCGTTATTTTCAATTTTGAAGTTTGTTGGTGGTTGCTGTCTTTTGGACTAGAAGTAAGAGGGTATGAGGATTGGTTATGCTCTGGTTTTTGAATTGTATTTGGTTTAGCAATGGAAGAGAATGAGGGAGATGACTCTGTGGAAAAGATCAAAAGTTAGAAGTATGACTCCATATGGTTGCATACGATCATTTATCTTTTTTTGAAATTTATAGACAGCATCAACACCTTGGGAACTTAGCTCATTGATAATTTCATCTTTGGAAATGGAGCATAAACTGTACCTTTATTAAAGTTAAGATATATATTGTATATATATATATATAATTGGCGCTTGTAACCGCTGAAGCGATTTTCGGCCGAGCTCCTCCTCCAATTTGTGGTTTTTGCGTCTTGATGTTTTTCCAACAAATGGAGGGACCTACAGTTTATACTAAGCCGCCTCCGAACGGCTGATGGTTTGTTTTATGAGGAGCCTTTATTTCATGTCCGAAATATACTCGGAGGGGTGGACATTCCTTGCCGAGGGGCGACCGCAATTCGAAAATTTTGCTTAATTTTTATTTTAAATTAATTTTCAATAACTTTTTTTTTTTAATGTTGGTGGCACCGGGATATGAACCCGAGCCTTCCGAATGGCAGTACGCAATGCTAACCACTCGGCTACCGCGGCCGCTCATGGTATTTAGCCTTAATAGCACAAATACCATGAAATTCTTTCAAGGCGATGAATTTTTCGGCAACGTTTTCATTATTAGCGAGTAATAGCAAATTTCCATCACGGAGCTCTGAAATCGATTGGATTTCTTTGCTAATAACATTATTTGAACGATGTACAGCAAAACAAGAGTATTGCGAAAGAGTTTTTTTTTTATCTACTGCTTCTAATACCACGAACTTGGGACTTTTTTTGTTTGCACAGCGGGTAGCTCAGGAAAGAGTTCGAATTTTTTGTTAAGTGAGTTTTTGTTTTTCTTTTTTTTTATTTTAGATTTGTCGGCTAGCAAGGCATACCGATTGCCTCCAACTAGCGGAGGCCCGGGGGGCATTGCTTTTTATTAATTTATCACTATTTGCGAAGGTATTTTTAATAATCGAGATCGGAAAAGAAAATTGAAATATGGTGAATAAACTCAAATTAAATACTCGTAAACGTGAAAATATAACCGAGAGCACAGAGAAAAGAGAGAACGATCAGCTTGGCACAAGTGACAGTCGGAGACTGTAAGCACATCATATAAATTCAAAATCTTTAGAAAACTTTCGCAAAAAAGATCCAGTCTGATATTGAAATTGATTTCCTGTGGACAGACTTCTTTAAATTAATAAAGTTATAAAAGTTGTTTAATTTAATTGTTTAATAAAACCGCCCAATTGTTAATTATTTCTTAACATAAAAGTTATTTTCAGGAAATATCAAACACTATAGAATTTTTCGAAAATCTAAGGTTTTAATTTCTTCTTTTATTACTTATTCCACTTTTGACTCTTGTTTCGACTTTCTTTAAATTACTTACCGTTCGAAGTTCGTTCCCTCTTCAAGAAATTTGGAGATAAAATCCTCCACCGCTGCAGCCCACAACACATACTTTCAAATGTAATGAGGTTAATATATGTACATATGTATCTCCTTTTCTTTGGTATTAGACACTCCATGAATTTTTCGATTCAAAAAGTAAAGTACTGGAAAGACCTTATTATAAGAGCTGGAGAACTAAGAACAGAAGGTACAATTTTTTACATGAGTGGACAACTGTTGGCGTATGCCAATTATATTGACATCATTAAAAAATCGCGCCGTAAATTCTGGACTGGAAAAGGAATACAGAATCAGTTTTTCTAACAGCTGCTACTTTGGCCTGAGCAGGCAATTGTAAGTAAAGTCCAGTCTAGACAAACAAATACCGAACTCCACAAGTCGCTCATCCGTCCTCTGTATGCCGTAAAAACCTGGACGATCATACAATCCGATAAATCAACTTCAGGAGCTTTCGGAGGAAACGTTTTTGCGAATTTATTGTCCTCTGTGTGTGGGCGACAGCGAATACCGCAAACAAGACATATGACGACATTGACAAAGGTATGTAGTTCAGCGAATTAAGAGGCATCCGCTTTGAAAGTATTCGATACTGTAGCAGAAAGAAGAATACCTACATTTCGTTGAAGCGAAAAGGAAGATAAAATTTGTTTTCGGCAACGGGTATGGGGCGAAGCCCGTACCTTCAGAAAGCTGCGAAAGCAAATTACCTACTATTTTTCTTGCCAAAGGTTCAACCTAACAAGAACATAACCGTAAAACCGAACCGACATACTGGATTTGCTTAATATTGTGTCCGCCAGTAACCAATCGTTTAACTCGTCGGCGACACAATGATTCGATCAGTGCTAGTTAGCTGGACAAAATTAATTCATTACATTTTATATAGTATCATATGGCTGTAAAAGATGACTAGATGATATAAACAATCGGGGTTTATCATTTTCAACATATTTATAAAATATATTTGTGGCTTTACGTGACTTTTCTGTGTTGTGTTCTCTGAATCGTCTTTTTTTCGAGCTTCCTGTAGTTCCTCCGAAAGCTCGACAAAATTTTATCAAAGTCGTTTAACGATTCCTGATCTCTACTTACATATTTATTTTCGTAAACCTTATAAAATTTTCAAATTAAGTAAAATCAATATTATAACCAGAAGACAAAGCCCGAAGAAGGGGAATAATTTCGAATTCCGCGTTATTTTTTACGCTAAATATAAACACTTTTAATTTACTAATAGTGTTTTCCCTAGTTTGTTCTGCCGGATCCTGATTACTGTTTCAGAACAACCCACTACTTTTAGTTATTGTCATATATTTTTTCCTTGTTACGCAAGCACCACACTTGTCTTAATATGTAGCGGAGTGTTTTCCGGTGTTAGAAGAATTACTGAAATGCTGCACAGAGGCGGTAAGTGTCGAGCGAGTATTCAGAGTGCATATACGACATTTATACATGGTTGTTCCATCATTGCTTTATTTACTCTGTCTTATTCGTATATTTTACGCTAAACATTAGATCTTTTATAAAAACTCATTGTACTCAATACTTGTGGTAATACAACATATTTGGGTTTACCATTGACTTTGGTCCACTTCCCGGGGAGAGGAATAGTCCGACATTTTGAATAAGCCAGTCCCCAGTCCACCTATTGTATTTACCCAATTTAAAGTAAATGGAACAATAAAATTTTTTTAATAGGTCAGCCTCTGGTCCACTTCCCTGACCTTCCTGTTAATCTAAGCAAAGGCCACCTATGTACCGAGTTTTATGTAAATCGTGCTATAAATGAAATTTTTTTCGAATAAGTCGGTCCAGTTCCCGAAAAAACCTTTCCAGTAATTATAGAAACAATCTATCGGCCGGGAGCTTTTGGAGACCATTGGTTCCGTACACTCGTAACACCCGTTACAAACGGATATAAAAGTCGAATAGGTCAATCCCCGGTCCACTTTCCGAAGTTCCTGTATTGACGGAACTCACTCCATCGTGCGACCAATAGACGGTTGACCCCCACTTGGTGATAGAAGGGAGAAAATTTCGTTTAGGGTTATATGTATTTTTTAATGTCTGACTAAAAACTGCGGAAAAATAGGGGTTGGTGATGGAAGGGTGAAAATTTAGGTTTTTATGTATTTTGAAATGTTTCATCATAAAAAAAATTCATTTAAATCGGCCAAACCGTTTCGAGTATTGGGTCTAACGCTGTAAGACGAGTATTTTATTTATTAGATATATTTTTATGTGAAATCGGAATTTCGCCAAAGTGTTAAATTGAAGTATTTTTATTGTATTAATTTATTGGTTTCAAGTGTTCTTAAGCATATCTATAGTTTCTTTGTAAATTTTGCAATAATTATAATAACGTCAACAAGTTCTGTTTTGAAGTTTTCATTTGTGTCTATTTTCAGTACATTTCAAGAGTCGCTTGAAAGCTGTCAAGGGATAAAAAAATATATATGTATGTACATACGTGTATGTAAATGCAGCGGCGCCAAAGGAGATTTAAAAAATAAATTTAATTTATTCAAAAACATTTTAAAATGTATTATTTAAATTTTTGTAACAGGTTTTAAAATAAATTGAATTGAAACTAATAAAATATTTGTACTGAATTCGAGTTTGTTGGTAATAGAGTCTGCAATGGGTGTAAATGATGGATTAATATACTCAGATACATATGTACATATGTATATTAGTCGGTAATGAATGCAACTGATGAGCTCGTATCACCAAATATGCCTGTTATTCTGTGCCGAAATTACTAGAACATCGTTGTGTTAAAATTCAGCGACGAATTCGAGACATTTGCATGCATTATCTTTACCAACCGGACTTGGTGTTTTTGTCTTCGTATTCTGTTCGAATATACCGGTGCACCGGTGTTTCTGATAATACCTTACAGAAGCGACAAGTTTCATTGGAGCAGATTCCGAGCCTGTACCTATGCTTACTCAGTCTGCAATGTCTTGTTAGATATCCTGTTAGTATTCTTAAGTTATTCTTACTAAGTAATATTATAACTATACATACATATATAACCATATATATAGAAATTTTTATAAAAGTATTACATGCCAAGTAGAATCCAAATATGCTGTGAAGATATTTTCGATATTTGTTATCAAATTTATAAACTAACTTGTAGGTTTTACCATTTGACAACTGCCCTGTTTCTCCTTGGTAAAAAGGAAATATTGCTTTTCACAGATCATAATTTTTTATCAATTTAAAAAATTAACTTTATTCATTGGTTCTAGACATATTCAATGAAAATTAAGTATCATCGATTTAGATTATCAGGCGTTACAGAAACCGAATGTTGTCGGAATCAGAATCGAAACCGACAAAATTCTGCTGAAGTGGTCACACATTGCAATTATTGATTTGCATGTCGGTTTCATTTTCGAAACAGAATTTTTGTCGATTTTAGGTGTTATAGAAATAAACCGCGCAGTCATTCGTTGACAGATTTGTGTACAAACTTCTTGCAAGCGGAAATTTAATAAAAATGTAAGTCATGAACAATGGATTTAACAACCAGCAATGCCTGGAATATGGTACTTGAAGTAAAAATGGTCACGAGTTATAATCATCGAGACTCTAGGTCGCGCTAAGGAGATATTTGAGTCCCACAGACCGTGAATAGGAGCCTTCTGCCAAAACCGCAGTGTGGCTACAAATTGGAGCATGGGTGGGATAGGACAGCCTATCTAAATTGTCTTCAAGGGCATCCAACACTATTACAAAGGCTTATTTGATTAAACGATATTGATCTACGTATCTTCATATGTACAAACAAATTTTGTAACAGCAAATGTAAAAGTAGAAAGCAAATTGCACTTACATCAACTTTGGCAGCTCCAGCGTTATTGCTTTTGTCCCTTACAATTTTGCGCTTTATTTTCTGGAATGCTATCACTGCCGAAGTCATTTTATTTTTAGTTAATAATCAGAAATGTGTTAAAACCAGTACAAAAATTAAATTGAATTGCTGAGGTGTTTGCACAAGTGTGAGGACAACTGATTCGAATATCGGTTTTGCTTATCTTCGAAAAAAGCAAAATCAAGTCGGTTTCATAACACCATGTCAAACAGATATTGCTTTTCAACTCCGATAAATAAGCAATTCTGTGTAGGTTTCTATAACACCCCTGAATGTTTTCAAATATTCACCAAATTGAGTTATTTAGGGCTGTCATGGAATCCAATTGCTGCCGGAATTGGAATCGAAACCGACAAAAAAAAATTGCTTTGGTGTCATGAAATCCGATGTTATCGGTTTTATGTTCGAATCGGAATTAGTGTCGGTTTTAGGTGTCACAGAAACCAATATTATCGGTTTTGTTATCGGTAACAATCCAAGCAACTTACCGCTATTGTGTAAACGTTTTTTTTCCACTTGCAGTTACAAATTAAGTAGAAATGTGAGTAAATGGTGGTTTTGAATAATAATAAATATTAATTATCTTATATTCTTATTCATAATAGGAGAAAACATAAAAATGCAACACAAAATACAAATCTAATTGAATTTATGGAAAAATATCCCGATATTGCGAAGGGGTTTACAAAACGGGACAAACCAAGCGTTGATGCTCTTTGGCAGCAATTAACCGATTCTCTCAACGGTGCTGGTCCACCGCAAAAAGATGTGAATGCATGGAAGAAGGTAAATGATTATTGGTAATAAAAATTTGATTGTGCTTTTAAATTGTAGTTTTTTATATATGTATTTACAGACGTAGACGGAATGGAAAAGCGATATCAGGATAAAACTTGCACAAAACAACGCCTTTTCCAAATTTCAACTGACCCAAACGGAAGAGGTCATAGTGCGAATTTGTGGCATGACAAAGTCTGTCGTAGATGTGGCTGGCAATGCACCCGGTCTTACCAACGAAAGTGGCGTTGACATGCCATCAAAGCCATCGAAGCGGCAAACGCCTCCAGTTGCAAGCACTCCTAAAAGGCCAAGGAGTGAAACCACTGGGGAACGCTTGAAAAAATTCCTTCATGAGGACAACGACAGAAAGTCGGAGATAAATGAAAGATTGGCCGACCTCGTGCACATTGAAAAAAAAAAACGCCAGCAGCCTCAGACGAGTTTACAAAGCTATTGAAAACGGCAACAATTTCATAGCAACTGCCGTTATAAATACTGAAATTTTGCGGGCACTGAAGGAAAAAAATTAAATTAAAAAGCAGCAACGCGAACTTGAGCTGATTTGATTACGAGAAGCAAAAAAAAAAAGTAAAAGTAAAAGTAGTAAGATTCAACGCTCTCTTCAATACCATTTGATGGTCTTGGTAGATCGTCTAGGTATAATTCTACGTTGTACTCTCTGCAGATGTTATGCAGCGCGCAGCAGACATTCACAATTTTCACCACTTTTTCTGGCCGATAATGCAACGAACCTAATAAGCAGCGAAAACGCCCTTTCAGCACTTCTTTTGTTCGTTCCACAATATTTCGAACTGATGAATGGGCCAAGTTAAATTTATATTCCTTGGAATTGTAAAGTGGATCTCTATATGACGTTAATAAAAAAGGTTCTATGACATATCCGCAATCTCCCAATAACTTAGATGCCCGGTCACCTGAATCATACATCCTAAGAAAATATTTTCTGGCGTTACTAATGTTCCATACGAATGAGTCATGGCTAGAGCCGGGATACCAAACATCAACCATTCGAATTTTCATGTCACCATCACTAATCGAAATGTAGGTAAACATACATAAATCAACACTTGTATATAAGTCCGTTTTCACGACTATTTACAATCATGGCATTCATTCTGAAATATCCCTTTCGATTATAAAATAGATGTTCATCAAGACTCGGCTTGATGATTTTGATGTATGTCCCGTCGACGCAACCAATTATTGAGGGAATTTTAAACTTTGAATAAAAATAGTCCCTCAATCTGCATTTTTCATTGAAGTCCATTTCAAGTTTCACCCAATGCGGACAAATTAACTTATTTATAACTGTAAGCACATCATCGAAAATCGTTGACACCGTGCTTCTATCTACACTTATGCTATAATCATTCCCAACTGATCTTTGATAAGATCCTTCACCTAAAAATCGCAATGAAGCTGCTAGCTGCAGTACTGGTGGAACCTTCAACCGTCTCAAGTGACCGTCAATGGTATCAAGTACCATTCGGAAAGCCTCTTTATTTAGACGATAATACGCTATGAAACTGCAAATATGCTACAAGTATTAAAAAGCCTTAAAATTAAAATAAATGTACTAACGCTGTATTGGGCAGCTCAAGTAGGTTACTGCAATCTCGCAAAATTTTTCTTTTAACTTTCTCACTACTGCTTTCTTCCAGAAACATAAAAGCCACAACTGCAGATGCCATATTTCACTCGTTTATTTATTTTTCACTATTAAAGCAATTAAATCAATTAAATTTATAAAATTTTGTGAAACAAATTTGCATTGAAATTGTCGATACACATACAAGCACGCGAAACAGCTGATTCGAACATCGGTTTTGTTTCATTTCGAAAAGAGCAAAACCGACACGATTTCATGACACCAAATGAAATCAATATCGGTTTGCAATTCCGATAAAAAGCAAAACCGACTTGGATTCCATGACAGCCATAATTAATTAATTGAGAGAGAGTGTCAAGCAAATTTGTAACAGTTGATTTTCCTTTACCCGTGTTGGGAATTGGAAGATAGTAAGGAGATCGAAAACTTCGAGAATTACTTGAATACTTTGATTTAAAAAATTCCGCAAACATATTAGAAATACTTAGGCTGTCACATGGCATTAGTCGATTTGTATTTCATGGCAGACGGAAAGGTAAAAAGCTTGCGCTTCGGATTGTGTAAAATATTTGTCTTAACCTTTGTTATGTAATCATTATAACATTTTTTGTTATTTAAGTAATGTATGTAAATGTAAGCCTCTTTTCTTGAAAGTTTTAAAAGCTTCTATTCTTTAAGCAACATAACTCCTTTGTAAACCACGAATTCATGTATTTTATCTAAAATCTTGCCAAAGTGGTTAGGAACTAAATTAATTTGATTGAGGCATAATTCTTATTAAATATGATTGATTAGTAATTGAAGGAGCATTACCGTTAATAGGTTTCCATGAGGTAAATGGCAAATTGAAGTCAGCCAAAACAATCAAGGATTCGGATTGTTTTACTAACGTGAATGCATTTTTAAATTAACAAGCATGCTGTATGTATACAGATACATATGTACATACGTATGTCCGACCGGGGAGGTATATAAGATAGCGCTATATACATATGTACGTACATATGGTACATGTAATTACTAGCGGAAAGCACTCGTATGCATTTAAATTCCGCGTAATCTACAATAGGAACAACAACTATGTATTAAATTTGTTTTATCAAAATCGTGAGGTTTAGGCCATATCTCGGTAAATGATATGATGTTGAAGTTACAATGTAGACTACTTACAAAGAAGTCAGTCAGTTAGTTAGTCCTATTAATAACTCGAACATTTTGATAATATAAACTTATAGAGAGATATATGTTTAGTTCTTTGACTCCCCGTTTTTGTGAGGAAATTTAGCGATAATTTCTTTATTACTAAGGAAGCTTCATGTGCACAATAAGAATTATACTCGTACTTATACAGAAAATGAGTGCTATACAAATATTTCCTAGAGAACTAAAGCATCCCGTAGCATGATCGTGACAAATTCGAATCACACAATAACAATCAGCTACCATAGGGTTGCTACTTTCTTCTGGCAAACTGTGGAAAATAAACGTATTGTACATACGTGTAGGTTTTGGTTTTTTTGTATATGGGTTGTTTATGTACCATTGCACGGATAGGAAATCCTTGCAATACCCCTTATGAAAGATCAAATTGAAAAATTTTTATTAATAATACATTTATATAAATAAATTAATACAATTAATAAATATTATGTTTTAGTAACTTTTAACCAGACCATATTGTATTCGAAATAAAAGAAAATATGTTAGAATGTTATTTTTCGTATGTATGTACCTATACACTCCATAATGTAACCCTCTTTAAGTACTCCATGGAGTAACTAATTTCATGTTTATATTCCCTGATTACACGGATGTTGTGCTCTTATGTACTTATGGTACATTAAATATAAGTACAAGTCTATGACCAGTTATAATCATTATATTAATTAATAATATGCAGATATATTTTTCTTTACATACATACACATGTACACATCTATACGAGTATACAGATGCGTGCTGGTAGGGAAACTCCAAATTGGTTGATATTTTGGTTTCTACAGAAAGCATTTTAGCTAAATGTTTTAAAGAAAATTCTGCATATTTTTTATTGTAAATTAGCCAATTTCTTTCTTTATTATTGTTGTAAGAGAACTTTTATAAAATGAAGTCATTCAACGATTTCAAAGTCAAAAATAGGTCGTGCAACTAATTAACAACGAGGTCTTTGTTGCTTAGAAAAATGCTTTTTTTAATTTTTTAATTAATATTTTTTACTGTCAATTACGGCATGACATCTACGAGGCATTGACTCCACTAAACTTTTGCCAATGTCCTTTCGTATAAGATTCTATTCTTGGGTAAATTTTTCGTACAGATCCAGGAAATTTTCAACTTTATGGGAACGAACTCTTTTTTCAAATGTGTCGATAGTGCGGACTGTATGAAGACCAGTCTAATCAAGTCACCATATTTTTTTAAAATCATTGCTTTGTGTTACGCGCAGTATGTTTTGGATCATTATTCGGCTGATAAATCCACGTCCATGCGCTCATCGATTTTGCAAATAGACTCAACGCCCCGCCACGACATCGCACCCCAAATCATTATTCAACCACCACCATATTTTAAAGTATTTGGGCCTGTGGACATAAGTATTTCCATCTGAAGGCACCCTATTTTTGTTGGTTTCATCAATACCCTTTTCCACTCGTTTGCTGTCCAATGACGGTTCTTTCGATTGCGTTCGGAGTGTAATGGCTTCTTCTTTGAAACTCTTCCAAAGAGTCCTGCCTCGCGTAACCATCTTTTTACGGTATCTACAGCATAGGACTTTCTTCAAAAACCGTAACTCGAACTTCATCCGCCGTCTTGCGGGGGTTCTCTTTCGACTCCCGGATAATCAATCCGTCCTCCCGAATAGTCCATTTCTACACTTAAGAATTTTACAAAAAATATCATATAATTTATAGGGACAAATCGTTGTTAATTATTGGCCCGCATCTGTATGTATGTAAAATGCAGGTTTACGGCAGTATTTTTGCTATTTTTAAGGTATACGTACATATGTACATATTACATACGAGTACATCAAGGTGTTTCAAATAAAGCCAAGTTACTCAATGAAATAACTCGATATATTGTAGTAGTAGCGACCGCGGTAGCCGAGTGGTTAGCATTGCGTACTGCCATACGGAAGGCTCGGGTTCAAATCTTGGTACGACCAACATCCAAAATAAAAAATTAAGTAAAATTTTCTAATTGCGGTCGCTCCTCGACAGGGAATGTCAACCCCTTCGAGTGTATTTAAGACATGAAATAAAAGGTTCCTCATAAAAAAACCCTCAGCCGTTCGGACGTGGCTTAGTACAATATAAGCTGTAGGTGCCTTCATTTGTTAGAATAACAGCAAGACGCAAACCACCAGATAGAGGAGGAGCTCGGCCGAAAATCGCTTTTAGAAAATTTAACTTAATTTTTTATTTAAAATAATTTTCCATAACTTTTTGGATGTTAGTACGACACTAGGATTTGAGCCCGAGCCTTCCGAATGGCAGTACGCAATGCTAACCACTCGGACACCGCGGCCGCCAAATAATACAATAGGATTACAAAATTAGAGTCAAGTGCATATTCGTATCGCTTTTAACAAGGTTAAAGTGTACGATTTATACCGGCTGAACATTTTCCTTATATTTTTTTTGGGAGAGCAAAACACTTACTGTCTTAATTATATTTATATAAAAATCTTATGTCCGCATGGAAAAATCCAGTAATTTCCAAAAATCTCCAAAAGTAACCGACCGAATGGCTTGAATTAAAAATTTTGGGAAGTGGACCGGGGACTGACCTATTCGAAAAATTCTTATTTATGATTCGATTTACTTGAAATCCGGTACATAGGTAGCTTTTTGCTTAAGTTAACAGGAAGACTACACCTCCCTCCGGGAAGTTAACCGGGGACAGACGTATTCCAAAAAAAAACTTATTAATGGATCGAATTACTTGAAATTCGGTACATAGACGTGTGTTGCTCAGGTTAACAAGAAGACTTTTCTACCAGGAAGGACAAAGAACCGACTAGCCAGGCCATTCCCCTCTCCAGGAAGTGGACCAATGTCAATGGTTAAACCAAAAACGTTGTACTTCCACAAGTATTGAGTAAATAAAATTATGATAAAAATATATCCTATGATTAATTTATCATACATTCAGTGAGTATGAGCGACAGCGAAGCGTTGCAAGGTACACCTAGTTCTAACTGAAATTTCTCACCGCACAGAGCTAATGATTGCAATAATATTTATTTCATTTTAGATGCCGGAATTAAAATCTTATCTTTTTGCATCTTCCCTGCTTTTTTTAGCGATTGCCCTCCGACAACTGTATCTACATATCGTCATTAAAGATAAATAGTGGCTTACAAACCGTAGTATGTATGTCAATAAATCATTCGAAATCAGAGTTTTGGTGAAATATTATCCGGGGAGGGCAATGGATGAAATGTTATTTTCTGCAAATTATAGTCTAATTGAGGAATTGATTGTTAGGTATTTTGAAGGCACAGTGTTCTGTTTTTACAATAATGCTTTCTGCAACCTCCGAAATCGACGAACTAAATTAATTATTAATTAATTTAATTAAATATTAGTCGCACTTAAAAGGAAAAAATTATTCTATCTGAATATGCCTGGCTTTTATATAAAAGAAATCCAATAATTTTTTGTAATGTCCAGTAAACATTGTCAGCTAATAGGGGGAAAATGTTTCGAACTGATTTTTCCCTTTATTCAATAATTCTTTTTTATTTAAGAAAAACTTAAACCAAGCATTTACCTACAGAAAACTAACTAAAACTGACAACTAAAATTTTCTCCGATCGGTATTTTCCGATAAATTGAAATACAGTACGCCTAGTTCGTTGAATGCTAATACAGTTTCAGATAAATTAATTTCGATAGGACTTCAAAATATTATTTGATATACAGGTGTGGACAGCTAATTAGAAACGATGCCTATTTTATATGGAATGACCTTTTTCCCCATTAAAGCACGCATTTTCATTATTTGTTTTCTAATTTTATTTAAACATATATAAAACTTAAAATCGTATTCTAAGCAATTTATTCAAAATTCATTTTTAGAAATTTTTTTTTACAAAAACATGTGAAATCCATGAATTGAGTGCGACACCTAATTAGAAACGAAAATGTTTTATAGGAAAAAAATAATGATATTAATATAATATGTTTACTTTTAGTTAGTATTTTTTCCATCACAAATCTTGAGATAAATTTTTAATTGATTTTAAATAATAAATTTTAGACAAATATTTACCAAAAACTAGTAATATTATTACTAAAACAACGAAACGTTGTGAATATGTTTCAATCGTTTCTAATTAACTGTCGCACTTTATTTTCTTTACACCAAGTAATACATGTACAAAGTGGGGAAGTAATAATACGACTTGAAATGCAGAACTACAAATCTGGGGGCTTTGAGTAGTAAATAGAGTAACACAAACAATGCAAGTGTCGTTTTAAGAAAACTTAACGGTAAATTTCCATATTTTACTATTATTCCCAACAAGCACTTACAAGAAGAGAGCATAAGGTTTGGACGTTAGCCTATATCATTTTATTGGTTAAGAGTTAGTTAAAAGTTCAGAGTTCTGTGAAATACAAATCTTTAATAAAAAATGCTGCCTACATTTCGGCGCACGAAAAAATTCATACAGACACAGTATTTTAACAGAAGTGATCTTTTGGGAGATGCAATTTTCAATTTGATATTTCATATATGTACCATATGTACATCTATATTCAATATTGTTTCTCAAATATAGAAATAACTATGGGGCTACATATATACTATGAATATCTGTGGATTTTTTTGAATAATTTGGTACTGTTTTTGTATATATTGGTTTAATTTATGGAAGGTACTCAAAATTAACCTCAAATGGTGTTGACGTTAATAACAAATTTCCAATAAAAGAAAAGGGCTATTCATTATCACTTCATTAATTTTTCTAAGAGTCTATTTTTTTGCAAACGGTATCCATCTACATATAAACATATCTAATAATAAATTGTCACAGTGTTAGATATGATACTCCTCCGAAACGGCTTGACCGATGAATTTAATGAAATTTTAGGTGCGATTTCAGTAGGTGTGACAATAACATAATATCTATTTTTCACACCGGGAAGAGCACCTGGGATTGATCTATACGAAAAATTTAATTTATAGTTCGATTTACTTGAATTTTGATACATAGGTACCCTTATGCTTAGTTTAGCAGGAACATTACTTTTGTTTCCACGAATAGTACTCAGGGCCGATCAATTAGAAAAAATCGTTTCTATGGTTTGGATTAAAATATAAAATATTTTCGGAAGTGGACCAAAGGTCACCGAGCAGATATTTGATTGGCTTGGTCCATTCCACAACCCAATAGATGACATCATTCGTTGACTTAAGCAGAAGCTTTGTTGAAAGACACGACCATGCGTATACGAGATCCATTTCCTTGCATTTACGTGCGTAAAAGCCATCAATTATGCAGAATTGATATATTGTATCCAAGTGAGAGAAATATAACTCTCAGAACGAGACATGTGGTTAATTTTTAATACATATGCGATCTCACTCAATGATAAACCCTCATGTTGATAACAACTCATAGTTTTTCCTGAATTAATAACGATTGGACCGAAATAAAATTCAACTTTATTAAGGGAATGTCGGGGACTGATTCATGCGAGATAATCTTAGTTACGATTCGATTCACTTGAAATTGAACTTGTTGGTAGCTTATCGTTTAGATTAACATGCGGAAACTGGTTCTTAATAATTTTATTTATGGTTCAATTTGCTTGAATTTTTTTTTTATTTTCGTCCGTATGGGCTGCTTGAACTTTTCTTATCTGAAACCGCTTAGTTTAATTTAAGTAATTTTATGAGAACTGCTCATGTTCGCGTGTTCGAAAACCATCATTGTTCTTTGCACTTCCTTGCCTACTACCATATTGCTTCCTGCTGATCGAGTTTATTCAAAGAATTCTCATTCAGATTTGAATATAAAGGCATGTAAAGGCGAGGCGAAGTTCGCTGGGTCTGCTAGTTATATATAAAATAAAATAAATGTTTGTCTGTGTGTCGCTTAAAGACTCCGAAACCCTGTGAAGTGTATTTCCGGTAAGTGACCTGGGACCGATTTATGCAAAAAAATATTTATTTGCGGTTTACTTGAAATTTATATCTATAAGAGTGTACAGCTGCGTGTACGCCGATGGTATCGACATTATTGGCCTCAACAACCGCGCCGTGAATTCTGCTTTCTCCAGACTGGATAAGGAAGCGAAGGATATGGGTCTGGTAGTGAACGAGGGCAAGACGAAATATCTCCTGTCATCACACAAACAGTCATCGCAATCGCGACTTGGCTCCCATGTTATTGTTGACAGTCATAACTTCGAGGTCGCAGATAATTTCGTCTATGTAGGAACCAGCATCAACACCAATAATATGTATTTTGCCTTGAAAACCAACGCAGAATCACTCTTGCCAAAAGGTGCTACTTTGAACTAAGTAGGCAATTGAAAAGTAAAGCCCACTCCCGATGAACGGACACCAAACTCTACAAGTCCCTCATCGTTCCCGTTCTGCTATATGGTGCGGAAGCATGGACGATGACAACATCTGATTAGTCGGCGTTAGGAGTTTTCAAGAGAAAGGTTTTGCGTAAGATTTATGGTCCTCTACGACTTTACAACGGCGAATATCGCAGACGATGGAACGATGAGATGTACGAGTTATACGACAACATTGACACAGTTCAACGAATCAAGAAGCAGCGACGCTATAATCACGTAAGCGGTGTCTACGCCAGTAAAGTAAGTAAAGATAGCCTTTTAGCTAAATTAAGATAAGGGACACGGGCAGCTTTTCGCTTAAATTTACAAAAGGGATAATATTTTTTCCGGGTGGGAGATACAAATCTTTTTGATTGAAATAATTTAGGGATCGATTTTGTTGATTTTTTTACGACTTAGGTATCCTTTTGTAAGTATAGACAAACGGAAGTTGAGCACGGAGTAAGTTCGATTTGCTTAAAAATCATTACGTTGCTATATTTTGTCGGACGCGGTAGCAGAAGACCAGGGTTCAGATCCTGGTACGACAAATATTAAAAAAATTTATAGAAAATTAATTTAAATAAAAAATTAAGTTAAATTTTTTAAAAGCGGTCGTCGATGCATAAAAGCTTAATGTTAAAAGCAAAATTTTCACTGCTTGATTTCTGCAAAAGCAAATAATTAATCAACAATATTTATTTTCATAAGTTTTTTTTGCGGCCGTACTATTAATTTTTTGTTATAAGTTTTCTAGTGAGCTAAAGGCTGGTTTAGCCATTCGAAGGCGGCTTAGTATAAATTGTAGGTCCCTACATTTGTTAGAAAACTTCAAGACGCAAAACAACAAATCTGAGCAGGAGCTCGGCCGAAAATCGATTCAGCGGTTGCAAAGCGCCAATTATATATATAAAGGGTGGTTAAATTGTAAGGGCCGATGTTGAATGTGAACCACACCTAAACGCCAAGTTTTTTTCCGAATTTAATTTGACATTTCTCTATTTCAGACATACTCAATTTGAACCATGGAGAGATACACAATCCAACAACGTGTTAAAGTTATCCAGACTTATTATGAAAATTTTCGAAGAAAATCATCTTCAGTGATGAGGCACATTTTCACCTCAGTGGATTCGTCAATAAACAGAATTGCCGCATTTGGGCGAATGAGAATCCAAGAGTGATTGTCGAAAAACCAATTCACCCACAAAGAGTGACTGTTTGGTGCGGTTTATGGGCTGGCGGCATCATCGGGCTGTATTTTTTCCAAAATGAGGCCGGTCAGGCAGTTACTGTGAATGGTGTTCGCTATCGTGAGATGATAACGAATTTTTTATGGCCACAATTGGAAGATATGGATGTGGACGATATATGGTTTCAGCAGGACGGTGCCACTTGACACACAGCTAACGAAACAATGGCTCTTTTGCGCAACAAATTCAATGGCCGTGTTATCTCACGTAATGGCGATGTCAATTGGCCCCCAAGATCATGTGATTTGACACCGTTGGACTTTTTTCTCTGGGGTTATTTGAAAGAAAAGGTGTACGTCGATAAGCCAGCAATAATTCAAGAGCTAAAGGATGAGATAATTCGGCACATTAACGGCATAGAAACTCCATTATGCCTCAGCGTCATCGAAAATTTGGACCATCGTATGGAGGTGTGCCGCCGAGGTCGCGGCGCTCATTTGGCCGATATTTTGTTACATATATAATTGAGTAATACAAATATATCATAATAAAATAAAATTTCAATAATTTCCTAAATAGTTTGTGTTTTATTAAAAATCAACATCGGCCCTTGAAAATATATAGAAATAGATATAAAGGGTGGTTAACTTTATATCTATAAAGGCTGGTTTGTTTGTATGAATTGAATATTTGGTATACAACAAAGAAAAATGGTAGAAGTGACAGCTGTTTCGGAGATCAGACTTCTTATGACAGAGATCGAACGAACGGATCCTGACTTAAAAGGCGAGTGTTCTACAACTGCGCCAACATCAGCCATGTACCTATTGTTGTATTATTCAATTCATTATTAACCAACAACTATTAAGTGCGCTAATTTAGTCGCTATTTTTCTTAATAATGGTTAATAGGTGGTTTTTGAATCCTATATATTTACTTTCAGGCGTTAATTTTCTCCAAGTACATTATTTTCACAAACCTTTCAATGCGGCTTCTAATTTTACTTTTTATTTTTTCCAAAACGTATTTTGCTCTAATTTGGGATAGACGAAATCTACGAAGAAAAACTTCTTCATGTTTCTCAAACAAATTTATTTGTGTCCTGCGCGTTTTCCTTTTATTTATTATTTTACTATTGGCAGCCATCAAAATAAGCATAACTTAATTGGCAGATGCGCCTTAACCGGACATCTTGAAAACGAATATTATGCCACCTTCCGAATAAGCTATGATTAAGTGCTTAACCGGAGATAGTGAAAACGGCGCTTAGACTTTTATTAGCTGTTCTGTGATTGAATACGAATGAATTGAGCAAATCAATTTCATTGGAAATATTGTGAGATTCGAATTGCTTTTTGATATCTAATAACTTAAAAGGCATTTTTTACGTCTTTCCCGTTTATCCCATTTATCTCAAAAGCGACAAGCAATCGGCCGATATACCATACATACACCTCAGGCACCGAAGAAAAGAGCATTATTAGCGTCAGAATCAGACGATCAACGAGTAAATCTTCGAGTACATGCGACTGTGACTCGTTCATTTTTTTTTTTGCAAAATTTCCAGATGGTAAATCCCAATATTTATCATATTTAACATCTTCGAATTGTATAAATACGAGTACATGTAGTAGCAAAAGCAATGGCGTACACATTGTTTTGGCTTCGTGCTGTGCACACTTGTGTTAATTTGTTGGTTTAATTGACTACTTGGATTTTTTATAGTGGACTTTTACTTTGGATTGCCAACTACTGCTACTCTTACGGGCTTCGATACCTACTTCTTTTTATGAACGCTAACTAACTAGTAAGTTTGAGCTTTAATAATTGTTATATTAGACTATAATTAAGTCTATAGGTATATTTTTTCTTAGATCACATCATGCCCAGAAAGAAAAATACTGATGTATGGGAAAACTATTTGCATTCGGCAACCAGTAAAACAGTAAAATGCAAACCCCGGGAAAAAGTTTACCAATTTGGCAATGTCTGCAAGATGACCAGCCATCTGAAATGTTTTAGATGTCCAACTGTTATTAAGAACAAACTATGTAAAATACCTGTTACTAGCGCAACTGCCAGAAATGTGCACTTGTAAAATATGTATTATATCACACCATGAAATGTCACTTCATAACAGCTACAATCAACGCAATTAAGGTATCACCAACTTCTGTATTGCAAAACCCGAGCCTATTTTTGTTAAAAGGCTTAATACTCTTGCAAACCGGCATACAAGCCAATATGTATCTCAAGAGATAATTAAAGCTATAAACGTGTGTGGAGGCAACAAAGTTTTAACTCTGATCGGAGATAACGCAAATAATATTCAGAGAGAAATTCAGATAGTTAAAAATACCACTGAGTTGTGTAGCACATACATTGAATTTGCTATGCGAAGATTGCTTAAAACTAGAACCTATTAATGCGTTTATATATGTATATTGCCACAGATACGATAAAAATATTCAAAGTTGCATTACAAACATTAGCTGTTCAAATGGAAAACAAAACACTTTTGTAAATTTTGTAAAGTGGGATAAATATTTGTTAATAAGTATCTGTCGTTGTTATATTTTTTTTATTTTGCTGTAAGATTTTTAAAAGTTTCAATAGACGTTCTTTCTGCAATTAAGTAACATTTTTCATCACAATCCGCAGAAAAAATCATGTGATAAAACAGGAAGATATCTTTTTGTTGTTATAAAAATACTGGTGGTTTTATTTTAGTTCCTGAATCACGACGTTTGACGTTTCGAACCACAGGCAACAGCAAGTGCTCTATATACGCTTGTGCAAAATATGTGCCCATTTTTTGCTGCATTTGTTCCAAAAATAAAAACAGCTTAATTTTTTTGTATGTTGTTATATGTAAGTTAAATAACACCCTTCTATTAGGTTTTTTCCAAAATAAATACCCGATCTTTCCCAAAGGGGGAAACACCCTGGATATATTCCCGTTGGGGTTTTCCCACTACCCATCTCTAATCCAATTGTAGTTTCTATGTATATTGATTTTCAGAGTCAATTTCTGGGTATTGAATGTAGTATAAACAGACAATACAATTAGTGTGACACCGAAGTTCCATTTGTTTCATTCCAAATCTCGCAGTGCATGATGAAGCGCTTTCAATGCTTTCTTGTGGGACATGGTACATTCGTCCCAGATGATAATTTGACACTTTTGGAGTATTTTGCCCATTCTAGAGTTTTTGATGAAGTTGCGTGTTCGGACCTCAGTGTTTTGCAAATTCAAAGGCAGTTTCAATGTTGGATCAACTGTTTAATCACCATCCAAAAGGGCTACACAATTCTAGATGATGCATCGTTCAGTGCAATATTATTTTGTGATCATACGGTTGCCAAAATGAGTGAAAGGAGAAACTCTGTCATACGCGATGTGATGTTCTGGAACAAACTGCGACAACTTTGTCCATTCGTCGGGATCGAAGTGTGTTTTGTCATTGCAAGTCACTATGGAAAAGATCGTTCGCTGATCGGTTTGGAGCAGGCATAGACGAATTGGTAAAAAAAGTTTTCCTAAACATGGACAGAACTTTATCACTATCTGTGAATCATCAATGGCTCAGTGAATGGAAAAACCGATGAAACGACAACCTATGTATATGTATGTACACATCGATATTGCGATGAATCACGCTCTTACATTGCATATTGGCTCACCCATTATTATTCTTGAAAACATAAACCCATCTTTAAGCCAAAGTTTCAGTCAAGAAAGTGATATATTGTACAATGTACAATGCATCTCAATGATCCCGGTGCCGGTGCGACTTGCTTTGGCAATGACTATCAACAAAAGACAAGTCAGAGCAAACATTATACCATATGTGGTGTACAGCAAGTATACCCATGCGAATCTTCAAATGTTCATTTGATTTATAGCAATCAAATAGTATATTTAAAAAAAAGCTTGGACGATGGCAAAAAACATACATACATACATATATATATGTATGTATATCGGAATTAAATAAGTTAACCATTTTTGATTAAAATTTTAGTCATAGGAACGATATATTCCTTCATTTTAAATTTTAGTTTCCATTTTTCAAACAATAATAAAATCGATATTTGTTCAGTGATTTTTGCTTGGGAATTTCATACGCAAAGCAATAGCAGCTTTCCAACAAAAAAAATTTAGTGAGAATATTATGGTGCACTATAAATGAATTGAAGACAGAGGAGGAAAATCATTCTAAACCAAAAAGGCACAACTAACGAAACGATGACATTTCGTTTTGTGAATACGAAAAATAAACTTACCGAAATGATTTTGTTTCGTTTTTTGCGCCATGTTATCGAAACGAAATGAAATTTTTAATGTTGAAATCGCGCAAAACCATCGTTAGCGTTAATTTTAAAATGTCTGCTTGCTCTGATTTAACAGCACACTTCAGTTTTAACGTTTAACATTATCTGTTAACGATTTGACATTAACGAAATTTACCGTCACGATGCAGCCTTGTTCTAAACATCTTCATACCAAGCTAAAACATTTTATAATTTATTCCTATTTTTTTACAGGGCTTTTGCGTTGCAGAACTTTCAAGCCTACCTTTAATAGTAGTTTAATGGAGTAAATACGTGTAAGTGCGTATTTGTGAGTTAAAGTCTGAGTTTACACGGGGATACTTTTTGTCGACGAAATACTCGTTTGTAGGGGAGAGGGTGACGACGAAGGGGGCACCGTGTCGCTGTGCTCGTTCGACACGTTTTGTGTTTCTATTCGTCCCTGTAGATTTTGACATTTCCTTTTATTTTATTCCTCACTTTGAACTAATTGTAGCTGTTTTAAATTTCAAATGAATAAATGCCGGAAATTTGGAAACTGAAATTTGGGGTTCTTACTACAATATTTACATATACATATGTATGTGCACGCAAACATATATGCCTTTGCTTATATGTATCCTATTATTAATACATATTTCAGATAATGAAGTTTGCTTGATAAAGTTGAATTAATGCAAGAAATATTAGAGAGTATTGAAGAAGCCGCTGAGATTGATTTTGATGATAGTAAAAAGCATGAGATATGTAATTAGATTACACTTTGGAAAGGATAGAGTTGATGTTCATTCGAATGTAAAATTATGTAAAAGAAATAGATTAATAAAATCTGTGTCTGTGTGTAATGGGGTGTAGTCAAGCTTCTGGGTATGCTGTTACAGTTGTGAGGCTATACTCAATTCCTACTCTTGCGTCCACGTCGTGCACCCTGGAAACGTGAGCAACCCTTGTGCAAGATGCGGTAACCAACCCGTGTGGAGCCTTGGTTCACGGCTAATGAGAGAGGAAGCTTCAGTGGAGCCACTGCGATTTATTCGGTTTAAGGGTCCGCTGAAGTCTAATTGCAACATCTGCTCACCAGAGGTGCGGCTGCGAGCGGGCGTCGGTCTTGAAGCAAGCGGCTCGCTATATAAATATGTAAAATCTTTAAACATACTCGCCTAGCGGGGTTGTGCGCTGGGTTTGGGACCCGCCACGTAGATACCAGCCCAATGAAAATATTAACAACGCCTCGGATGAGATACCCTCTTTCTGTGGACGACCCCTGTAAACGAACTAAGGATCACGATTTGAGGGCATGCATCTGGAATGTCCGGTACCTTAATTGGGAAGGTGCCGCTGCCCAGCTGGTTGATGTCCTCGTAAGAATAAAGGCTGTCATCACCGTCGTCCAACAAGTGCGATGGACGGGACAAGGACAAAAGCGAGTAGGTTCTTGTGACATTTACTACAGCGGCCATATAAAGGAGCGAGCCCCGTCGTCGAGTACTGGCATTCAACCCGGTGGATGAGCGTCTCGCCACAATCCGCATCAAAGCAAAATTTTTCAATATATCGTTGATTTGCGCCCACGCCCCGAAGGAAGAGAAGAACGATTTGACCAAAGATGCCTTTTATGAGCGCCTAGAGCATACTTATGAGCGCTGCCCCCGACATGATGTGAAAATCGTGCTTGGCGATTTTAATTCCAGGGTGGGCAAAGAAGGTATTTTTGGTGCGACAGTTGGAAAATTCAGCCTCCACAACGAAACATCCCCTAATGAGTTGAGGCTGATCGACTTCGCCGGGGCCCGAAATATGGTTGTCTGTAGTACTAGATTCTAGCACAAAAAATACATCAAGCCACTTGGCTGTCCCCTGATCGGAAAACTTTTAACCAGATCGATCATGTGGTGATAGACGGAAGACATGTATCCAGTGCTTTAGATGTGCGTACGTTCCGAGGTCCCAACTTTGACTCGGATCACTATCTTGTCGCAGCGAAGATACGCACGCGCCTCTGTGTATCGAAGAACGCCCGTCAACAAACACAAAGAAGGTTTGACATTGAAAAGCTGCAATCACAACAGACTGCCGAGCGGTTTCCTACTCGACTTGCACACCTGCTCTCTGAGAGCACTCATCAGCAACCCGGTATAAGGGAACTGTGGGGCGTCATTGCAAACTCCCTGCGTACAGCTGCAAACGAAACTATCGGATTTCGTAAAGGTCGCAAAAACAACTGGTATGATGAAGACTGCCGTGTCGCAGTGGAGAGAAAACAGACAACACGTGCGGGAGGGATAGATACCGAGAGCTGAAGAGGGAAGCAAGACGCATCTGCAGACAAAAAAAGGAAGAGTCCGAGATGCGTGAGTATGAAGAGCTTGAGAAGCTGGCCGACAAGGGTAATGTAAGAAAATTCTATGAGAAGATAAGATGACTTACAGAAAGTTTTAAAATCGGAACAGACACAAAGAGGTGATCTAGCCACCGATCCCCAGAGCATATTAAATTTATGGAGGGAACACTTCTCCAGCCTGCTGAATAGCAGCGAAAACGGAGTAACCGGAGATAGTGAACCCGAAACCCCAATCGACGACGATGAAAAGACGTTCCTCTACCTGAGCATTAAGAAGCTCGAATAGCAATTGCTCGCTTAAAAAACAACAAAGCGGCCGGAGATGACGGCCTACCGACAGATATTATTCAAACATGGCGGTGAAGAGCTAACAAGGAGCATGCATCAGCAACTTTGCAGAATGAGGTCGGACGAAAGCATGCCCGACGATTGGAATTTAAGGGTGCTCTGCCCAATCCATAAAAAAGGGACCTCACAGTCTGCGCCAATTATCGTGGGATAAGCCTTCTTAATATCGCCTATTAGGTCTTATAAAGCGTATTGTGTGAAAGACTAAAGCCTACCGTCAACAAACTGATTGGACCTTATCAGTGTGGCTTTAGACCTGGTAAGACAACCATTGACCAGATATTCACCATGCGCCAAATCTTGAAAAAGACCCGTGAAAAGAGAATCGACACCCACCACCTCTTCGCCGATTTTAAAGCCGCCTTCGACAGCACGAATAGGAGCTGCCCTTACGCCGCTATGTCTGAATTTGGTATCCCTGCAAAACTTATACGGCTATGTAAACTGACGTTAAGCAACACTAAAAGCTCCGTCAGGATCGGGAAGGACCTCTCCGATCTGTTCGATACCAAGTGAGGTTTCAGACATGGTGATTCCTTATCGTGTGACTTTTTTTAATTTAATGCTGGAGAAAATAATGCGAGCAGCAGAACTGAATAGAGAAGGTACAATCTTCTATATTGACATTATTGGCCTCAACAATTGCCCCGTGAGTTCTGCTTCCAACATCAACACCAATAATAATGTCAGCCTTGAAATCCAGCGCAGAATCACTCTTGCCAACAGGTGCTACTTTGGACTAAGGAGGCAATTGAAAAGTAAAGTTCTCTCTCGACGAACGAAAACCAAACTCTACAAGTCCGTCATCGTTCCCGTCCTGCTATATGGTGCGGAAGCATTGTCGATGACAACATCTGATGAGTCGGCGTTAGGAGTTTTCAAGAGAAAAGTTTTGCGTAAAATGTATGGTCCTCTTCGAGTTGACAACGGCGAATATCGCAGACGATAGAACGATGAGCTGTACGAGTTATACGACGACATTGGCATTGTTCAGCGAATCAAGAAGTAGCGGCTACGCTGGCTAGGTCATATGGTCCGGATGGATACGAATACCCGCCGGTGGAAGCAGAGGAAGAGGAAGACCTCCACTCCGTTGGAAAGACCAGGTAGAGAAGTACCTGGCTGTACTTGGTATTTCCAATTGGCGCCACACAGCAAAAAGAAGAAGCGAATGGCGTACCATTGTTAACTCGGCTAAAATCGCGTAAGCGGTTTCTACGCCAGTAAAGTAAGTAAGTAAGTTCCTTTACACAAGCATAGTGTTTTTATTTTCGACATATTAGAAAGCGCTATGCGAACGAAAAATTGCGAGTGTAAAATAAAGCGGAGTAGAGAAAAAAAGTTAACACCAAACAAATGTCAAAAAAATGGCTTGAAGAAAGTGACTCTGTGTGGACGTAAAGGGGGACACAAAAGAGAAAATTTCGATAAAAAGCGACAAAAGTATCCTCATGTAAACTCAGACTAAAGGAATTTTCAAATAGCAACGGTTGCTTTCGTCCCTGTCTCGCTTAGATGCTGAAAATTTATCAATGCTACATGTGTAGTTCAGCACGCGGTATGAGTAGATGGTTGTATAAAGCTGTGTGCCAATCGGTATCTTTTTTCCTATGGTAAAATGAGGTGTGAAAAATTTTGTAATTTGCTATGCAAATGAAATTGTAAATTTTGGCATAAACAAAATGAAAAACTCGTGAGGAAGTTATACACGTATATTGGTAAAAAATTAATAAAATACAAAGAAAATACTTTTATTTACTAATGCTCCCACCAGTAAGGCAGAAGCAATGAATTCAATTAATGATTTGTTGTTAATTCAGAGATTTAGACAACGGGCTAGTCGCCAGGTAATACTTGTGTCAAAACAATTATGTCCGATGATGAAAGGAAAATTCGGGCATTTAAGAATTTCTTGCAGTGCGTTCACAAAAATTTTCCAATTAATTCCTACAAAACATCACAAATATGAAATTATTTGATTTTAATATTGGATTTTGTTGTTATTATTGTTATGTAGCATAACAACATAGCATTATAGCATATATTCAAACGTCAAAATATTACCCCAGGGGCTAGTACTCACCACGAAAAATGTCAGAATTTCAATATTGGCTGTAAAAATTTACAATTTTCACCCAATTGGCATACAGCCTAATACAAAATCATGTGTTGCGAAATGAAAAATACAGCTAAAATTATTTCATTTTTATTCACGAGTATAATTCTATTGTTTGCTTGCTAAGAAATATTTACAATTATGACCATAATTTGAACAATGGAGCGTTAAATGGAGCTAGTGAAAATTATCCAACTTTGTACAATTTAAAGTATTCAAATTACAAGAATATACAAACAAAGAAGTTTGGAAATCTAGTAAGTTTGCATAAAAAACTGCCTGTAAACCCAGTTTAGTACGCAATCGGAGAAAGTTCTTTGGTTAGTATAATTATTATTTACTGAAATAATTCACAAACGAATTAAAAATTTGAAATACAATATTTACTGCTAGCTTCGGCTTCTTAAATTGGTGAAAAATATTGCATTGATTACTGGATACGAAAGCTTTTATTTCGTGAGAGTGCTGAAAACTGTGTATTTTTTGTAACAATTCCCAACCTTGCCACTACGATGCAAAACGAAATTGGGGTTTTTTTTTTAAGTTTTGGAACGTTTACTATTTCCACACCACCATTAGGTATGCAAAAGGCGCGATACCGAGGTTAGTTTTGGGTGATCGGTTCCCCAGAAGGTATTTATCACCCCATTGTGAAATAAACAAATTATACATAAATCAACAAAAAGTTCAAAATTTTCAATGTTTAAGCATGAGTATATGTATAATTAAGAAAAAGTAACAAACAAAACACATTTCAATGTTATTCTTATGAAACTATTTACATACATGCACGTATATAAAAATGTCACAACAATGAGGTTCGAGTATTTCTTTTAAAAAACAAAACAATTACATCCAACTTAAAAATTTCAATAGCACGCATAAATATACTTACAAACTAAAGACTAATAATATTACATAATGAAAATGTCGAAATTTTGAATATACCTCAAAAAGAAAACACCTACACGTATTTCTTTATAAAAATAATAAAAATTACATATACTATTGTATATGAAGTCCAGGAGAAAAAACCTACTAGAACTTGCCTCGAAAACTTTAAGATAAAGAAATCGGATTTAATAAAAAAAGCGTTATGATGGAATTACTGTCCGCTGTCGCTGAAAAAACCTAGTTAGAAGCAAATCAGAATCAAAACTACTACTGCTAAAAAAATTTCGAGCAATTTGTTATTAAACCAAATACACATCGTGATATTCAACAATGTGATGGACGAAAAAGTTACAGGGCCTTAACTTTAAATGGATAGAATTTCTGAAGCTACTGTGTCAACCTGACGAGGTAGTTTAACGCTCGTTTTCATTTATTATGAGCTTCTGCCAACTTTTGCTAATCCTTATTCAAAAAAAAATACTATACTACTTACCTAACGCGAATTAAAAGCTATTTTTTTTTTAATTTCAAGGCTATTTCTAGTATTTTTTAAAAGTTGGGGGCTATCATTAAAAAAGTTTACCATTTATATAAGGATGGTTTTCTGAAATTTCGAGTATTCCATTAAATAAAGCCAATATTTTGTAATTGTGTTATTGCATTATATATTATATTAATATTAAAATAAAGTATTTTAGTGTAAATGTAAGAATACGGTTTATTTAAAGTAGATAATTATTCAACAATGTAATCCAAAAAAATATTCCAATAAATATATGTAAATACTCATCGCGAATCCTTTAGGGAAAGGTACCATTATATTCAATGATTTAACATCCGTATTTGTCCCGATTTCTATTCCAACAGTGAATGTAAGATAAAAAAAGTTGTGTTAGAGAGTGAATTTAATTAAACATTTTCAGGAACGGAAATTTTATCGAGATACATATATAAAAATTCTTAATATACCTTATGCGTGTGTGCAAAATAGTGTACGAAAGTATAAAAGCACAAATCCGTTGAAAATGGGCCAAGATCTGGTCGTCAAAGGAAGCTCTCCCGACGAGATGTTAGTTTTATCATCAAGGAAGTGACGAAAAATCCTAAAATAAGTGATCCAACGATAGCCGACAGCATCGCTGCAACATTGGGCAAAACTTTACATCACAACTGTAGCAAGAACTTTACAGGAAAATACCTAACGAAGCAGAGTTCTCATATCTGAGGAAAATAAGTATCTTCGTCTTGAATTTGCAAATAAATACGAGGATATGGATAGATTCTTTTGGAGAAGAGTCCTGTTTACTGACGAATCGAAATTTAACGCGTTCGGAAGCGAGAGCCGCGCAAAAATTTTGTTTGAATCACGATAAGATTATCAAATGCAAAATTTAATACCAACCGTTGAGGCAGTAGTCTGCTTTAGAGGCTTTCAAAATTGCATTTTTTTTTAAACTATCCAAAATTTCAGTGGCCAAATCGATATATTTTAGAAGCTACAGCAATTTTAGTGTCCGAGCGTCGAGTAAAAATAAATAGAATGATATAAGTTTTATTTAATAATTAAATAAATTTTCCAAAAAACATGAATTCCAGTTAATAGCGGCAGATATAATACCTATATACACTTTATTAATGCTTTAAAAATTTTATATTTCTATACATACCTTCTGCTCAAATATAAATGGAGACTTTATCCATAACTCGACAAGGACAAGACATATGGCCATACTTTTTTTTGCTTAGGTTGGCAGGACTGTTATATGTTTACATGTCAAATTTGAGCGTGATCTGTCACATAGTTTTTTTTTACGGCACTATAAACAAGTCAACCTCGAGTGTGTTTTTCGAATTTTACTATGGAAATTAACGTTGAGCAAAGAGTTTGCATGAAATTTTGTTATTCCAATGGAATAAGTGCGACGGACGCAATGAAAATGTTGCAGAAGGCATATGGGTAGTCTTGCCTATCACGTGCACGTATTTTTGATAGGTATAAGTCGTTCAAGGACGGCCGTACATCGCTGGAGAACTTGCCCCATGATCGTCGTCCAGCAACGTCAATAAACGAAGAAGACGTCGAAAAAGTAAAGAAAATTGCGTTGGAAAATCGTCGTGTGACTGAAAGAGAGATAGCTAGTGAGCTCAACATATCAAATGGATCCGCTCATAGCATTATTCACAATGTTTTGGGCATGAGACGTGTGTCTGCTCAACTTGTTCCAAAATTGTTGAATTTTCTTCAAAAAGAGGAACGCAAAACTGTCGCCAAGGAAATGTTCACAATGAGTGATACGGACATCCAGCACATCATAACTGGTGACGAGACTTGGGTCTATGAATACGACGTTGAAACAGCCCAGCAATCATCTGAATGGCACCTTCCAAATGAGCCGAAACCCGAAAAAACCACGTCAAAGTCGATCGAAAATCAAAGTTAATAATAATATAGAATATTATTTATCCGTTTTGAAGCGTTTGCGTGAGAATATTCGTCTCAAAAGGAAGGAAGGACGTCTCGTCTTGTACGCGATTATTTGACCAAAAACAACGTAAATATTATTCCTCAAGCACCGTATTCACCCAACATGGCACCGTGTGACTTTTTTCTTTTCCCTAAACTCAAATTGCCGCTTCGTGGAAAGCATTTTCAGTCGATTGAAGTCATAAAAAAGAATTCGAAGAAGGAACTGAAAGCCATACCAAAAGCGGCCTACCAGAAGTGTTATGAAGATTGGAAAAAAAAGTGGCAAATGTGTATCGCCTTTAATGGTGACTATTTTGAAGGGGATAATATAAATATTGAAGAATAATTTACCGTTTTTGTTTTATTGAGCCAGTCTCGTTTATATTTGAGCAGAAGATATATACACTTTATTAATGCTTTAAAAATTTTATATTTCCTATACATAGGTATGTATGCCCAATCGGAAAAACCCATGTGATCTAAGCTTCAGTTTTAAATTATCCTCTTTTTGAACTAAAAAAGTTGGGCAAAAGTATTATTTAAACTATTTTTTTTTTAACTTGAAGCGATTTTTCTTTTTTCAAACTTCGAAAAAATTAGGAATTTTCCAACTTCATCGTTATTTTTTAGTTCATATCGAAGAGACACTCATAAAAATAAAAAATAAGAAATTGATTCGACTGTTTCAGATACACCGCACGACCCATAGCACCGGAACCGTGCAGCCGCTTCATGAAACTCATCACAACATTGGAAAATTCCAATATTTCTTGGTACTAAAAATTGTTTTTTGTACATTATTGTCTGAAAATTCCGTCTTCGGTGAATTGCTTAGGTATAGGATACTTGGATACTTCAACAAGACAACGACCTTAATCATACCGCTGGTTTGGTGAAGGAATACTACTATAGTATGCTTCTCATCAGCTTTATAGTCCGCCGCAATCATCAGACATGAACTCGATTGGGCATGTTTGGGAGCTATTGTCACGAAAATCTGACAAAACGACTTCATCAAGCAAACAAGCCTTGAAAGAATATCCGAAAAACGCATTTAAGCACGAGATGGGCCAATAAATATTAAGTTTGATACAAAACTCTGCGCATTTCTTCTATTTGCAGTAGTGATATACATATACATACCTATGTATATATGTATCTATATGCTCAAACTTATGTACATATATCCTCTATATACCAGCAGAGCTCATTTTCCGATTACGAGCAAAAATCTTATTCGTTTAGTAATTGCGATCGTGAAAACACGAGCAATTATACACGTATATGGCCCAAAAAATGTTTCAGGGTTATGCTTCAACTACCCATCGCGCGTACCTTCCGTCCATAGCAACCTATCTTATGAGAGCGCCATACAAATGAAAAGTTGTCCCCGCTCGCCCATACCGTTACTGACGGTTGTCCCAGAGAAACCAGCGGCGATTTGATTTTTTAAACGTAAAAACGGCTCAGCTCATTTCTCGCTCTTGTACAAGGTTGCCAGTGTAGACTTTGTAAACTAATATGAAATAAACTAATAACTATTAATATGAAAATGCATAGTTTTTTCAAAGGAAATGAAAACTAAATTCGTAATTAATTATTTATTACCATACAGATCATGTATATTTGATTTGTGTTTATATTCGAACATATAAATTATGAAATTTGTTGACGAAAATTATAAATTTGTTTAAAAGTATGCAAACACACTGGCTGCTGGCAACATTTCTACGCCGTTCGCAGCGTCGATGATTCGTGTATTTACATCGCTCTTCAGTCGGCTGTTATGGACGTTAGCAATGTGAAATGGGTAGTTGCAGCATTAGACAAAAACAAGCTTATTTGCGTTGTGATATTTGTAAGAGAACTATGGTACTGGCGAAGAAGGGTTTAATAAAATATTAATCACTTCAAATCTGTGTTCAATAGGAACATATGCAAATGTAGGAATCTACTTTAAGAATTGTAACTTGCTATTTTCAACTTTTCAATTTTTATCAAGTCAAATTCACACACGGTAGTAGCAAGAATACAAAAACAAAAACCCTATGTATTTTGTTTGTATCCTCGTAGTTTCGAAAAGTCAAAAACGAAAATTTTTCAATGTATTTTGTTTGTATAATAGAATTTTCGTAATGTCAAAACCTATTTCTCATGTATTGTACTTTGTTTGTGTAATTTTTTGAAATGGAAGGAAGAACAAGCAATCATATGACAACTTCATTCTTATTATTTTCGTTTATGCTGCTCAATAAATGAAGAACTAAACCTCTTCAAATTCTGGGCGAAAACGAAGTAGGTATCACTTTACGAAGTCATAGCTGATGAAGTTCTCAAACACATAAAAAATATAGTAAACGTAGCCGCTCGCAAACGTATAGCGCAGACAGACCAAATCTTTCTTGGGTATGCAAAAACTATAAAAAATGTCGATGGAAAACCGCTTGGGCGGTTATACACAAATGGCCTTAAGCAGTGGGCTAGGAACAGACTTATTTACAATATTTTTGAATTTGAATTTTATTATAAAAAATTACTTGTGGTTCGATTTGCTTAGGTTTTTGTACAAGTACATACGTGTACATACATATATATTTTATAGTTCCCGCGATAGTCGGGTCTTTATACCGGAACGATCCGGATATTTTATCCGGCCAAGGACTGTCACTCCCGCAACATTCCACAAAAATTACTTTGAGGAATATTTTTGCGGTCAGAACAATAACTACAACATACACGTGTACATATACATTTTTGATTTGAGGAAGATTTAGAGTAATTTCATGCATGTTGAGAAGGGGACGACTGGTACACTCTAGCATCATTCCTGACATTAATTTAAGAATATTGTCACTTATAGCGAGTGTTTGTAGGGAAAATGACTGTAATTTGGATAAGGAAGACGGACAAGGCAATGCTATTCTTTAACATTTGTAAGTAGGTAATGAAAATTTAAACCCGATACTTCTGCCTTCATCGAGAATAGAAAGCGTGTGCTCTTCAGGAATTTTCGATGTAGTTTGAACAAGGGCAAATAGCAGGTAGACTCAAACGAGTAGAAATAGAAATAGTAAAGATTTGTCTGTTAAAGTAGTTGAGCAGGACGGAAACAAATATATTGCAGAGCTTTGTTGCTGCTTGAAAAACACAAAGGGATATAGATATGATTTAAAAACATTACCTTTAGCGGTAAAATTCTTAACACCTATTGTATATAAATATTTCAGTTGGCCATAAACCCTGGCTGCAATTATAGCAGCATAAAGGTTCTGGAACAGGTAATCATGGCAGACCCACTGAGGCTGAGGTATGTTTCGACATGTTGTGACGAAATGCCTCGCAAAATTCATTTGCAGCATGAAAGGAATGGTGACTGAATATTAGGGTAGAAGATTATGAAGACGAAAATCATACCTCCAGGACAGCTATGTTCTAGTGTTTTAGCGATTTTCGACCAAGGTATTGATACATATACTTGGACACATCCACTACCTTATTTTTTTGTGCATAGAGCATGCGAATTTGTTTTTTTTTATAATTTTTCGAGAATAGTAGGAGTAACAACAGATAGGCCCTTTTTTGAAAGGAGTGACTAAAATATTTTATTTCGTTCGCCATTTATTACTCCGGGAGTAGTCATAGTTCTAAGTATACATCCTTTATTGGATAAATTATTTAATGTTTTTAATAGTAATATTTTTTGAGTAGTAGGGGTATAATCATTTGATGACAAGAAAACTGAAAACCGGGCAAATTAGAAATTTTTTTCGGGATAATACAATACTTCGCAGCGTTTCTTGTATCTTTTCGAACAATCATGTGGCATAGGGTATATTCGAAGCGTCAATAAGGGAAATTGTGAACTCTACTGGTTCCCTCCAAAATGTCTTTAATAACGTTTTGGTTAGAGATATATCTTGGCAAACTTTTCGAGGATTGCTAAGACCTACCTTACCCTCTTTCCAAAATATTCAAATCGAGATGAATATAGGTATGTATGTGCACATATAGATGTCGATGAAAGTAATTTTCTTGATTGTCATGCATGTTTTTATTTTTGCGGCTACTTATATTACAAATAACTTGCTTAATACCATTACCAAGGTTTAATGGATGGATCACTGAGAAATATTTTTATTTTACCAAGGAGAAACAATACAGCAATCGTCAAATAGTAAAATCTACTAATGGGCTTATAAACTTTATTGCAAATATCGAAAATACCTTCACAGAATATTTCGATTCTACTTGCCCTACAATAAGGTTTTCGCGAATATTGGTTGAAAAAATATCAGACGTTAAGCCGTATGGTGCTGCGAGAATTGCAATTCCGATTCAATAAAAATTACGAGTTCATTATTATTAGAACATACTACTTAACGAACGCATTTAATAAGAAGGTGAAACGGTCCTGCAGGAAGAGTGACTAACGATTATCTAATTATCAATAACTGTAGAATTTTGCCTACGATGGGGTAAATTAACCCCCTACTGCATTACCTTTCGCTAGTCTTTTCTGAAGTGCTGAGTTATGAGTCACTTCTATAGTGCCAAGTCCCCTACCCTTCTATAAAACCAAATAACCTCTAGATTACATGATTGCAAATACATATATATACATATATATTTTGTCTCCATTTATTTCAAAGTTATTTCATGAACTTAAAAATTATATTATAACTAAACACATTTTTGTACCAACTTAGAGCTAAACATATATATATATCTTATCAAGAAGTGCAGAGTGGAAGTGACTAATATTTTTTAACCGTTTTTTTTTCGTACACACCGTCAATATATTTTTTAAGTTTATTAAGATACCAACAGGTTTAAGCAAACATCGCATCGTTTTTACCTTATAAATAAGTGTATAAATAGTGGTAGAAAAAAGCTTTTTCACAAAATTTTATGGGGTATCATAGAGATTCTTATTGTCATGATTAATAGCGTCATTAATTTTTGACAATTGTGCCGCGTCCTTTATTGAAAATTCACTTTGCAATGAACTGTCTTGAGCCTGTTGTCGTAAAAGTTGTTTTAAAATAACTTTTTGTTCCGCCAGTATTGCCCCTACTGCAACCTGAAGTTGAGCTGAAAGAAATATAATTCAATATGAATTGCATTAAAATTTCGATAACTACGAAACAATCAATTTTGGATTTTTTTAGTTTTATGGAATTGTCTCAGACCATATATTTTTTGGATATAGTGAAAAAATTACGACAACAGTTTTGGACGGTACTTTGTTGCGTTGATTAGTATATTACTCTTCTATGAGATATTCAAATTAAGTACTGTTTTTGCTCCCAAGGTTTCGCAGGCACATTCTTTGTCTAAAACAAGAAATTTGTTTTAAAAAAGTTATTTATTTATACATTTGTATAATGTATGTATGTACATACATATATGTACTCGTATATACTTACTAGTCATGCTAAGGCGATTGATTTTCTCCGGAGGAGAGTTATCGTTTAACATTTTCTGTGATTTGTTTTATTTATTATCGTAAATTAATGTGTACGTTAGTTAAAGGTAAAAACATATAAACTATTCCCTAAAATTGTTAACAAAATCTTTAATTGTAACAATGAAGTAATGGCAAGAGAAGTAAGTCGTCCTCATATATAAATACTCTTCTAATTCTTTATAAAAACTTTTAATATTTTTCAACCGTTTTCCAAAAAACATGTCGTTTTCGCCTTCTTTGTTGGCCGTTATTTCAATGGGAGTATTATATTTTATATAACAGTAATTATTGGGCTTAGTTACACAATGCAAATCCTTGAAAATCCAAAGTCCAACATGTTCTACTTGACCTTTTTAATCCATTTCTTTTTTCGTATTCATATGTATGTTTCAGAATTTTGGTTAGCTTTTTACACGCTTTATATTAGCTTCACTTGTATGTCAGTATGTCTGTCTGTCTGTCAGTTTGTAACTTTTTAGCGGTGACGCGATCCCAATATGAAATATTTGAAATGCGAATCGTTGCATACATCGTAGCGTTAACAAAATTAATCAGAGAACGTATTGTATAATAATCCATACTAATAATTATTATACGTTCTCTGATTAATTTAGAGAAAAAAAAAATCAAAATAGAGTTAATTAGAAAAATATATAAAATAAATGTAGTTTAAAAAAAACTAAAAAAACACGCTTTTAAAGAATATTAAACTAAAAAGTTAAAAATAAATATAGTGTAAAAAAACTAAAAAAAACACGCTTTTAAAGAATATTGTACTAAAAAGTTGAAAATAATTTTGAAAATAAACTTAAGAAAATAGTATATAAAAAATACTTGTATAATTAAGAGAAAAGCGTGGGGCGCTTTGTACCATAATTTCCATATATCGAGCGCCCCACGCTTTTCTCTTAATTATACAAGTATTTTTTATATACTATTGTTTAAGTTTATTTTCAAAATTATTTTCAACTTTTTAGTACAATATTCTTTAAAAGCGTGTTTTTTTAGTTTTTTTAAACTATATTTATTAATACTTTTTTGTTTAGTTTTTGTAAATAAATTTCAAATGAATACGGCGATCCAGCAATAACTTCGGTTCGGTAATGGTGAATGTTATAAGAAATGCTATTTTCAGAAAATATAACCACCAAAAGATGATTGTTTTTAATAAAAGTTTATTTCCATTTGATAAAGTTTCTGAATCAAAACTTTTATATATATATTACCAATAACTAGCTGTACCCTGCAACACTTCGCTGTAGCACATACTCATTGAATGCATGAGAAATTAATCATGGGATATCTTTGTATCATAACTTTATTTACTCAATACTTGTAGGAATACAACATTTTTGGTTTTACCATTGACATTGGCCCATTTCCTGGAGAGAAGAATAGTCCGACTTTTTGAATAGGCCAGTCCCCGGTCCACTTCCCGAAGAGAAAAGTAATTCTCTTACTCATCAAAGCAAAAAGTCACCTATTAACCGAATTCAAGTATGTAAATGAAACCATAAATAAGATTTTTCGAATAGTTCAGTACTTGGTCCACTTCCCGGAGATAATAGTAGTCGGATTCTTTTAAATAGGTTGGTTTCCACTTCCCAGACCTTCCTGTTAACCTAAGCAAATGGCCACCTATTTACCCAACTTCAAGTAAATAGAACCGTTAATAAAATTATTTGAATAGGTCAGTCTCTGGCCCACTTACCGAAAAGATGAATATTCCTGTTAATCTAAGTAAAAAACCACCCGTGCACCGAATTTCAAGTAAATCCAGCCATAAATAAACTTTTCTCGATTAAATCAGTCCGGTCCACTTACCGGAGAGATGTGTATAAAAAAATGAATGTAGCTTAAAAATAGTTTTTAACAAGTAAAAATCAAAAGGTAGATTTCCACAATTATCATTTAGCAGGCGAAATCGTACATTACCCGTAGCCAGTACTATGGATGCCTTACCAAGAAACAGCTAAGTAAACAGTAGAATTATTTCTACGAAATCGCTATAGATTTTGGATCAATTGGCCACTAGCAGTTTGAAAACCAGTACAACCTAATAAAGAAACATAACAAAATAAAAATATTGGATATTGTTTATAATTAAAAAGTAAACTACTTGATGCTTTTTCAGTATAGACTACTAAATTTAAACTTTAGTGCTATTCATTTCGGTTATATTTATTATATCCCTGGGTGAAAAAGTGGAGTATTTCACTGACTTAGTTTTTTTTTTTGACCAGATGATAGGAATGTATAAAAATTAAAACTAAATTCCAATGAACTAATTTAACGTTTCTTAAATACCATATACAACCCAACTCTCACTAATATCATGCTCCTTCTGTAAAATACTTATTACGTTTTTTTAATTTGGTATCCTTAAAAGTCATACAAACGAATTTTCTCTAAAATATCGTTATTTTATTAAAATTCTATAGTATTATTATCGATAATAACCAGAAAAATATAAATATGTATGTATGGTATATCCAAAGGGCGTTAAGGTTATGAACACTTCACCATTCAGTTTCGTTTGTTCGGTTCGGTTGCTTTTCTTGTAAACGTATACATTTTAATAGGAAGCGTCAATATAAAGCATCAAATTCTTCTTTAAATTTGAATGAATAGTTTATTTTTTATTCAATTTCAACTGTCATATTTCGGAACTTACACCGTAGTATTAAAATCTAATTGCCCGACGGGACATAGGTAATCAGAATAGTTATAGTCCTTTTTATGGAAAATGTCTTCTTCTAAATGTTCACTTTCAAATACCATTGAATTGGTAACTAATTGTAGAGAATCGAAATTCATATTAATTGATGATGACGTTTCATTTGGAAGTTCACTAGGCACCGCACTATTCGAAAGGTTAATGAGTGAAAATTTCTTTTACTTTGTACATTTTTAATATGTTTTACACTAGAAGCCAATTTCGATTTTTTACTTTCAAAGAGCATAGTAAATTTGGGTGATTTATTGGAAATCCCTTCTTTTGAAATACGTTTTGATTTTTCAATTAATGCTTCCAATAAACAGCTTATATCGGAACGGTTCATTTGAGAAATTAATAACAAGGGTTGAGAAATTAGCTTGTACTAATCGAGAAAGCATTTTTTTAAATATATGTGCATATAATATATACATATTGGTCAAGTAAAAAGTTCATTCGGTTTTTTATTGATTTTTCAAAATATGATAACCGAACACACAGCAAAACCTTCCTGGCCGTCAATCCTGGCTTGGCCACCGTTTCCGCCGGCTCACCGCGTTTCGACCACGATCGATTTCGCTTGACGTTGTCGTAAGTGATCCACTTTTCATCGCCAGTCACCAAACGCTTCAGAAACGGGTCGATTTTGTTGCGATTCAGCAGCGATTCGCAGATGGAAATTCGGTCCATCATGTTTTTTTGCGTTAGTTCGTGTGGCACCCAAACATCGAGCTTCTTTTTGAATCCAAGGTTATGCAAATGGTTCCAAACGGTTTTCTGGCTTATCTTTAGTACTTCAGCAATTAAATAAGTGCTCATGTGACGGTCTGTTTTCACTATTTCCATGATTTTATCGCAATTTTCGACGCCAGGCCTCCCGACGGGTGGTACATCTTTGACATCGAAATTATCGGAAAGGAACCTAGCAAACCATTTTGTGATACACGTTCGTTTACAATATCGAGCCCATAAACTAAATTAATTTTTTCAACCGCTTTGGCTGCTTTTTCGCCTTGATCGAAGAAATATTGTAAAATAAAGCGAATTTTCTCTTTGCTGGTGTCCATCTTTGACGAGCGCTCACAACGTACTGAGTCAATCAATCGAAAAACTGTCAAAGACAAACTTTTAGCGCGAATAAACACGTTTTCAGCGCCGTATAGTATGACATGATGCGAGACGTAACACTAGTACTATGAACAATAACGCCATAAAAACCGAACGAACTTTTTACTTGACCTAATATTGTAATGGTGTTGGATACAGCATAATATAGGTACATTATATGTTGTTTTCATATATACAGTGTCTCAGAGACAAAGTGATGCAGCCATCTAAGAAATACTGGAATAAGTTTTACCTAATAATTACTAAATTTTCAAAAAAATCATGAATGCCGGTTAATAGCGGCAGATATACACATTTCATTAATACTTCAAAAAAATTTTATTTTATATTTATTTTATATAATTTACAACAAAAACAAAGTTCTGTAATTGAACATCAATCACATTCAAACCTAAGCTGGGGTTTGCACTATGTGCGGACACTTCAAGTAAGTAAACTTTGCACAAATCTTGATTTGTGTTTTGGATCATAATCTTGAAATAATGGTACCCCACAAGCTTTCATCCTCATATAAATGCTCCTTTGTAAACTTCAGCCTTGATATTTGATTTTCAGCACTGGCATATGGTTTATTTCGAGCTGCGCGGCCATTGAAAACAGCTTCTCAAGATTTTACTTCTTCTTTACCTACATTTCTTACTTACTTAACTTACGCGATTATAGCCGAGTTAAAAACATTGCGCCATTATTTTCTTCTTTTTGCTGTTTGGCGCCAATTGGAAATACCGAGTACAGCCAGGAGCTTCTCTACCTGGTCTTTCCAACGGAAAGGAGGTCTTCCTCTTCTTTCACCGGCAGATATTGCATCGAAAACTTTCAAAGCTGGAGTATTCGTATCCATCCGGACTATATGACCTAGCCAGCATAGTCGCTGCTTCTTGATTCGCTGAACTATGTCAATGTCGTCGTATAACTCGTACATCTCATCGTTTCATCGTCTGCGATATTCGCCGTTGTAAACTCGTAGAGGACCATAAATCTTACGCAAAACCTTTCTCTTGAAAACTCCTAAAGCCGACTCATCAGATGCTGTCATCGTCCATGCTTCCGCACCATATAGCAGGACGGGAACGATGAGGGGCTTGTAGAGTTTAGTTTTCATTCGTCGGGAGAGGATTTTACTTTTCAATTGCCTACTTAGTCTAAAGTGGCACCAGTTTGCTAGAGTGATTCTGCGTTGGATTTCAAGTCAAAATACATTATTATTGTTGTTGATGCTGGCCCCTAGGTAGACGAAATTATCCACGACCTCGAAGTCAACATTGACGTGAGAGCCGAGTCGCGAATGCGATGACTGTTTGTGTGAGGACAGGTGACATTTCGTCTTAACCTCATTCACTACTAGACCCATATCCTTCGCTTCCTTATCCAGTGTAAAGAAAGCAGAACTCACGACGCGGATGTTGAGGCCAATAATGTCGATATCATCGGCGTACGCCAGCAGCTGTACACTCTTATAGGAGATCGACCACAACACGTGCGGAATGGGATTGATACCGAGAGCTGAAGAGGGGAGCAAGTCGCATTTGCAGACAAAAAAAGAAAGAGGCCGAGATGGGTGATTATGGAGAGCTTGAGAAGCCGACAAGGGTAATGCTCGAAAATTCTATGAGAAGATACGATGACTTACAGAAGGTTTCAAGACCGGAGCAAACTCCTGTAAGACACAAAGAGGTGATCTAGCCACCGATGACTAGAGGATATTAAATTTATTGAGGGAACACTTCTCCAGCCTGCTGAATAGCAGTGAAAACAGAGTAACCAGAGATAGTGAACCCTAAACCCCAATCGACGACGATGGAAAAGACGTTCCAATACCAGACCATGAAGAAATTCGAATAGCAATCGCTCGCTTAAACAACATCAAAGCGGCTGGAGATGACGGCCTACCGGCAGAACTGACAAGGTGCATACATCAGCTACTTTGCAAAATATGGTCGGACGAAAGCATGCCCGACGATTGGAATTTAAGTGTGCTCTGCCCAATCTGCCTCATAGTCTTCGCCAATTATCGTGGCATAAGTGTCCTTAATATCGCCTATAAGGTCCTGTCGAGCATATTGTGTGAAAGACTAAGGCCCACCGTCAAAAAACTGATTGGACTTTATCAGTGTGGCTTTAGACCTGATAAGTCAACCATTGACCAGATATTCACCATGCGCCGAATCTTGGAAAAGACCCGTGAAAAGAGAATCGACACCCACCACCTCTTCGTCGATTTTAAAGCCGCCTTCGACAGCACGAATAGGAGCTGCCCTTACGCCGCTATGTCTGAATTTGGTATCCCCGCAAAACTTATACGGCTATGTAAACTAACGTAAGCAACACTAAAAGCTCCGTTAGGATCGGGAAGGACCTCTCCTTTCAGACAAGGTGATTCCTTATCGTGTGACTTTTTTAATTTAATGCTAGAGAAAATAATACGAGCTTCAGAGCTGTATATAGAAGGTACAATCTTCTATAAGAGTGTACAGCTGCTGACGTATGCCGATGATATCGGCATTATTGGCCTCAGCAACCGCGCGAAATCTGCTGTCATCAAACAAGCGCGTCTCGGCTTCCACGTCAGCATTAACACCAATAATAACGTCAGATTCGAAATCCAACGCAGAATCCATCTTGCCAACAGATGCTTCTTTGGATTAAGTAGGCAATTGAAAAGTAAAGTCCTCTCTCGGCGAACGAAAACTAAACTCAACATGATCGTCCTACTGTATGGCGCAGAAGCGTGGACGATTGGCAATGAAGAGACAGCGGATACGCTGGCTAGGTCATGTCGTCCGAATGGATGAAATCACTCCAGCTTTGAAAGCATTCGATGCAGTATCCGCTGGTGGAAGCAAAGAAGAGGAAGACCTTCACTTCATTGGAAGGATCAGGGGGAGAGTGACCTGGCTTCATTTGATATTTCCAACCAAAGAAGAGAGGAATGGCGTGCTAATATTGATTCTCCTTTAACCGTGTAAGCAGTGTCAACGCCAAGAAGAAGAAGAGTGAAAGTGCTTCGAAAATAGGAAATGTGGAAAATATGCGATTTTTGTTAGAACATTATAAACTCACTGCCTATCAATCCGCTCAAAACTTAATTAAATCGAGATACACGTTTAGATACAATAAGCGATAAAAGTGAGATATAGTACTAAAGCCAACTCGTTTATTGAGCTTTGTATGGTATGAATGGGGGTAAAAATGCTCTAAACACGCGCATTAAAGCAAATATAAAAAAAGTAGGCAGGACATTTTTTTGTTAATTTTTTCTTTTTAACATAGATTTTTTCGAAGATTTTTGAGTTTAGAAAATATAAGCGTTCGAACTTCTTCTAAAAACAGACTTTTTTGGAAAAATAACAATTTTCTTTGAATAATAACTTATTTATTTATCGTAGATCAACGAACTACTTCAGATCAAACTTATATGTATGCAGAGTCCTGCATTATATTGCACAACTTCATTTTGAACTTACCTCTGCAGACCAAAATTTGCTAAATTTAAACATTTTTATATGAAAATTATGTGGCAAACACTTATAAATTTTCTTAGTAATCCTTAAACCATTTGCAGTTATGTATATGTATTTGGTTCTACAGTTTATTGTAAGTCGACTTCGCATAGCCGAGGGATTATTATGAGGAGCTTTTTTAGTTCATATTTTAAATGCCCTCGGAGGGCTTGACATTCCCTGCAGAGGGGCGACGTTAATTATAAAAACTAATTTTGCAAGTATTTGTAATGGTTTTTAAATAATGTCAGACCCAGTTATATCATATTTGTGGTATAAGTAATATATTGAAGTTAAGCATTTGTTAATAAAGATAAAATAATTAATAACTGCTTGTTTTTAAATTTAGGTATATGAAGTCTCTATGCCTTTCATGAACTTATAAAATTTTATGTACGTGTATAGCATGCTTTTATGACGATCTTAACATCAAATTTCATATCGGAAAAATCGGTTGTTAATATAGTCTTCCGATTCCGATGGTTTTCAGTGTATATATAGAATATAATATTTAGCGCCCTTCCATGTTTTTTGGCGGATTTATAACCCAAAATCCAAAAGTCGGTTATAAATATGTATAATATAAAAGTAGCAAATGATCAATGCAGTATAAATATGCCTCCGCTTACCAAAAATGTTCTTCTTTATTAAAGAAATCGGCAAAATTTAAGTTACCATAAAAAAGATTTCACATGTCATGGACTTTGAAAAGTATAGTATTTTGTATGTACAATGAGAAAATAATTTCAATCAGTTGGAAAATGTTTAATATTTGCACCTTCTTTTGAATAAGAAGTTTTGTAAGAAATCTTAATTTCCGACTGTATTGTGCAAGTCCCAGGAAGAGTCAAGATAAAAATTTGTTCGATTTCTTGATTTTGATCAAAATAAATATAGAAGTTACAGCATAAAATAAGCAATGCGAGTGTTTTAAGCACTTTTACCCCATTGTGCGACGTGGGCAAGTGTGAAACGAAGCTTTTGTAAAACTTCACAAGAAGAAACAGAAAACTAACATTGACGACAGACCTGTGGAATAGGATTTCTGAACACATTTGTGACCTTCATTTTGATTAGCAAGATTGTGAAACCATTTTTAAAGGTAGCGTAAGACTTATTAAAATAAGCAGTTCCAATGTGGATGGAATATAAAACCTCTTGGAATGAGCCGGTTTTAATTAACCATTCTAAAATTTATGACTAAACAAACACTTCTACGAGGGCTGCCATTTGAACTTCTTCATAATGGTAGGTGACTCTTTGATTCTAGGCTTTGGAGGTTATAAGAGATGGTGTCTAACTGCCCAGATTTCTATAAATTTTGGTGTCAATGATTGAATATAGCTTTTTGAAATAATCCAAATCCAAATTTTTTATATTTAGATGCAATGTAACCGTAAATAATATAAGACTATAGGACATGATTTGAACCTTTGTGTTTGAAGAAATGAGGATCGCAAGCTGTTATGAGCACGACCCACTTAGAGATACGGTGAGACCGTCAGTCAAATACGCAAATGGGTATTGCAAGAGGCTTACATAACCTAATTGTTCAACTTGGTAAGACAAGATACCCAGCAGTTGGAAAGCTTACCCATCTTAGTTAGACGCTAATATCAACTGGATCAAGATCTCTATAATTACAACTGATTTTATCGAGGCGACGAATTACTCATTGGGCACGAAGTTGGCAACCATACAAATTTTTGGTGCAAGAAATTCTAGCAGATAGCCAAGCGGCAAAAAAAAATTCATCAAACTTCTTGGCTGTCTCCAGATTGGAAAACACAAAACCAGATCGATCATGTTGTGATAGACGAACGACGTTATTCTTTACGCGCGTACACACCCAGGACGCAATATCGATACACATCCGCCTCTGTGCAGTAAAGGAGGCTCGTCAGCAAACATAAGGGAAACTCGACATCGACGTCAGAACCGAACAGGTTTCTACTCAACTTGCACTCCTGCTGTCTGAGGGCACTAATCATCAACTTGGTATAAGGAAAATGTAGGTAAACGAAACTATTGGTTTCTGAAAAGGTCGCAAAAACAGCTGGTACGATAAGGACTGCTGTGTTGCATTGAAGAGAAAACAGGCTACCACCTCGCAGCCTTGCGATCGCACCACGTGCGAGATGGAATAGATACCGAGAGCTGAAGAGGGAACCAAGACGCACTTACAGACAAAAAATGAAGGTTCTGAGATGCGTGAGTATGGAGAGCCTGAGAAACTGGGCAACAAAAGTATTGCTCGAAAATTCTATGAGAAGATACGATGACTTACAGAAGGTTTCACGACTGGAGCAGACTCTTGTAGGACCCAGAGGGATGATCTAGTGACGGATGCACAGAGTATACTGAATTTATGGAGGAAACCTTCGGAGAAAAGTTTTGCGAACGTTCCTTATGGTCCTGGTCGCATTGGCAACGGAGAATACCGTAGACGATAGAACGATGAACTGTACGAGCTATATAATGATATTGACATAGTTCAGACAATGGCTACGCTGGCTAGGTCATGTCGTCCGAATGGATGAAAGCACTCCAGCTTTGAAAGTATTCGGTGCAGTACCCGCTGGTGGAAGCAGAGGAAGAGGAAGACCAACTGCCGCCAAAGAGCAAAAACAAGGGATGATGCCGCGCTAATATTTATTCGGCTGTAATCCCGCAATACCCGGTGCCAACGCCAATAAAGTAGAAGAAGAGCTGAAGGTGTACACCAAAATGGTAGAGGAACGGGTATAAGTAAATGTGTTACTTTAAGTTTCTACATATAATCAACTAACCAAAATTAGCTAAAGAATAACTAGTCGTATGAAAAATATTCTTTCAAGCGACGCCAGTTTCCTCTTCTTCCACCACCGTAGCCGCTTTCTGTTAATTCGCAACACAGAACGCAAAAGCTTACTTGGAGTTATCTGTGGAATAATTATCATTACTGTAATCATTATAAGTCATAAAATATGAGTCAAAAGCAAACGTTTATTTTTTTTTTTGTTTTTGTATTATGGTAATAATTCGTGTTTTACTTAAGAGGTAAAGCCACTCTAGTGGTTGAAAAATAGACTCATTTTTTTAAATTTATGGGAGGAATATGGGAAAATGGATAGAATTTCTATTTAACCATTTCATTGAACATATATTGAAGTATAAAAAAATATTCTTTAATTATTATTTTGTTAATTGATCAAGTTCATTATTTAATCCATTTTTTTTTTAAATGGCGTCCACGGAAGGACAGATTTCTTCTAAAGGACGAGACCTAAAACAGAAAAGCAAAAAGTTTTATGATCTACAAACTATGGCCTTTAGAAGTGCGGGCGGATTTATTTTTTTAACTAATTTTTGTCAAAGCGACCCGCTTTTTTTTTAAAGGTTTGATTTTTGACTAAAAAATACGACAAATTTAATCGACACATGGCTAGGTACTTCCAAGAAAATATATTTGTGAAACTACCATAAAAATTTCAGATAAATTTATGCAATAGGGTCCGAATAATCTGTCCCAGTTGGAAAAATGTTATTTTGAGAAAAACGCGTTTAAAGTTTCTATTGTGCTCAGCACACGCTCTGAGGAGCTGCAGCAAAATAAAAAATTCAGCTGTTTGAAAAATTGTGTTCACTTTAAAATCAATTGCATATCATTTCTATTACCCAAAGGTACCCTGTGAGAAAAAAATGCGTTTTCAATACTTATTAACATATATATATATAATTGGCGCTTTGTAACCGCTGAAGCGATTTTCGGCCGAGCTCCTCCTCCAATTTGTGGTTTTGCGTCTTGATGTTTTTCCAACAAATGGAGGGAACGGCTGATGGTTTTTTTACGAGGAGCCTTTTATTTCTTGTCCGAAATACACTCGGAGGGGTGAACATTCCCTGCCGAGGGGCGACCGCAATTACAAAATTTAATTTAATTTTTAATTAAAATTATTTTCCATAACTTTTAGATGTTGCTGGCACTGGAATATGACCCCGAGCCTTCCGAATGTCAGTACGCAATGCTCGGCTATCGCGGCCGCCTTATTAACATAGTGAACAAAAAATTATAGCTCATAGACGGACGTATTCAGAAAGATAAAGTGAGGAGTCAGCGAATAAGTAGAAAAAACTCCCATATTGCCTCTGTGGGTATTGAACTATTTTTGGTCTTAAATTATTCATAAGATGTACACATTTTATAAAGCTTTTAATAATTTTTTACCACCTGTTAACAATACTTTCCCAAAAAGCTTTCTGACGACTTTGATATATTCCAGCAAGTTAGTTCAGATTTAAAAAATCCTTTTTGATCTACGAGTTATAATATTTGTCTAAAATCTTTTTCTTTTTACAAATCGGAAAATATTGTATTCCTCTTTCTACTACTTTCCGAAATACAAACGTTTGTATGGGAGTGTCAAAACTACCTCGTCATTACTTATCCAACCTTTAATTATTGATGCTACATTCTACCCAATTCAATTAAACTTCATTTTAGATTCGCACATGAAAATGTCATTTTCTGAAAACCGATTCCATTTAAAAATATGTACTACGTATTTTCAAACCATTTCAAAATTGCTTTCTGAATTTATCGAAAGAGCACGCACAGAGCTAATACAATACATTTTTTTTTTTAAATTAGCAAGTATGTAAAGAGTGTTTTTTAAAAACGTGGTTTTCAACCACTTTTTGCAGTAATCAAGGCCCTCTATAGCGTTACCCATTGACTGTAATATTATGGCCGGCTTCAGTTTGAGCAAATATGGACCAATGTAATTTTCTTGTGATGAGTAGTGTTGGACCTTTAGGTATATTGGTGATAAATTTGCACGATTTGTGACCGTTGTTCCGAAGTAAGTCTGTGTATTACAAAAACAAAGAACAACGTATAAAAAGGAACAACATTTTTATTTAATATTAAAATATTGGATATTTAACAAGAACCATACGAATACGACAGAGTGCTCTACAATTCTGGCTTTCCAACATGTCCATGAAGAATGATTGAATAAATGAGTTTAACGATATTGTACAACCTAGTACAAGAAATACACTTCAGCACATATGTATGTATAATAAAATATAACAAAACTCAAAGCTTGTTTTACTAAAATATTTTTAATTATCTACGTCTCTTTCTTTAAAATTTTCACCTTCACTTTAAATTTTTTGGTAAAAGCTGTAAAGTTCATAGCTTCTATCAAATTTGTATTTTGTATTTTTCTTCTTTTTTTCAATTGGGTGATCCTTAGAAAATCGCAAAGTGGTAAGAATTTAAGTTTCTTTAAGGACATGCGCCGCTGTATAAAATCACCTGCTCCATTGTGCCTGGTAAGTCCATATGGCATTTGTAAAGGCCAATATCATTCGTATCTAGTTTTGCAATCGTTTCATTCCAAATATAGCAATTAGCCTTGGTAGTCACTCCTTTACCCAGCATAAACAGTATACATACACGTATAGTGTTGCAAGATTGAGACCGCGTGCGAAATATATTGTATTTGGGTGGCGACGGCTATATTGGCTTTTATATTTAGGGATTGTTGATATGTTCCAGCACCGCGATATGCTTTTATATGTATATGTAGGAAGGTAGTTTATGAAGAAGTGTACGAGGGCTGCTATATATATTTCTGGCCTAATAATGAATATACGAATGTTTATCAACGAAAATGTTTTTTTTTTTTTTTTTGATTTGGCTTGCCTTGGAAGACCCACATGGTCGAGCTGTTTTGTTTCGGGTCATACGCATAGATCCATGATTCGTCACCTGTCGCGATCTTATAAACGTCTTTTGAAGCACCGCGATCGTATTTTACCAATCCACTCGAGCCTTTTTTTGAGCGATCGTCAAATTGTGCGGGTTCCAACGAGAACAAACCTATTTTACGGCCAGGTGTTCATGCAATATCGAATGTATGCTGGTGGGAGAAATGCATATGCATGCCTCTATCTGAAGGTAGGTTACATGACGGTCATGCATTATCAGTTCACGTACGTCATCGATGTTTTCTGGCACAACGGCTGTTTTTGGACGACCTTCACGGAATTCGTCTTTGAGCGAGCGTCGGCCACGATTGAATTCGTTGTACAAATTTTGACAGTGCTATAGGATGGTGCTTCATAGCCATACAAAGATTTTAGTTCATCGATGCACTCTTGTCGTTATAATCCACGTCGAAAGTTGTGAAAAATAATCGCACGGAAATGTTCACGAGTTAATTCCATTTTTTGGCCGAGATGAATTTTTTAATTCCCTGTAAATAAAACAATTCACGATTAAATGACAAAACGTTCTGAGTGATGTTATACTAAAAAATGTCAAACTTTCCAATGGAAATATCGGATTGCACCTGGCAACACTTAGTGTTGCCTAGGCCAGAAATATATATAGCAGCCCTCGTATGTTTCCCACGCTGATCTTGTGCAATCGATCCCCTAAGTTCTTGTATTTTACATGTATTCGATCATTAAGTATTTGCAGAAAACATTTCTTGCATACTCTGTTCGTCGACCTTATAGAAACATGTCGGCCCTCGGAATACTCACCATTACTCTTTTGGCTCTTTCTTTTTTTGCAGGAACTTTATTATTTCTGTGTGTTACATATTATTTAGCACAATTTTTATTCAGTTTATTCATCTTTTTAAATGCTGATGACGTTGCGGGTTGTTGATGTCCACATTATGACCGCAGTCATATCTCTGACACTGTCAGCAGTTGAATTTAAATTTGTTTTATCAGTTGGAATGTTTTCAGAATCATCGTAGCAAGTTTCATGAAATACATCTGTATCTGTTTTCTTCATTTTCAGATATGCGGAGATTTTTCACCTTATCCTCACATACATAGTATATGTACCTATATCGAAAGATGTGCTTGTTTCATTTGACAGAGATTCCGCTTTTGAGGCGTATTGGGAAAAACCCTCATGGTCAATAATCTTTTATTCGTGTAGTTTGATAGCTTTTTAGCCAAAGCCATAAGTTTTCTTTCCCTTTCCATAAAATTTGTCTCTATGAGACATAAACTAAGCGTTAAAGAAGCACAACAAAACGTATAATTTTTTAATATTGTAGTAAAAGAGTTTGGCAAAAATATTTAAATATAAATAAAATAATCTTTTTTCAATATTTAATTTTCAAAAAAGTACTTATCTCAGCACAAGGTATTATGTCGCACTGCACTCTCAAAGTAAACTGATTGCAAAATTAACATACATATATATTTTTAATAAAGCTACAGATTTCTTAAATTTTGGGTTTGGAATTACTTTACTAGTCTTCCTTTCAGTTTTTAGAACAATCGGCTAAAATGAATACGAGAAAACGCAAGATAGGTCAGACGAAATTCCATCACCAGCGCAAACAGAAATTCGCCATGTGATTCTCTTCGGGTTTCGGCGTAATTTACAAATGCCAAATTGCATATGGAACGATTGCACCGTCTTTAAAGACTATTTCTCAATGGTTCCAAAGATTCCAGACCGGACATTTTTCCATAGAGGACGAGCCCCGACAAGGTCGACCAAAATCTTCCATTGATGACGTCACTGTAGCTCTGATGAAGTCCAAAATTGACGAAGACCCACCATTGACACAAGAAATGATTGCTAATAAATTGGAATTGAAAGCCATGGCTGTGTGAATATTAAGTAATCATCTGGGATACACGAAGAAATCTGCTCGATGGTACCACTAATTTTAAATGAGGCCCAAAAAGAGCCTCGAGTGCATTTTGCTCAATTTTTCCTAAACAAATTCGAAAATGGTTAGTCAAGCAACTTTAGTAAAGTCGTTACCGGTGACGAATCTTGATTCTATAAGTACGATCCAGAAAGCAAACAGCAGTCCATGGTATGAAGCCCAACAGGAGCAAACCCACCCGAAAAATCTAAGCAAGAAAAATCAGTAGCAAAAGTAATGATGACAGTTTACTTCATCCGATCTAAAATCGTAGCTGCTATTCCATTGGGAAAAGGTGACGGGTAGCTGCCAAATGGTACACCGAAGAGTGCTTACCAAAAGTTTTCAAACATTTGTTGCAAACCAGTAAGAAAGAGGAGCTACTATTTACATCGTGACAACGCTGAAATAACGAGTAATTTTATTGCGATCTCTGGGATCGAAGAAACACGTCCAATACCATATTCTCCGGATATAACACCTTGTGATTTCTGGTTATTTCCAAAAATTAAAAAAAAAAAAATTGTAAAAGGAAAGGTCTTTAATAGCAACGAGTAGATAATTAATGCGTTTAATGCGGCACTTAATAAGCTTAAAAAGCAAGATTTTGAAGACCGTTTTCAGAAGTGGATCTATAAGCTTAAGAAATGCATTGAAAACAATGGCGATTATATATATATATATATATAATTGGCGCTTTGTAACCGCTGAAGCGATTTTCGGCCTCCTCCAATTTGTGGTTTTGCGTCTTGATGTTTTTCCAACAAATGAAGGTACCTACAGTTTATACTAAGCCGCCGGGATTTGAACCCGAGTCTTCCGAATGTCAATACGCAATGCTAACCACTCGGCTACCGCGGCCGCCATGGCGATTATATAGAGAAGATAAAAAAGGGCAAAGATTACGAATAAATACAAAAATTTTTTTTCTGGTCAACTTACCGAACTTTTGTTATTCCCCTCGTATGAATGTATTTGAAAATAAGTTGTTTTGTCGAACGAATGTGTGAAAAAATCAGAGATATATAATAATATAAGATATTTTACCAAGTCGAAGTTGCATTGATTATTTAACTTATTTGAAAATGACCGACTTATCTTAAACTAAGCCGGAGATACATATGTGATTTGGCATATTCAATAAATTTTGTCCCAGAAAGCGCAGAAAAACCCCGTTAAGACAGAAATAACTGTTTTTAAAAATTATGTTTGTTGTTTTGCCAAATGTCCGAATTTGGTCAACTCATCTAAATGTGGCTAGACGTCCTTGTGAAGTGTTTTACCTTTAGTTGTACCTTAAATGAGGTGTAACCAACCGCTAGAATAACAACAAAATCACATACATATGTACAGTTCAGTCGATCTTATTCATTTTGATTGTTAATATTTTATTTAACTGAAAATACGTTCGCCTCAAGAAAAAAATGTATATTGTTAGCTCTTTGAAGTTTCATTCAATTTTCGAACGAAACGTATGTAATTTCGAATCACTACTTATTTAGCAAGTTAGCTCAGCGAGGCAGACAGTCGAAAAAGCTTTTCCCGAGGAACTTATGTATCTACATACATAAGTACATATGTCGCGCGGTTATTAAGGCTGCCAGTCTTAACATGTGTTTTGCATCATGAGCAGGTTTACTATGGGTAGAAGGGTCGCCAGCTCTTCTGCCGCGTGCAGTTGCCTAAGAGGTCGCTAAGTCCAAGGACTAAGATCAGGGCTAAGTTGCATTTATTCGATAGTTTGTTAGGGTATTTCTAGATTTTACCACCACTAATTTAGGATGTTGTTGCCTGTATATGTACATCGTTATTGTTAATCGTGTATTTCACAACCCACTTTGTTTAGAAAAGATGAAACAAGACTGTCAAATCAAAACTTGAAGGTATACTCCAGTCCTGTTGTAAACTGTGCTAAAGATAATATTATATTTGGACGTATCCAGCAGAGTTTGGTCGTCAGCCCTTGTTACCATACCACACTTTTTTCCAAATCAGCGTGTTTACTTATGATGTGTCTGGTGACACAGGCATTGTCCGACTCAGCAAAGATAATGTTGTTCCTCAGGACAGACGCCACAAGTTTGATTATGGGCAGTTTATCTTTTTTTTTTTTTGAAGAGCTTCTTTCTTTCACCGATTTCCCTCTATCAGAACATTATGATATATTTGGTACCATTTCTTCTACATTTCGCTCAATACTCACTGTTGACATTTTTCACTTCTAACCTACAATATGCAAAATCCATATTCGTACTAGTGGTGTATTATTATACTCACACCACTCAGTCTGAGTTTAATTGAAAGCTTTTTTTATTTATATATAGTATATACTCGTATTCCACATTAGAAGGACTTCTCTAAATGCGAAAATTTTTAAAACGTAATTGTTAGTTTATGGCAAAAATTTCGAACTTTGTGAGCAAAATTCGTATTCGTACAGCGTTACCGTTACTTTGATTTGTGTATTTCCTCAAGTTTCCTTTTTTTTCGTGTGAAAGAAGTTACAAGTTAAAAAAATGGGACGCAAATCAAGTGATTTATCAATAGAGAACTTTAGTTATAAATTCACATAAAGATTGAAAATGTCTTCGAGAAATTGGAAGAACTGAAACGGGGCAGCTTCACTATTCAAACTTTTATTAGCATACATTTATGTACTATGTATCTACATACAGTGATGAACTAAAGTATTGGCACAGCAAGATAGTTCAACTTTAACCCCCTTTTTTTACCAGTTATGAAAATATTTTTAATTCCGAAAAAAATACTAGACAGAGGGACACATTTTCAACTATTTTCACTTCAATTCATTTGATTATCTTTTATGTTAAATTAATACTAATTGTAAATGAAAAAAGTACTAATTTTCACCAAACAAAAGTATTGGCACACTTAAATTTCACTGGGCTATTTCGCTTTGGGGGATGGCGCCATGTGCACAAGTTCACGAAAGTGAGGAAAGTTTTTGATTATCATTCACCTGGGAGTGGCCAGAAACGATTCGTTTGCATATGGTTCAAGCAGCTCACGACTTCCGGTCTTCGACCACGTATCCCCAGGGTAGCCAACAAACATCCGTTTAGAGGCGAGCTGAAGTGAGAAGGCGAATCTCATGCGGTTATGCGTAGGGTTTGGAGCCCACTACATTAAAAAACAACCCAATGAAAAATCAATTTCAGCCACAGTTGAGAGACCCCCCCTTTGATGACGACCCCCGCAAATGTTTTAAGGATTACGATTTTAGGGCACGCACCTGGAATGTCCGGTCCCTTAACTGGGAAGGTGCCGTTGCCCAGCTGGTTGATGACCTCATGAAAATAAAGGCCGACTTCACCGCCGTCCAAGAAATGCGTTGGACGTGGAAAGGACGGAAAAGGAGGGATTTTGTGAAATTTACTACAGCGGCTATATAAAGGAGCGCAAATTTGGTGTCGGATTCGTGGTAGGAGAAAGACTCCGTCGTCGAGTACTGGCATTCACTCCGGTGTATGAACGTCTAGACATAATCCGCAACAGAACAAAATTTTTCAACACCACTCTAATTTGTGCCCACGCTCCGACGGAAGAGAAGGATGACTTGACCAAAGATGCCTTTTACGAGCGCCTCGAACACCCTCAGCCTCCACGACGAAACATCTCCAAATGGGCTGAGGCTGATAGACTTCGCCGAGCCCAAAATATGGTTGTCTCTGTAGAACTAGATTCCAGCAAAAAAAAATTCACCAAGCTACTTGGCTGTCTCCAGATCGGAAAACTTTTAACCAGATCGATCATGTGGTGATAGACGGAAGACATGTATCCAGTGCTTTAGATCTGCGTACGTTCCGAGGTCCCAACTTTGACTCGGATCACTATCTTGTCGCAGCGAAGATACGCACGCGCCTCTGTGTATCGAAGAACCCCCGTCAACAAACACAAGGAAGACTGCCGAGCGGTTTCCTACTCGACTTGCACACCTGCTCTCTGAGAGCACTTATCAGCAACCCGGTATAAGGGAATTGTGGGGCGGCATTGCAAACTTCCTGCGTACAGCTGCAAACGAAACCATTGTATTTCGGAAAGGTTGCAGAAACAGCTGGTACGATGAGGACTGCCATGTCGCAGTGGAGAGAAAACAGACTGCCAGCTCGCAAACCTTGCGATCGACCACAACACGTGCGGGGTGGGACAGATACCGAGAACTGAAGAGGGAAGCAAGCCCGTCTGCAGCCAAAAAAAAGAAAGAGGCCGAGATGCGCGAGTACGAGGAGCTTGAGAAGATGGCCGACAAGGGTAACGCTCGAAAATTCTACGAAAAGATACGGCGACTTACAGAAGATTTCAAGGCAGGAGCAAACTCTTGTAGGACCCAGAGAGGTGAGCTACTGACAGATGCCCAGAGTATACTCGATTTATGGGTGAACCCGAAACTCCAATTGATGACGATGGAAAAGTTGTTCCGTTACTCGACTATGAAGAAGTGCGAATAGCAATCGTCCGCTTAAAAAACAACAAAGCGGCAGGGACCAATGGATTACCGGCGGAGCTATTCAAATACGGCGGTGAAAAACTGATCAGGTGCATGCATCAGCTTCTTTGCAAAATATGGTCGGATGAAAGCATGCCCGACGATTGGAACCTAAATGTGCTCTGCCCAATCCATAACATACAACAGGGCGATCCCACAGTCTGCGCCAATTACCGTGGAATAAGCCTTCTTAACATCGCATATAAGATCCTATCAAGCGTATTGTGTGAAACACTAAAGCCTACCGTCAACAAACTGATTAGACCTTATCAGTGTGGCTTTAGACCTGGTAAGTCAACCATTGACCAGATATTCACCATGCGCCAAATCTTGGAAAAGACCCGTGAAAAGAGAATCGACACCCACCACCTCTTCGTCGATTTTAAAGCCGCCTTCGACGGCACGAATAGGAGCTGCCCTTACGCCGCTATGTCTGAATTTGGTATCCCCGCAAAACTTATACAGCTATGTAAACTAACGTTAAGCAACACTAAAAGCTCCGTTAGGATCGGGAAGGACCTCTCCTTTCAGACAAGGTGATTCCTTATCGTGTGACGTTTTTAATTTAATGCTAGAGAAAATAATACGAGCTTCAGAGCTGTATATAGAAGGTACAATCTTCTATAAGAGTGTACAGCTGCCGGCGTACGCCGATGATATCGACATTATTAGTCTCAAGAACCGCGCCGTGAGTTCTGCTTTCGCCAGACTTGATAACGAAGCGAAGCGAATGGGTCTGGCAGTAAAGGAGGGGAACATGAAATATCTCCTGTTATCAAACAACCAGTCATCGCATTCGCGACTCGGCTCCCATGTAACTGTTGACAGTCATAACTTCGAGGTCGTCGATAATTTCGTCTATCTAGCGACCAGCATTAACACCAACAACAATGTCAGCCTGGAAATCCAACGCAGAATCACTGTTGCGAACAGGTGCTACTTTGGACGGAGTAGGCAATTGAAAACTAAAATCCTCTCTCGGCGAACGAAAACCAAACTCTACAAGTCGCTCATCATACCGGTGCTACTATATGGCGCAGAAGCGTGGACGATGTCAACAATGATGAATCGGCTATGTTAGTTTTCGAGAGAAAAGTTTTACGAACGATTTATGGTCCTTTGCACATTGGCAACGGCGAATACCGCAGACGATGGAACGATGAGCTGTACGAGCTATACGATGATATTGACATAGTTCAGCGAATGAAGAGACAGCGGCTACGTATTTATGCAGTACCTGCTGGTGGAAGCAGAGGAAGAGGAAGACCTCCACTCCGTTGGAAGGATCAAGTGGAGAGTGACCTGAGTTCACTTGGCATTTCCAACTGGCACCAGCCTGCGAAAAGAAGAGAAGAATGGCGCTCCTATATTGATTCGGCTATAATCGCGTAAGCGGTGCCAACGCCGATAAAGAAGAAGAGGAAGATTTCGCTTACATTTGATTGATATAGCAACTTTTTTTCAAAAGTCCCGTTATGTCTTCATATTCATCCGATGACGGTCCGGAGAGCATTGCATGAAGCTAACTTTCATTCACGTTTAGCCTATGCTAAAGAGTACCTAAGCAAACCAATTGACTTCTGGGACAAAGTACTCTTCTCGGATGAAAGTAAATTCAATATCTTTCAATCTGATGGCCGTCAAACTGTGTGGAGAAAACCTAACACTGAACTTCTAAAAAGAGGAGTCATTGTATGGGGCTGCATATCCGCTGCTGGTGTATGCGAGCTGGAATTCATTGACAGCATAATGGACAAAATATACTATAGGAAATTTTTAAGAGGAATGTCAAAAAAAGTGACGAAAAACTTAAATTGCCAGAGTCATTTACATTTCAGCACGATACTGATCGGAAGCTTACCGCTCGGTGTGGCTTGCACACCACATTAAACATACACTGCCGCATCCGCCCCAATCGCCTGATCTAAATCCAATTGAACATATGTGGGAAGAGCTGGATAAGCGCGTTAAAAAGTGGGCTGTATCAACAAAAGAAGAGTTGAAGCTGGCACTGGGAGAGCAATGGCAGAATATTGGGGCAGAAACCACACAAAAATTGGTCTCATCGATGCAAAATCGTTTGAGAGCTGTCATCAAACATAAAGGCTACAAAATATTAATTTCGTTAATATTTTAAGATTTTATTATTATTATTTTTTTTTTTAAATTTTGTTTGGTGAAAATTAGTACTTTTTTCATTTATAATTAGTATTAATTTAACATAAAAGACAATCAAATTAATCGAAGTGAAAATAGTTGAAAGTTTGTGTTAAAGTTGAACTATCTTGCTGTGCCAATACCTTAGTTCATCACTGTATGTAAATGTATAAAAAGCGGAAGAATTAATAAATAGGTTAGACACCAAAAGATATGGGTTTTAAATAAGCGCCAATGCTCTTTTATTCTAAGTGAAATCACAAAAGATATGACCAATAGTGCGATTAAGCTCTCTGCTCTTTTGAATTTAAACTTCTGTATAAGTTTAACAGCACCACTGTACGAAGTTATGTACTCGTATATCAAAAAAACTTGTTTTCGGAGCAGGATACCACGTAGAAAACCATTTTTAAGTGAAATTAATCGAAGAAAGCGTATCATTTTTGCAAAAACATATAGAAAACAAGGAATATCACCTCTGCAAAAGGGTGATTTTCAGTGAAGAATCCTTACCTTACCTTACTTGAAGATGTCAGATGGAAGAGTTAGAATATGGAAGTAGTAAAATACCACTTGCAAGTAGGAAATTTGAACTGTATTGATGGAATAATGAATGCTAAGAAGTATATAGACATATTAAAGTGACATCAAGGTGTCGAAAATTAGTCTCAAGGAGTCGTTTCATCTTCCAGCAGTGTAATGACCCTAAACATACGGCATTAAATACCAGGGTTTGGATATTGTATAACTTTCTAAGGTACCTTAAAACACCTTTTCAGAGAACAGACATAAACCCAATTGAGAACTTGTAGTCTGTCTTGAAAACGTAATTCAAAAAATATACCGTTAATAACATTCATGACCTCAAAAAAATTGGTCGATGTCACGTCGCTTACATGCTGTTTTAAAACAAAGAGAATATCCCACAAAATATTAATTTTAATATACCAATCATTTTTGTGTACTTTAAAAAGTGTACGAATATGAACTTTTTGTTTTAGGAATTGTTAAGTTTGCTTAAAAAAAATGCTCAATTCAGACAAATAAATTTGCTTAATATATTGAAATACATACATACATATGTATACACATACGCTAATTCTTGAAATTACAAATATGTACATATGTATATATGTACATATGTATGTAAATAGTTTATACTTAATTGATATTATTTCGTTTACCTGCAAAATCGGTATAAAATATGTGATGTACGAATATGGATTTTGCATACTATACCTGCAAAAGGTTTTTTAAAAAAATCCCAAAATTTTATATTCAAGGGATTCCTAGCCTACTCCTACATATGAACATACATACATACATATAATACATACGTACATATGTATGTACATATGTAATTGGATAAGCGCATATACTTACATACCTACATACAATATGTTAAATGTCAAAAAACAAACCAAAACAAGCAAATGAGCGCGAAATCGCCATATTGAAACTAGTCAATATTGATATACACGTAGTGAAATTATTTACATATAAGCAGTAGGAACAAACAATACAATAAATTGCCAAAGCGTATAAACATTTTCAAGGTTTCGCTTGAACTTCTCACCCTGTTTGCCGCCTACCGCCAACCACATCAAGCCAGCCAACGCTGTCGTCGCACCAAACACAGTACCACAGCAACAAAGCGACTCAGCGATAATTATAAAAAATAAGTACTATATAGATACATGCATATATATGTACATACATCCATGCACATTTAATTATATAGAGTAGGTAAGAAGTAGACGTAACAAATAAACGAACTAAGCGGTCGTGTTGTTCGGGTTGAACCCAAATCCACGAACAACAGCGAGGCCACAGAGTCACGAAGTGTTCGTTAGCACGTCTGATTTACGAAAACATACTATCGCGTCAATTGAGTGAGAACAGTGAAGAGTACGAAAACGCTGTCACATACGTCTACACAACAAAAACTACGAAGCACAAGTGCTTAATATACGTACATAAATAAATACCATATATGCACAAAAACTACAAATATACAAACATACAGATACGTTGCAGAAAGAGATGGCGAAGAAGGGAAGTGGCAACAAATAACAAGAAGATAACTTGCTGAACTACAAAGGATAACAGAGAAGCAGATGGAGGTGTCAAAGTTGTCGTCATAGCTATAGTCGAAGTCGGAGCCTTCGCCTACATTGTGCATATTAAGCATTAACCTTCAACCGGCTGACGTGTCATTATACACACGCATACGAATTTGTGTAAGTACACTTAGTATATATGTATGTATGTACACATATACATATATACTATATTTATATGTATGTTTGTATTATATGTACATATAAATATGTATGTATGTTAAGTTATGAAAAATTCCTAATTGCTACCAGCAACTGTTGTATTCTACAGACGAAAGCAGCTGCATTTTACGAAAGCGATAAAAGAGGAGATTGAAAAGTTGAAACCGAAGCAGAAACAGAAGCAGGCAAATACAGAAAACGGCAAGGCAGCGTATTTAGCGTTTGAATGCAACATGCAGGCAAAGATGACGAGTACAATAACGCGCTACAGGTAAGTGCAATAAAAATGAAAACGAATTCACCGACATTCATACATACCTATACATACATACATACGTAAGTATTTTTGTGAAACAAATTTTTGAATTTGTATATACATACATATACAACACATGTGTAAGTACATACGTAGTTTTGTAATTATGAATTACTTTGGAGGAAAGAAAATTTTAGTTTATCATGCAAAAAGGTACACATATTTAATTAGTATAATTTTTACTTAAATCTTCAAAATGCTTGATTTATCCAGAGCAACTTTGTAAATTAATTTTTGTCTTAACTCGTTCATTAAGTTAATGATTAAATATTACACATACTTATGTATGTACATACATATATATGTATGCATCTATGAGATTGAAATGCAAATATTATGTTAGTATGGATGTGTGAATGAACTCACTAGACTTAGATGCATGTATGTGCATACGTACATACTCGTATATGGCACTTGCATGTTCATACATACATACATACATATGTATATGTATTGTATAAATAGGCATGTGGGCAGTTGAGTACGAAGATTCCTATACTAAAGTATGTATATATGGACATATATGCGAACATACAAATATGTATGTAGATATCAACGTTCATATTAAAGTTTACTTATTGTCATCTAAAATACCATGACTTGGATTGTTTGTTAGCTTTGTTGGCAGCTTTTGTTCCGCTGCTCGTCTGCCACGGCTGCTGTCTGTTTATGTATTGTTGACTCTGTTCACTTTACTGATCAGATCGCCAAAAAAAATTCAGAAGAAAATAATAATAAAAAATAGCATAAATAGCTGCAAAAGAAAACATACGATGTTCATCGTAAAGCCGAACGCTGAACGACGACGACGAACGAAAATTCGAACAAAGCGCGCCACCACATCAGCGCTTCATTCGGTTCATTTTTCTGCTGCTTTTCTCCATTAAGTGCTGTTTTCAGTTTTGTGTTTGCTTTTTTCATTTCTGGTTTTTGCATTACTTTCACAAATACAAGCAAAAAAGGTACGTTCACATTCAAACAGATCTATATGTACCTTGTACTTACCATGTATGTATGTATGTACGTATTTGCGTTGCCTCATTTGCCATGATTCGCAGCTGTGCATAATATACGAACGAATAGCATGACCAGCAGACATCACAGCTCGCTGCTTTCTGTTTTTAAATGCGGTTTTTAGCTTGTTGCCCATTCCACTAACAGCTAGACTGTGCAAGTCTCGTAAATACATACATATGTACACATTTAAAGATGATGAAATGTAGAAGATTAGGCCAATATAATGTGATTTTCTAGTAAATATGGAGTTGTATTCAGAGCAAAGGACAATAAAAGGATCGACGAACGCTTGAGAGCTTGTTTTTTCCTTTGCCTGCTAAATAGAGCCTATCCGTTAATTAGGAGAAAAGAAGATGAGATTAGGCTTTGATATCAAAAGTTTTAGCAATGATTTGGGATTCTTATATTGAATCATATTTATGAAGAAAAAATCAAGACAAGAAGGTTTGTTACATCTTGAAGAACATTGTTTTTGTTATTTTTAACTAAAAAAAATCTATGATTCGTTGTCTTTCTGTATGCTTCTTGGTTTCTTCAGTCAAGGAAAAAAGACTACATACACCCCTCAATTTGCCGATTTTGGCTAATCTGTTATGCCAATATTTAGGCCAATATACAAAAAATATATATTTATGTATTTAAATGATTTTGTCAATCTTCTATAATGCTTCAGTGGTGACTCATAGACACAAATGTTATGGAAATGGGAAGAAAATTTTTTTACTTTGGCTAAAGAGCTGCGAAACTACACGATTAAAAGACTATTGGCCATAAGCGCTGAAAGAAAGTGTGACCAAAAATGGCATGATTTTGAGGACGGAAGAGCTTTAGAATCTCGCCAAATGAAACAAGCACATTTCACGATATACAGTGGCTCACAGCCAAAGTGATGCAGCCATCTAAGAAACAGTATAATATGTTTTATCTAAAATTTAAAGAAATTTTCCAAAAAACATGAATGCCAGTTAATAGCGGCAGATATACACATTTCATTAATGCTTTAAAAATTTTATATTTTATATTTATTTTATGTAATTAACAAAAACAAACTTCACTATTAAAATGTACCTCAGTGAAAATTATGCCCAAAGATTTACCATAAGTGGCGGCGGCTTGTCGAACGCAAAATAAACAACGCTATAATCGCGAGTAAACTTGGTGTATTATGAGATAATTTTGACATCATAGTATTGACATTGGTTGAGTGTAGATTAAAATGGGTCGCCAAAAGAGTATTGAAATGCTCGAATTAATCCTAAATCATTATAAAGATGGCAAAAGTCAGCGTAAAATTGGGGAAATGGTGAAATTGAGCCTAGGAACAGTTCAGAATACCATTGAACGCTATGTTCGTGCAAATTGTGTGGTAAATAAAACTAAAACGGCTCATAATAAAATATTTAACTAAAGTGATTCCTGTGGGAGCTTACGGAAAATACGCGAAACACTCCACTTAAGTACTCTTGGAAAGAGCTGTAACCTAGAAACCATATGAAGAATCCTCAGAGAAGCTGATTTCAGTAGCCACACAGCTCGAAATAAATCATATGTCAGTGCTAAAAATCAAAATGAAAGGCTGAAGTTTACAAAGGAGCATTTATGTATATAGGTATAGAGGAAAGCTTGTGGGACACCGTAATTTTTGCGGACGAAAGTAAATTCAACCTATTCAGATCAGACGGAAAGAGCTATGTAGGGAGAAAACCAAATGCTGGATTTCACCAATAGCACTATGGATAAGACTCTGTATTTGGACATTTTAAAAAGAAATTTTTTGTAAAGTGAAACAAAATTAAATATTCGTGATAAGTTTCGGTACTATCAAGATAATGTTCCGAAACACAAATCAGGCGTTGTGCAAAGTTGGCTTATTTGGAACTGTCCGCACATAGTACAAACCCCAGCGCAGTCTCCAGATTTGAAATCAGGCCAACTTAAAAAAACCTTACAAACAGAATGGAACAATATTGCTCCAAACTATACGAAGAAGTTTGAAACGTATGAAAGCAGTCATAGACAGCAAGGGGTATCATACTAAATAATAAATAACATACAATTTTAATTTTGTTCTTTAAAAAAAAAATGAAATTTATTAATTTTTTTGTTACTGAATCATTTTCGCTGTGAGGTACAATTTAATAGTGAAGTTTATTTTGTTGTTAATTACATAAAATATACATAAATAAAATATAAAATTTTTAAAGCATTAATGAAATGTGAATATCTGCCGCTATAAACTGGCATTCATGTTTTTTGGAAAATTTATTTAATATTTAAATGCTATTTTTTACATAGCTGCATCACTTTGGCTGTGAGCCACTGTAGGTATGTACATACAGTCAACATCAAAAGAAAGTATACACACATGTTTATTACATTGCAACTTTTATTTGACAATAATATTAAAATCCTTCATTCTGTAGTTTAATAACTTCTGTTGTAAAAGTTTTGTTTTTGTTTCTCTATATAATAATAAATGTATTACAGCTTATAATCAAATAAAAGCTTAAATAAAAGTTGCATTGTAGTAAACACGGCTGTACAATTTGTTTTAATGTTGACTGTATATGGGAGGATATTTTGGCACAACTCCAAGATGAAAAACCCGGACATATCTGAAAATGAAGAAAAAAAGAGGAAAAACAGATGAAGATGGAGATGTGTTTCATGAATTGTACTACAACGATTCTGAAGATATTCCGACCGGCCAATCAAATTTAAATTCAACTGCTGATTGTGGTAGAACCTTGGCTGCGCTTTGGGAATTCAACATTCAAATTGTTGAAAAGAACATGCTACACAAAAAAATAAAAAAGAGATGTTTTCTGCAATTATTTAATATAACCAAAAAAACTATCACTGAATAAATACATACAAAATTCAAGAACATGGCGGATCGATTACTTCATATACTACCTTGCTATGTATGTATGTGCATCTGTAGGGGTTAGCAATAAGACTGATATGGTTTCTTTAAAAAACATACTAATTAATAAGGAAATTCAAATGTTTTTTGGGTTTTTAGTTTTATAGAACTTTCTCAGAACATATATTTTTTGGAAATAGTGAATGTGAATGTGAAGTACAATCGATTCAATTAAATTCAGAATGTAACATCATTCAAATAGCCATCATGGAATTCAACCAACACAATTTTTGAGCACTTTTGCCACTAAATCAAGTCCTACATTTGTGATGAACAGCACTTTCAATATTGACTTTCAAAGCTTGAAGAGAGTCTGGTTTATTGCTAAATACCAATGACTTCAAATAACCCAAAGGAGATACATAAATTGCAACATCATTTCTGATTTCGTAACAATTCTGGCAATTTGCTATAAAATGAAGCCAATTTGTCCACACATTAACGTTAGATTCGTTGGCTTCAGTCATTGAACCACAGAAATCTCAAAATTTCTGAGAAGTCGTTCTTACTCATTGCATTCGAAAATACGGGAGGTCCCCATTTCGGATTCCAGAAGTGGGAAATAGATAAATTTTTCCCTGATAAGCCCCACGGGCATATAACACTCCAATGAATTCACATAATTTTTTATAGGCAACTCCCATGCAGTCGCCAAAACTCGTAAATCTTCTGTGTAGTTCTTTATATTTTCAATAATGGCGTGATCTATTATTACGAAAAATGCGGATGAAGCTTTACCAGACATAATATTTCTTTCGGGGTGTGCCGTTGGCCCTAAAACTTCTCTGAAAGTAAATGATGGCCTTCCGATTACCGACCCTTCTTGGAATCGCTGCCAAACAGTTTCATTAACAGCCGTGACAGTGTCTTCAAAATTCTGTTCAATATCACTTTCAGAAACCGATAAAAGTCTTTGGCGCCTCTGTCCTCTACGGAAATTCAAAAAAATACTCATTTTCATCGACTACCACATTATCACCCTGAGTTTCCTCATTGTCTCGAAAATCACTTTCACTTTCGCCTTGATCATCTTCAGAAATTGAATCTTCTTCACCTGAATTCACTTTACTTATTTGTCGAATTCTTTCCAACTCTCTCATTGACCGTGCAAACACAGAGCTCAATGGGAAAAGTGTCGCTCGTGAATCTCCGAGTCACTTGAGAAGCGTGTCTGAATTTAGAACTAAGGTTCTAAAAGTAGTTGGAAAACTGCTAAATAATACATAAACTTTGTACGGGGTCAAATGACACTCCATGGTACGTAAGGTAAAGAATTCATGAAAAGTTAGTAATCATCGCTCTATACCGCTCTCCATTGAAAGTAACGGTGCTACCAGCTACATTTCGAAAAACGTACGGACCGATGATTCCACCAGACCAAAAACCACAGCAAACTATCAATTAAGGTGAATATAATGGTAGTTCATGAATAATTTGTGGATTTTTGTCGCACCAGAATCGACAGTTTTGTTTATTTACCGCACCACTCCGATGAAAGTGAGCCTCACCGAAGAAGATAATTTTCATAAAACAATCCTTATCGTTTTCAAGTTGTTGTGGTTTGCAAACGTTGTTCTTGCGTATATTTTGCCATGATGAAATTGCAAACATTACTGAATACAATGAAAATAAGACAGATCATAACCTATTAAAAATGCCCAAAATGACACTTAGAAATCATATCATCTCTTTATAAAAGCATAACGAAGTGCTCGAACATACTATTAGTATCAACAGCATCCCTAAATATTAACGATTGCTAAATGAGACACGAATAATATTGGCTCTTGTATTTACAAATGCCATATGGATTTACAAGTCACAATGAAGTAAGTGATTTTATATAGCATCCCTTGTCCTGGACAAAACGTAAACTCGAATGTGATTCCGTTCACGCTCAGATAGAGGAAAAAAAGTAATGCATCTGCTTCTTTTCAATATCAACACTATTTGTAATTTTGGCAGCGGCTAAGACTTTTGCAGCTTTTACCGAAAAATTCCAAGTGAAGGTGAAAATCTTAACGATACAGACAAGATGATTAAAAATATTTTTCTAAACCAAGTTTTGAGTTTTGGTATATTTTATTATACCTACATATGTGCTGAAGTATTTTCTTCTCGATTTCCTTGCACTAGATTGAAATATTTTTTTTAATTATCTTAAGCCCTATTAACCTTCGCGCGTTAGAGAAATAAAACACTACTCAACTAATAGTCGTTTATTTTTTTGTATTTAGATATATTATCATTGTGTTTAGTCAAAAAAGCCAAAAACAAGTAACTTAAATTCAGAAAAAAAGGCAATTATAAAATCAAATAATATAACTCAATAATATAATTATGACCGAAATTTTAATGATTTTTTGATGAAAAATATGTATTACGTACACTTTGTGTAATAGAGTAAAATTAACAGGGAAAAAATAAATCTTAGCTGCTTTTTAATATCACCTTTTTTGTCATTTCCTTAAAGTTATACACACAAAGTTTTATTCCATGTTTAAGGTGTTTTTTCGCTCTCCTGTAAAATTCCTGTTTGGGGATAGGTTGTGTCTACAGGTATGTATAGTAGGTATGTAGACGTTTAGAGTTTTCATAACCCTAGAAACAGCAGAGAGAACAAAAGAGTCGAAAAATCTATATAATATAACTAACTAAACTGAACCTCAGTTTCGCCTAATAGAGCGGCAACCTTATTCTTTCGTGTCTGAATATAGTGAACTAATTACTTCAACGCCCGATCATAGTATTGTTCTCTATATCAAGGTTAACGTTTTTGCACAGAAACTAGTTTTATTTGATCAAAATAGTCTTTGTGTATATAAATTCAATATCATTAAAATAATTTATTAGGATGTACGTTTATCATAAAGTGACTTTTCGCGTAAACTAAGAAGTGATTTTATACCAGCATAATCAGTATTGTTGCCCCCAGCGATAGTTATATCGAAACTTTCCATACCTTTTAAAGGTTCTCTGATATGTATTTCATCAAGATCGACACCATCCGATTCTACAAAATTAATCGGTTCGCCGTCTTCGATTGCATTCCATTTATCAATATCGATTTCAATGTATTGTAGGTTTCCTGAAGTAAACTTAGAACATCATGGACTTTTTAAATTTTATTCTGCAATATCATTATCTGAAGAAGTATACATTCTTCAAAGCAAACCGGGATGTCAAAGGACTTAAAAGAAAGCGGCTTCTCCGCACTGCCGATTATTAATGGTTTGACTTTGTGCGTCAGAGCAGGCAGGAAAAGCTCTTCTGATCTTTCAGTTTCAGTGGCTTGAGTTCTTTCGGGAAGCATCTTCTAGAACCTAGCCAACTCATCAGTATTGGAAATTTGGTCCTTGCAAAAGTTCCCCTCATAAATAATATTGCTGGGTCTATACCTGAACGGTTCAAATGCTTTGCCAAAGATGAATCGGAAGAAATTTCTGCGAAGATATCATCCCATTACATTTTTTTGTTCACTCATAAACTTTTAATTCGATTCGTACTCCTGCTCTTTGAGAGCACTGATCAAGAGCGTGATATACTCGTACATACATACATACATACATACATTGATATGAATAATCGAGTTGTGGTATACTTTTCTAGATCGCTTCATACTTCCGCCAAGAAAACTTTTGTACTTCGTCGTTTCAATAAGAAAGAAAAGAACTGCCTATAACTTAGGATTATTTTTATTATCATACCCATTCATCCTAAAGTGTGTTGGACCTCGTCATATTGAATTATTGAAAATTACATACATACATACATAAAAACTTTCTTTTTTCGTTTATGTTTGGATTTTAAATTTTCTATTTGAGCTCTTAACTTTCAGCTAAATATTTTTTAGGTGTCAGACTAAGGCTGTTCAGTTTTTAAAAGTATGGCAGGCAGGTGTCATTTCTAAACCTGTTCGCTTTTTAAATATCTGGGCTTAATTGATTTCCCAAGAAAGCTTTCACTTCCAAAGCTGAGCAAAACTTATTTTCATACTTGTTAAATAGTTTAACAAGTTCCGAAAGAATTGCAAGTAATTTAATTTGTTTATCAACTGGGTTTTGTCATTTAACGCGCGAAATGAAATACGAACAATAATATTAATAGCCACAGAATACGCATTTTTTATTTTAAGTTTTTAGTAGTATTTACAAAAAAATTTAGGTCCATAACGATCGGCATTCCTTACATTTTGCGAGACCTGTGATATTTTTGAATAATGTTTTTAAGAACAGTAAGGTATATACTTATATAAACGCCCACATTTATCCTTGATAAAGACGGGTTTACTAATTGCAAGCCACAACAAGACTTTACCTGGAAATTTCGTTTTCGGGATTGAGTAACATTTTCATCTTATTTGATATTCGGAACTGTAAAGTAATATTTTGGTGTCCACTCATGACCTTCAATTGTGATATAAATTTCATTATTCGTTATACAAATGAAAGTGCACGAAAGCGACGTTTCAGTTTTTATTTTTTGATATTCTGATATTTTGGGTATAGATTTTTTTGGATATAATTCCCATGTCTTTTATATATTTTTCCACCGTTTTATCACTCACTTTTTATTCTTTTGCAAAGAGTCGATAAGATTTGGCGGTTCGTCCGATAATTTCACTCTTCAAATTGGCTCTTGCTTTGTTGTTCTGTAAAACACATTTTTTCCAGACCCAACCGCTTTCCAATCCTTTTCCCTTGTTTATCTTAAATATTGTATTATAACTAAAAGTTTTCTTATCACCTAATGCAAAAAAGTGATGAAACACTTCACGTTTAGTCCAGTTCGGATTTTTTCACAATATTTTTTAAATTAGTTTTCGGCCCTCAACTTCACTTAAGCTCTTTCTAAAAATTAGAACGACTTTGAAATAAGTTAGAGCTGGCTTTTTCATTTAGCGTTGGCACTAAAATTTGAGTGACGAAATGATGTTACTAACCCTGTTGCGATCTTTGTAAAATTTAATAAAATTTCAAATCACATCGTTTTTTTATGATTTACTTAACGAAAATGGTGTCTTAATCTTTTTCCAATTCGTTATTTTAACATTGCTTTGTAATACAAAAAACATAAAAACTTTATCAAAATTATCAGAAAAAGAAAAAATAGTTAGTTGTGGAATTCTAAGAAACTATTTTGTTTATTTGTAAAGCACAAGTTTACATTGCACATTTTCTATACGTCGTTTTGCACAATTTGCGTATCGCTTCAGTTTTTCTGCTAAATTTTGACTTATTTTTTTTTATTCGTTCAGAGACACATTTGCCGAATTGGACATACGTCTTATTTTGACTTTCTGTAAAAAAATTCGATGCAATAATAATAAACAAGTCGATAACGATTTTTGTAGAAGGGAAAAATGTTTCGCATGGGCGTGAAAGGGTTAAAGGAAAGGCCAATAAAGAATTATAACTGCAACACATTGCTTTTTGTGGCTTTAAATGTTTGCACTTCAAACCGTTTAGATGCCTTCTTTGCATATATTTTTCTAACCATTTGCAGATCATCGCAGATAGTTCAATTCTGTTCACATTTATTATCCCATAAAAATGCTGTTATTATTTCAATAAATTTTGAATTATCAATATAATTTTTCTTTTCCTTTTGAAATGTCAAAGAAAATATAAAACGAATTATTGAAAAGCACCTCTGAATAAACTTCAAAATGACCAAATAGTAGTAGTAGACTTTGGAAAAGCAGTCAAAGACTGCGTAATGTAGGCTCTCTCTAGAGTATGGTGCTAATATTTTAGTGGCATGATTTTGGCCGCATATTTTTAACTTTTTGATAGAAACATAATTGAAGAGAAAAATGTTTTAACTGTCATCGACTTTACATCTAAAAGAGCTAATCGTACTGTCGTAGCATTTAACCATTTGAATAGAAAAAACTAGGAAAATATAAAAAAATATTTTAAAATTCTTCTATATAATAATTTTTTATATCTTCGGATGGTGGTTACCACTCACCCTCACTTTCCGACTGTAGCTTCAACGTGCAAAAACCAATATTTAGCGGGCCATTGTAAATGAACTAAGTAACTGCAATTTTTTTCAAAACAAATGAATGTTGAAATCGTATTTTAATTATTTATTCCAATGTAGTTTACATATACTCGATTGGCATTTAGATTCGAAGTTATATATTCAGCTCTGCTCCCATATTCACGAATTTCCCAGTGGATTCGGAATGAAATCTCATAATTCATGCTTCGACTTTCACATCCACATAAACTCTTGAGAATTGAATCCAAGTGCTCTGTTGTTCGTGGATTAAAACATTCCATCTGTTAGTTTATGCATGTTTTTCTGATTTTTATAACTGTTTATAGAATATGTTCCAATCATATTTTTTCAGACATCGTCCAAGCTGAAAGGGAAATTTAACGATGGCTGTTTGTGAAGTGCCAAAACGATAATCGATATGCGTGTGACAGAATAAAAATATGTAACAAAAAAGAAGTGTGAGTGCAAGGTGTAGTGTAAAGTGGTATTTGTCGATGATACATTTTGTAAAAATGAGAAGAAGTTTTTTAATTCACCTTGTGGAATAGAAATGTGAAAATGGGAGCACGACTGATTATGAATTATGCGAAAATTGTAAATTTGTTTTAAAATATGCATGCAAACTGGCAGCTGGCAGTGGTCGTAGGATTTTGACGGCATACCCCTCTTTCACTCTGGTGGTACGACTGGTACGACTGGTAGGCTGGTTGGCCTATTAGCTGTTTCACAACTACTTTTCATTAAGATTTTGCCTGTCACAATGAACGCAATACTTCATTTTTCTACAAATTGTTGGTTCCGAATGGTTTTTCAAGTACAAAACATCTCATTAAAAATATTTCTTTTGAAGAAATAGGTGGGAATCGCACTTTCATACGGGAGGTCGGTTAAAAAATTGGGCGTGATCACGTAGCAAGGGCGAATTTTTTAAATAATATGAAATATTATGACAGGGAGAAGAAGGATGGGCCAAAAATAAAAGTTTCAACTATTAATCTTGAATTAGGCGATAAACGAAATCGGAATCAGATAATAATTTAAACAAAATTATTTGCTCTCACGTCTCAAAATTTTATTTTAGACTTTTGACTCGTAACCTTGGGAGGAAAATTATTTACATATGTATATGTAAAATGAATTAAAATTTAATAAGAGATGAAATAAATGATTTCAAATCTAGTAAAATATTAGAAAACGTTAACGCTCAACGCCCCAAAGTAATTTTTTGAGAAATTGTTTGATCTATAAGAATTCGAGTTGTACAAATTTTTACGGTTCAAAAGTGGTCAAATATGTTCCGTCGCTCTCTGTTGCAACAAACTATTAAGAAGATGAGATCCATCAACTCATGCATGTTTGGCGATGAAATAATCAGTTTGACCAGAAGCAAAATTACACACTTTATCACATCATGGAATCAGTTATATGAGGAGCCTCATATTCCATTTAGTGCCAAAAATAAAAAAAATACCGTCCAAAACTTCCCAAAAAAACTCCTTTTGTGCCGCGTTATTTTTATTTGTATTTGTCCTAAAATACTATTTTTTATTAATTCAACAAAATTTTTTATAATATTTTAAAATAAATTATTTATATTTTTATTGCTTGCTTGTTTACGAACACAATTTTGTAATCGAATGACAGTTTTTAACGAAATACTCGTTAACGTTTGGCCTTTCCGAACGCATCATACCGAATTACGACAACGACTCGCAGATAAGTTTAGTTCTATTCGCTTTATTTAAGATCATACCTTATAGATCTGAAGTATTTCGTTGATCTGCAATGAATAAACAAAAGTCATGAGCCAAGGAAAAAACCTGATTTTTTTAGGTTTGACCGCTTATATTTTGCCCCATTGTCCGACGTTGCGTATCAGTCACCATAAAATCGAACGTTGATGTTCGAGTTATTAATTGTTTTTTCTAATTACTTTCTTGTATTTATTTATTTCCTTCTGCGGCGTTGAAAAAGTTAAAATTTCTACAATAAATAACTGAAGAAAATTCTACGAAAATTTGCTAGAGGACGGGATAACACTGCCGTTGAATGATTGTAGCAAATTCAACTCGAACAACAAAAGCAAGCTAACAAATGATGAATTATATACAATACATACATATGTTTCCATGCTTATTTTCTTTTTAGACATTTCAGTTATCAATTCACATTTTCGTATGTAATTTAGTTTGGCATATATTGTACATACATACTGCCATTTGGAAGGCCAGGGTTCAAATCCTGGTACGACCAACATCCAAAAGTAATAGAATATTAATTTAAATAAAAAATTAAGTTAAATTTTTTAATTTCGGTCGCCCTACGGCAGGGAACGGCATAAATCAAAAGGCTCCTCATAAAAAACCATCATCCGTTCGAAGGCGGCTTAGTATAGTCTGCAGGTTGTTGTTGGAAAAATATCAAGACGCAAACCCACAAATTGGAGAAGAAGAACGGCCAATTATATGTGTATATATATATGTACACGTACATGTATTTATACTAGCTGTACCCTGCAACGCTTCGCTGTCGCACATACTCATTGAATGTATGAAAAATCAATAATGGGTTTATCATGACTTTATTTACTCAATACATGGGGAATACAAAATTTTTGGTTTTACCATTGACATTGGTCCACTTACCGAAGAGAGGAATAGCCTAACTTTTTGAATAAGCAAGTCCCCGGTCCACTTCTCGGAAAGAAGGGCCATCTATGTACCGAAATTCAAGTAAATTGAACTACAAATAAGCTTTTTTTGAATAGGTCAGTCCTCGGTCCACTTCCCGGAGAGAGGAAGAGTCTTCCTGTTACAACGGTAAGAAAAATATCCTATATTAAAACGTATGAATATTTATTTCCCATAGTTTGACTCTTTTTTTCTCTTCTTTTTCTCTTGCAATTTGTGGTTTCGGAGGGACTTACACTCGGCTATCACGGCCGCATTGCTTCGGCAGAACATACGGGGGGATTAAACAAAGTTCGGTCAGTTGGTGACTTTCAATTTGTTTTTGTTAAATCTGAAAATACCAAATCCTTTGCAATTACTTTATTAGTCTTCAGTGCAAATTGTAGAACGATCGGCTAAAATGGAGACGAGAAAACGATAGCTAGTTGAGGATAAGTCAGACGGAATTCCACAGCCTACGCAAACAGAAATTCGCCATGTGATTCTCTTCGGGTTCTGCGTAATTTACAGCCAATACAAATATTCAGTGAATGCTTAATTGCATATGGAACGATTGCAGCGTCCCTAAAGACTATTTCTAAGTCATTCCGAAGTTTCCAGAAACGGACATTTTTCCGTAGAGGACGAGCCCCGAAAAGATCGTCCAAAATCTTCTACTGATGACGTCCTTGTAGCTCTGGTGAAGTCCAAAATTGACGAAGACCCACGATTGACACAAGAAATGATTGCTTAGAACTTGGCTTGAATGCCATGACTGTATCGCGAATATTAAGTAATCATCTGAGATACCCGAAAAAATCTGCCCGATGGGTACCACGAATTTTAAATTAGCCTCTGCATTTTGCTCAATTTTTCCTAAACAAATTCCAAAAAGGTCAGTCTAACAACTTTAGTAAAATCGTTACTGGTGACGAATCTTGGTTCCATTAGCACGATCCAGAAACAAAACAGCAGTCCATGGTATGGAGCCCAACTTGAGCAAACCCACCCATAAAATCTAAGCAATTTCTTCAATCAGCAGTAAAAGTAATGATGTCTGTTTACTTCACCCGATCTTAAATCGTAGCTGCTATTCCATTGGGAAAAGGTGACGGGTAGCTGCCAAATGGTACACCGAAGAGTGCTTACCAAAAGTTTTCAAACATTTGTTGCAAACCAGTAAGAAAGAGGAGCTACTATTTACATCGTGACAACGCTGAAATAACGAGTAATTTTATTGCGATCTCTGGGATCGAAGAAACACGTCCAATACCATATTCTCCGGATATAACACCTTGTGATTTCTGGTTATTTCCAAAAATTAAAAAAAAAAATTGTAAAAGGAAAGGTCTTTAATAGCAACGAGTAGATAATTAATGCGTTTAATGCGGCACTTAATAAGCTTAAAAAGCAAGATTTTGAAGACTATTTCAGAAGTGGAACTATAGGCTTAAGAAATACATTGAAATCAGTGGCGATTATGTAGAAAATATAAAAAAGGACAAAGATTACGAATAAATACAAAAAGAATCTTTTTTGTGGTCAACTTAGCGAACCTTTGTTAATCCCCTCGTATACTAAAATTTAAAAAAGTCGCCGTGGTCGAATCAAATATCTAATAGGTAATACAAAAATTCCTCACCATACAACCTTAATATGTTTTTTAATTGCAACTTTATCTAACTAATTAACACAATTATAACAATCACGCATTTTTAATATTAATAAAGTTTATTTCAAATTATAGCTCAACAACTACTATCACTTTCAGCAGAATCTGGCAGCGATTTAAAGTTTTATAAAAATCGGTCATTTTCTAGCGTTCTGACATCGAAATAAGTTTCACATTCCTTTATCTCAAATATCAAGGGGTTACCACGAAAATATTACTTTTTAAAATTGTTCCAAAAAAAAGGATAAATAAATGTCATTCAATGATTTTGTACACGTATTTCCTGAAATACCTCTACTTTCCGGTATATAATGGAATAGTACTTCATTCAAATGTTTGTCGCGGCTGGCAGTAGCCCATTCTGTTCTGTCTGTCGACCCAATTTTTTAACACATTTTCGATTGTGGGATCCCCTATGGCAACGTGTTTTAGTAACCCAACTAGCTATTTTAGGGGGATATGTAGGCACAAGTTATCCACGCTTCAGCGAAATGTTGTCAGCTTGCAACTTAAAAAACTTTATAATTTTTGTCAACAAATTTCTTATTGCATATGTAAATATATACATACATACATATGTATATATGCTCGAATATAAACTCTATTATACATAATTCCTATTGGGTTCTATCGTTTCGTTTCTTTTCATTTTTACTTGAAACGAAAATCTGTCGCTAATGTTAAATCATTAACAGGTGTTAAATCATAGCAAATAGCCATTTTAAAATTAACTTGAACGATTTCATTTCGTTTTGATAACATGGCCTCCAAACGAAACGATTTCATTTTGTTGAGGTAATTTTTCTTTTTAGCGAAACGAAGTGATATCGTTGCGTTTGTTTTGCATTGGCAACCATGTATAACCACCTTGTAGCAACTAAGTCAGTTTTACGGAAAAATTAAATCGTCGCTGGTTCAGTAATAGCTTCGACAAGCGGTGATAACATTTTAAATATTTACATGGTGCTGTCATAAGAGGTTATGACAGCTGAGTCGCTATATTTTTGGCTAGTTGCAGCCTATGTCATGAATCGGCTCTGAATGGTTGACTTAGCACTTATCCTTAACGGCTCCTCGCAAAAAAGATCAACGGAGTTAAATAACAGCTACGAAGCGGGTATTTGACTTTAAGTTCTAATTTGACTGTTCTTAGTTTTCTTGGTGTTGCGGTTGAAGAATTACCATTTTGGAATCTATTTTTCAATATTTCCCAAAATTTTTCAAGCGTAAGCTTAATCATTAGTAATTGTTAATGGTACTTTGCTAAAGTTAACAAAGTAAAGCCGGTGGCAGATACAACTTTTTACGTTATGTGACTTCTAAATTTGCCAGCAAAGTGAAAAACTCAATACTATGACGCAATGAACATTTTTATATTCAGTTATTTTATTATCAAAAAGCTGAAAATCAGTTAAATTAAGTAAATATACATTTTATTTTCCATTGTATCTCTTTGTAATTCATGGTTAACGCGCGTAAAAAGATGAGAGATGAGCAACTTTTCACATTGCGTTGGCGTCAGTGTTGCTCATGAGGAAAATTTCGTAGAGCTGCATGTACTTTTCTTGGACGACAAAGTCAATCTGTCACGCAGTATGGTACAAAAGTCCTATTTACCATATACCAGCTAGGGAAAAACGTAAGTGACTTATTCTAAACGAAATAGGTTTATATTTTGAAACAATTTTTATAATTAAAAGCAGGAGAAAAAACTGTCCATAAAAGGACTTGACTTTATAAAAAAAAATCATACGTACCCGTACGTCCCGAAAACGAGTTTTGACATCATGTTATATTCTTAGAGTTGTAAATCGCAATATAACCCCAATCAAATGGAATATACGAAATACGCGAAGTTTTCAGTGAAGAAGTGAACTACTTAGAATGGTCCACAATATTATCCAAGCTAAACAAATTAAATACAAGTGGCAAATATTTAGCTCACTGCTTGAATATTTGAGTATTTTCGACAGCGTTGTAGTACTGTATTTTGATGAATATGTTTTTCAGTATAAGAAGTAGAAGAAGTAGGTATATATATATATAATTGGCGCTTTGTAACCGCTAAAGCGATTTTCGGCCGAGCTCCTCCTCCAATTTGTGGTTTTTGCGTCTTGATGTTTTTCCAACAAATGGAGGGACCTACAGTTTATACTAAGTCGCCTCCGAACGGCTGATGGTTTTTTTTTTCGAGGAGCCTTTTATTTCATGTCCGAAATACACTCAGAGGGGTGGACATTCCCTGCCGAGGGATGACCACAATTAGAAAATTTAACTTAATTTTTATGTAAATTAACTTTCCATAACTTTTGGATGTTGCTGGCACTGGGATATGAACCCGAGCCTTCCGAATGTCAGTACGCAATGCTAACCACTCGGGTATCGCGGCCGCGAAGAAGTGCAATTGTTAAAAAATGGGTCGCCGAACGACAATAGAGCGACGTAATCTAGCTATCTAAATCTATCACACTATTACGAAAATGGCAAATCCATTACGAAAATCGGTGATATACGTATAGTAAATCTCAATGACTCAACTGTGCAACATATTATTGATCCCTTTATTCATGAAAATCGAGTCCAAAATAAGGGCAGAAGTTCATCAAACAAAATTTTATCTGTGTTTTTAATATTTATATATATATATATATATATCTTTTTTTAATCAAAATATGAAATCAAAATTACACAACAAAACAAGGATGATCCGAAATGCAGGAATGTACTTCGGGTAGAACGTCCTGCATTCCTAGAGATAATAACGAAACAGGTTAGAACTAATAGCATGAATTTTCCTAAAAGAATTTTTCCAAGCTGGAAAGCTTTTAGAATCCTCAGAAGGCCGCTTTATAAATGCTATGCATTTTTAAATATGACTGAATGATACGATGGATTTAAATAAATTTTTGTTTGACTTAAATTGATTTTCATGAAGTACAATATTTTGCAAAATTATTAAAATAAATAAATTTAAATTTTTAACTGGAAAAATATATTATTTTCTTATAAAAATAAAATGATTAATTTATAAATTAATGGTTTTTTTATGCATAATATCGATTAAGTTTTAATGAAATTGATTTGAATTAATTGTCTTATAAACAAAAAGACATCAAAACTGTTTCAATAAACATTTCTTATCAATAAATCAAATAAACTAAGAGTATATACCTAAACTTCAATAATGTTCAAGTTGCCGTCTTTGTTTCCCCCCTTTTGCATCATGTATGTTATGCTAAAATTTGTGATGAAAGTGTAAATATTTTAACAACAAATTATTTATAATTTAGCAACATTTACCTATGTGTAAAATATTATAAATAAACATAAATTAGATCAACAGCAATAACTCCTTCAAATTTCATTAGGATTGGTCAATTAGTTTGGCTGAAACAAGCATTGGTCCATTAAAGGAAAGCACAGCACAAAATAGAACAAATACTAAAGCACCTTCGGATTTTTCCGATTAATCGTAATACAGAACACGTAGCTCTGTCAAGATGTGGAAGTGATTAGTTTAAACGTTACGCTAGAGCCACATAACGGCGGGGCAGATAAGAGCAATATGTTAATAGATTGTAATTAATAAATAATTTATTAACTGTATATTAAAAAACCACTAACTATTATTATACGTTTAAAATAAATATTTTTTTTAATGAATACATGTGTAGTAGAAAGCAAAGGGATGTGTGAAACAAAGCCAGAGAGGTGGCGTTAAGGTATATATGGCTAAGTGGTTTATGGACAATTCTTTACCAATCAACTTTTTAATGGATTCAAGCTTCCGTCTTTTTTGTGGCAAGCTTAAACCCTGTGCTTCTACATATACATCAAAAGTTACGGCTTGAATTATGAACTCCCAGAATATTTTAGGCTCGATATTTTTTTTTGTTGTTTAAAAGTTTTGTAAAACATAGCATAAAAATAAACTGTACTGTTGTTTTCAGTCTTCTGCAAAATCCAAAATAATTTAATTTACTTTTGTAAGTAAACAAAATGTTTTTTCAAAACGAAAAACCTTTCTCTTTCGAACTTTTATTACAAACTTTATACTTTGATTTCGTTCGTTAATCAAGGGCTTTTGTAGAGCTTTCTACCATTTAAATTGAAGTTGATTCGTTATGGTTGACGCCCTGAACTTTTTTCCCAACTCATTTTCAGCAATGGTCGCTGGGCTTGGAGCACCAAGAAATGGATTCCTTTAACTTTTCGCACCAAATACCGTTCGTCTGCTTTCAAAAATTTATTGTACGCAAAACACACGCTGTCCTAGTTTTGCTAAGGGAATTAGGGCCAAAAAATATATTTTTTCTATTCTCGAAGGGATAGCGTATAGTTAAAACCAAAACAAATTTTTCCTAAAATATTTTCCGTGCTTTATATTAAGTCGATATATTTACATTGAAAATTATCTGAATACTGTTGAAAGTACGAAAGAATATATCTCTGCATTTTTTTCCATGCTTTGTAGAAAGCTGAATCTATTAAAAGTAGCTCAGTTTTTGCCTTAATTATTTGTTTATTTATGTACCTGTTTTTTAACACATACATATAATATCGAAAAACAACATTTCTGCTTTAATCTCATAACGTGAAATATAGCCTAAAATATTTAAAGTGATGACAGCATTTTTTTTGTGGCTTTAGAGTTTTCTATTGTAGTATCTTCTTCTTCTTTTCTGGGGTAGACAGTGCTTGTGTGATTATAGTCGAGTTGAAAACAGCACACCATTCCTTTCGTCTTCTAGTATCTACATATGTATGTATGTACATACTCGTATGTAGATGCTCGGATTTAGAAACCTTGTATCTAAAGGCGATGCCGACTTCTGACTGAAAGTTTATAAAAATGTTGACGCTAATGTAAACTGTAATTTGTTTATAATTATTTATTTTTATTTATTTATATTTTATCAATACAAATATAAATATGCATTTCAAATCTTATGTTTAATTAAATATGTGCATACATACATACATATATAGAGTTTTCATTTTATGATTTTTTTTTAATAAATATTTTAATGAAATGTAAAGAATAATAAGTTACATTACTTAACAGATCTTATGGTAACAAAAAATTCTGGTTCCAATCTTATATCTACCAATCCAATCATGTATCTCCAGTTTAATGTGAAAGATCTGTGTATACTACTTGCACGTAGGTGTGTATTTATCATCTTTCTCTGAGTACACAAAAATTAGTCATTCAAATTATCTCTTCGTTTAAATAAGTATGGGTATGAAGTACATGAAGTACTACATAATGTGTGACGCATTAACGAATCAGTACATATGTATATATGTATTTACATATTTACAAAACATTTATATATATTCCTATGCATATGTACATACATATTAGTTAGTGTAATGGGGCGTATACGCAACATATTTTACTCCCATGCACTTGCATGTACTTACATACACATACGTTTACAGATACAAATGTACATATATGCAAAATTGTTTTATGATGTTATTAAAAATATATGTATACTGTTTTTTTCCAAATCAACCAAAAAACTTACAAAGTTTAAAATCTTAAATTATGGCAAACCATGTGAATCAAAGCAGCGTGAAAATAATTTATAGGTCTATGTATTGTACATTCATATTACATATGTATGTACTAATTCGAATTCGAATTTATATTTTCTGTGAAAAACTGCGAAAGAAAAATATTTTTTACAATTTTTTGGTGTTAATATGTTTGTTAAATTTTAACTTTTAAAACTTTTTTTCGATTTTTATTATTCGAAATACATGAAAACTAATCGAAATAACGTCACACGATTATCGAAATATTTGCTAATTTTTTCGTTTTTCATTCATTCATTTTACGCTAAATACTCTTATCAGCAGTTATCAGTAGACATGTGCATACATATACATACATTTATGACGTTTAATAACTTCACCTTTCCGATCATTTCAATGGTTTTTATCTTATCATCAGATTTTTTATGGGTTTATTTTAATTATTTATCAGAAACAAAAAATTCAAAAATTCTCGAAAGAAAGTGCAACCGAATGTATAAATTATATAAGAAAAAGAATAATATTATTAAACAAGAATTTTTGATCGATACCGCAATAATTAGCTTGTACCGAATTGCAATATACAAATATAAATTCTTTTTTCTCTTGTTTTCATGATTCACTACATGTTGCTTATGGATTTCTGCTGTGGATTGTAACCATAAACCAATCCACCATAAAATATTAAAGAAAAATGTTCCTAAAATAATAAGCGTAGCAAAAGCTAAGAGCGTCATAAAAGACATGAAGACTTGCTATGAACCAGATAGCTAACATATTGTCCAAAATATTTGATGTAACAGGTTTGAAAATTGTCACATAAGATATTTCATCCAATTTCGTTTTTTTTTTTTATTCCGTTATTATTCTGGCAAAACCGCTTTCAACGAATAGAAAAATATATTTCCTTTATAATGCATATTTTTTCGAGATGAAGTCAGAAAATGTTGAAAAAAAAACATGTATATTTTAAAAGTCTCTCCTCTAGATATAAAATATTTCATGAGTGGAATACTTCTGAATCAATTTGAAACGAAAATGCTAAAGTTTGCATTCCTCCGGAAAAAATTGGCATCGTATTTAGCGAAGGGAGTGATACTCTATTCCAAAATATTTCGTGTTGATTTTGGTCCTGAGAAATTTTGAAAAGTGATCAAGTGTCCCTAAAATATGATAAAATATGATATATACAAAATACGTACATATGTCTTATACCCACATTGCTTCAGTTTACCATTTATGTAGGTACATGTGTTTTCAGAGTACTACGTCCGATATTTTTTAGATCCTTATATAGAAGCTCGGTTACAAAGAAAATTTTCGAAAGCATTGAAATCGCTTGCCTCGAGGCGTATTATGCGCTCAATAATGCTAGTTGACGATACCTTTCAAGGCTTCACTTATTTTCTGATCTTTTTGGGCGAATTAGCTTTTTCGATATAAGCCTTGAAACTGGATTTGGCAGAGCACACTTCGGTTTTAATAATTTTCAGGCGTACACTCATCGCATTAAATTTACCAACATACAATATTCACTTTGTTACCCATCAGGCAGATATTTTCTATTTGGAATCACCGTTTTAGCAGGCTGAAGAAGTAGCCCAGCCTGTTAGATCAAATATATTGGAAAATTAAAATCACACACAGCAAAATTGTTCGTTTAACTATGAACAACGTATTTTGATGAACAGTATCATCTCGAGGAATAGAAGAATTTCGTCTGAGTTGAAAGCTGCAAAAAAATTCAGTGTTCAGAATAGTTCATAAAGTTGTATGAAATGGATTTATATAGCGACAAAATATGTTTAAGATTATTTTTTTAGTTTTTGTAGAATTTACATATAGAAACATATTCCTTTTTAAATAAGTGCTAACTCGCAGAAAATATTCTTGAGGGCATATTTGATTAGTTCATATGCTAAAATCTTTATTCATGGCGATATCAAATTTATTGTATTTCAGTTAGGATCAAATATTAATTTTTATTTATAAAAAATCGATTGTAGGGAGGCTATATTTCAATAATTTTCAGTGTCAATGTTTCTTTGTTTATACGAGGTGTTCGTTTGCATGATGTTAAATTTCACCCTTTAAATATTTTTTAACGGAGTTTTTTACCCAAAACCTCACATTTGAACAAATCAGTTCTATTGCCATGGTAGAGGTGTAGGAGGGAAGGATGTTTAGGAGCTGAGAGAGGTAATGAATTTATTGGGTTGTGCTAGGAGTGATCTCCGTTTCAAAATGTTGAGAGAGTGTAAATACCATGTTTTGCGTGAGGAATTTATTGAGTTAAAAAACGAGAGAGAGATAGATAAATAAAATATACCCTCAAGAAACTGGCACCTTTACTCCAACCCTTGTACTGGCAAATATCTATATATATATAATTGGCGCTTTGGAACCGCTGAAGCGATTTTCGGCAGAGATCCCCTACAATTTGTGGTTTTGCGTCTTGATGTTTTTCCAACAAATGGAGGGACCTACAGTTTATACCAAGCCGTCTCCGAACGGCTAATTTTTTTTTATGAGGAGCATATATTTTATGTCAGAAATACACTCGGAGGGTTTGACATTCCCTGCCGAGGGGCGACCACAATTAGAAAATTTTAACTTAAGTTTTTATTTAGATTAATTTTCTATAACTCTTGGATGTGGGTCGTACCAGGATTTGAACTTTGGCCTTCCGAATGACAATACGCAATGCTAACCACTCGGATACCGCGGGCGAAAACATCTAGACTTGCAATAATGCATGCTTAGGATATGTACCAAACACCCCATGTATGAAAATACATGTACTTACCAAGTTTGGTTGAAATATCTCGAAAACTGAGACAGACAGACATACTCGTATGTGGCTAAATAACTTAAACAAAGATGTAGGTGGTTATATTACTACAAGTTAAGAGGAATTTAAGAAGTTTGCCGCTTTGGAAATGTATACATTGAAAGATATAAAAAATATGTAAGCTAATACTTGGTGCAGTACCCATTTGCATATATTACTGTTTGTAAACATCGCAGGGTGTAGCCGTCCCAAAATAGTTTGAAATATTATTAAAATTAGACAACTGTTAGTAGTGTTCCTATTGAAATTCGGGTTATCACAAAAAGTCAAAATAGACAAGTTGGCGGAGACACACCCACAACACATAGAAATGTCTAATGTTCTCGGTTTCACCCCATGTAGCTTAATGGGATAACCATTGGCTCGTTCTGTTGGCTTCCCAAGTTCGAATCCAATTCGAATAAAGGTGTCTGGAAAAAGAAAGAAAAGTCTAATGAGGAAACGTGGTTGTCGTAAGTTTTTCACAATTACCAAAATATATAATATATGGTCTGAGACAGTTCCATAAAACTAAAAACCAAAAACAATGAGCTGAAAAAGCATCTAAATTATACAAATTTTAAGGTCAAATAAAAAAAGATTTAGAAGTGGCTCAAGGCGATTGAAATTCTACAAAATTTTACATTTTTACCTAATCGAATCTCTGTATTCTTAGCATACACGTATGCAAATTCCACAGATTCTTGTTTTTCAAAAATAACTAAAATGACTCAAATTAGGCGATACGGCTTATTGTGTGACTCATATTTCGTTCTATATTCAGTGACGAATTTATTAACAATGCTCTTTTTCGTAGCAATAGAAACGTCGTCATCGAATAAAGACATTGCAAGGCATTCATCAGATAAGTACCATAGGTGGTTGCTAATCTTTTTTATTGGAATATCGGACATTTTTTTTTATTGATAAGTTGTTTTTGTTAATGTCCTTCCAATTCTCTGAAATAGTTCAATATCCTTACTGGTATTTACTCGAAGATCACATTCGTAAACTGCTCTCAGTAAAAGTTCATACATATGATGTCGACAAAGTTAATATAATAGTTTGCGTTCAAGTTATTTTTCTAATAACGTTGCAGCCACCTTGATTACACTCGTGTTGATCGAAGTGTCGCTTTCGCATGAATGTGCTACGCATTTGCATCGATTTAGATAATAATACTCGTAGTGTTCGTTGAGCGATATCCAGTAATAATTACAATATTCGCTGTGATAGTTATTTTGTCTGCAACTCCGTTATTAATTGACCAATTTCTAGTCATTTTGCAAAAGTAAGAAGCTTTATACCTTAGAATCTTACTAATTATGCCACAGTAAACGAAATATTAGAGACTAAAAATTTAAAAAGGTAGAGATTCTAAATTTTTCAAGATTTCAATCGCCGTGATCCACTTCTGAATCGTATTTGATTGCAATAAAATTTTATATATGCACATACATACACATATATATGTATATGTATATATTTATATACGATTATGGACTTCAAACTTTAAACAACTCACCGATTTTGAATATAAGTGGCCAGAAAAGATTGGAATAATTAAATTGAGGCAGTTATATCTTTGAAATTATTATCATACATTATTTTCTGTGTTATTAACGTAAATGCAATAACTGTAAAACTGTCTTTGGCAGTAGTTTAGCTTTTCTCTGCCAAGATTTTATCTGATGCTTCGAACGTGATAGAACTTCTCATCTTTGATATAGCGGTATTTAACATAATGTGAAATTGTCAAATACGAATGACATTGAAAAGAAAAAAATCTAAAACCATGATACAAAAATTCTATAAGGTAGTTTCACTTCGAAATTGTTGACACTAAACGTGTTTGCTCAGAAATGTATGGGCCTATTAAAATATTTGTTTCAAGCCGTTTTTCTTAGGCGACAGAAATATGCTAGATAAATAAATAAAATGGAAAGGTTGAAATTTTTTACTACGTTCGTGATTTGGGTCCCTGGTCATGTAGACACCCAGGGAATCGGTGAGCTGACCGGTTAGGGGACAATCATAACCTGGGTAAACTCATGCACATAACCTGTAGGCATCATGTGGAAAAGTGAGAGGAATCTTCTTCACTACACCAACATAGGCGTCATCGGAAGATCATGTTCTGTTTAACTAATTAGCTCAATAGATTTCCATATATCAATATATTTCACGGTTAGAAACAGCAAATCCAATAAGCTCCTCATCTTCTTGAATTCGATTTAAAATTTGGTGTGCGAATCTCTTCATTTTCTGGTGCTTTCTTACAATTTTCTAAAGTTGTAATACAACAATCATGAAAGGCTTACCCTCGATGAAGTTCACTATCAAGGGTTGCAAAATAAAAAATCAAGTGATTTTTGAACGTTTAAACATTTAAAAAATATGAAAATTCTCTATTTTTTTTTAAGAGAAGAGGGTAGCACGATAAAAACAAAACACGTTTAATGTCAGATAGCTATGAAGCCGACTGCGAAGAGAGAATGAAACTATCTTTAAATTATTGTATCATGCCTATAACTACTAGAGCTTTAGATACTATGAGCAGCTTAAATGATTGTTTGAAATTATTCAAATTTCAAATTCCCTAAGTAAGTCTATGAGTTTTATACTTTGCATCAAGGCAAATTTATAGAAGGTGATGTTGTCATATCATATGATTGCTTGTCCTTTCTTCCATTTCAACAAATTACACAAACAAAATGCATGAGAAATAGGTTTTGGCATTTCGAACGTTCGTTTACACAAACAAAATACATTGAACGATTTTAATTTTTGACTTTTCGAAACTATAATTACACAAACAAAATACATAGAGTTTTTGTTTTTGTATTCTTGCTACTACCTTGTGTGAATTTGCCTTGACTTTGCATAAATAAAATTACAATAATAGAAGAAAGTTCTGGGAAAAAGTCAAATTTTTTACTCAAAATGCTCGTAAAAGCACGAATTGCTCGAGCTCAAGCTCGAAAATGCCCGAGCAACTCGAAAATGTTCGAACAAAATCTTGAGCTCTAATAACTACAGAATGTTCGAATGTTCGATAATAGAATCTGTTTCGAAAATATATCGTAAGAACATAACATAAATAAATTTCCAGAGCTGAGTGCGAGCCATCGGTGAGAATAATAAACCAAATTGCTAATTATTGAGTAATTAATAAACGGTGAATCCGTTCTTTACAATTAAGAAATTGTAGAGAAATTTGGTGACTTTTATTTAACAACCCAGTGATCGATCTCGAAGGGTTTCTGAAATCATTGAGACGTATTTTGCGACAAAGTTACAATTGGTGTCAGAAGTGGTATTGTTAAAAAAAATCCCAAAAGGATTAAAACAGAAAGTGGTTAAGTAACAAGAATTGACGATAGTGATTGAGTCAGTAGCTCTTCTACGGGTATAGAAATCAACACGTTAGTGGCTGCAATTTCATTTTAGTTTGATTCACGTATGTCACAGATTTCATCGTAACTGATAGACTAGAATGCCGACAACACACCATTCTTTGATGGCACAGTTCCTTTCCTCTGGCTCCAGTTCAAAAAGCAGCAGAAATTTTGCAGACTATTCCCGAATATGAAATGGATAATTATGATGCATTAATGCGAGAAATACGCTTTGATAGTGAACACAAGAGGATTATGTACCAGATGGAGTTGGGGAATTGCAATTGCGAGGTTGGCTCATTCGGCTATCGGCAACCCATCTGGTGAGCACCACAAAAGGGTGCAAATCCAGAGGTTCATTAGCGGACATATACACCAAGCGGGAGACGTATGGGAATCCGAAGTCAACATTTGCTGAAACTGTGGCGTATGCTCAGACACGTGAAGCGGCAGTACTCTCGAGTAAACCTACCTACAAAACGAACCGTGTGGGGGTGGAAGGTCCAAAAAGTTGTGGTTGTAAAACTGGTAAATCATCAACATTGTATGGAGTGGTTAGCATTGCGTACTGCCATTCGGAAGGCCCAGGTTCAAATTCTGGTGCGACCAACATCCAAAAGTTGTAGGCAATTAATTTAAATAAAAAATAAAATTATATTTTCTAATTGCGGTCGCTCGCGGCCGGGAATATCAACCTCTCCGAGTGTATTTCTGACATGAAATAAATGCTCCTCATAAAACACCACCGTTCGGAGGCGGCTTAGTATAAAATGTAGGTCCCTTCATATGTTGGAAAAACATCAAAACGCAAAACCACAAATTGGATGAGGAGCCCAGCCGGAAATCGCTTCAGCGGTTACAAAGCGCCAATTATATTATATAATGGTAAGAGGTGGACGCCATCAACAACTGTAGAAATTTATTTGAAGGCGATTCCACTAGCGAGAAGGATATGGAGCAAGATATAACTGCATGGACGGAAGAGAGCAAATGCCTGCATAAAGGCAAACAACTTATTCGCAAATACGAAAAGGATAGCAAAAAAAAGTTGGCCCTGCTGTGAAACATTCTGTTGATACCGATTACGCTAAACCGATTGATCTAAATCATCGAAATATTACCCCATCCAAACGTGAAGCTGTGCCAAATAATAAATGAAATGAGCGAGATTGGTGTTATCGAACAATCGGAAAGTCCATGGAGTTTGCCATGACTTGCGTGGACTAGGAGGATGGATAATGTGACAAAGAATTGATGATTTTCCATACTCGTTGACTGGCATAGAATGGTTCTCAGTACTCGGCCTCCAGATATATTATTAGCAAGTAGAAGTAAAATATCAAGATATAGAGAAGACAGCCTTCAGGGTTGTAAACGGTCTTTGGCAATTCACCGTGAAGCCCTATGGATTATACAGCATATCATATGACGGTTAGTGTCGCCGGTTTAGCAAAACTTCATATATTATTATGATATATAACGTATTTACATTTTTCCTTGAATATCAAAATAACATCTCTTATTGGAAATCCCTGCACGAGTATACACAAAGTCTTACGTTCGCTTGCAAAGATCCGGTAATCTCCAAAAGTTACCGACCGACTAACTTGACTTTTGTCGGATTATTTATATACTACCTGGGAAGGGTTCTACGAAAAAATATTTTGGAAAGTGGACCAGGGACTGACCTATTCTAAAATATCGTACTTATGGTACCATTTACTTGGAATTCTTTTTTTACCTGAAGTGGATCGTTTTTTTAATTCTACGTATGTATGGTTCGTTTTAATTAAATCTTTGGATGATATGCCCAAATGGAATACTTTTGTTTCCTGGAAATGGACCAGAGACCTGGAACCAAGTTCCATTCTCTCGAAAAATAAATAATACTTTCTTTACGGCAAAGGGATTACCGACAGATTGACAAAAATTTATATTATTTGGATATAAGCACAGACCGCGCGTAGGTATGTTCGTTTCGAATTTTTATTATTTTGCGGCTACCGGTTCAACTTGGCTGTGAATAAGCCTAGATCCGAATGGTGCCTATGGCTTACTTCGAGGAATTCACATTGGAATTTTTAACGTTGTGGCGACATGTGCAAACTCTGTAATTAACCATCAATATGCGTTTCAAAGATCCATCGGCCGACGTATTTTCACACGGATTATATTACCCGATAACTTCTGTAATTTTGTAACGTTAAAAGATGAATTGATTCATGGAGTAATTGAAATTTCCAAATCGATTATAAAAACATGAGCGACTGATTTAGCGGGCTATCTATGATCTTAACCATACTATTCAGTCCAACATTGAAAGCGAATCTGTCACATATGTATAAGTTGGTAGACACCGTTGTGGAAGCAGATATGCTGTCGTTCAAGAGAATTTTTGAATTTTTTGAGCTGAGCGGGTCCGACTGCACGTATTAAACTCAAAGACCGGTGTGGCCACGTAATAGAAGCAACAATTCCTTGAAAGGCGATTCTAGAGTTCGCAATCACTACTAACAAAGCTTATATAGGTATATATAATCTATGGGACTACGTATGTGTTCTACATGGGCAATTTTATGTTGCATGCTCTAGGGTTGACAAACCAGATAAGCTTTTTATAGGCGTGGCCGATGGTAAAACCAAAAAAAAAGAAAAAATAGAATTAAAATGAAGTGCAATTTTTTTTAGTAAATTAAATCGCAAAAACTAAATTAGCTTGTTTGAGCGCAGCATCCTTCATTCTCGCACAAAAGAGCAACCACAAATAAGCGACTTTCCGTTCACGCATAAAAGTAATGGATTTTTTCTCGGAGTCTACGCTCTATAATTATTATTTGAAGGAAATGTTTAATGGTTTGTGGGCTTACATCAGCGGCCAGTAGCATTTCATGGCACAATTGTCCATGATTTGACGCATTGCGAATATGTGGTCAATGATTAATGTACCAGGTCTAAAGCCCTAATAAAATCTAATCAGATCGCTCACAGTACATTCTTCCAGGCAATACGCTAGGTAAGACTTGGGAGGAACTGCCTGCTGCTGAAAAGAACATATTTTAAATTGTTCAAAAAGCACGTTTAACAATTTAAAATAAGAAAATAAATAATTTAAAAAAATTTGTTTGGTTTTCGATAAGCTTTAAGTATGTAAAGCCGCGGATGTAATAAGCTCGTCTTCTTCTTTTTTTTTTTTTTTTGAATAGGATAAATGACTGAATCTGTGAACGTTTACGTTTCATCATCTTTTTACGGAACATCGATGTTAATTCAGATAGACCTTCAACCTCGTCTATTACTCCATCGACAAGGTATTTTAACCGTCTTCATTTTCTTCTTCTTTATCTCTATCGTAAACGAAATTGAGCATTTCCAAAACTTTTTTGATCTCTTTATAAGATAGCGATAATAATTTAAGTGTAATTCATGACTGATGAAAGGTTTATTTAGACAAACAATTATTTTAAAAAAATTCAAATTTGAAACTTACTTTGAATATTTTTTCGGCAACTATTTCCAGATTGCCGCTGTTTGAGTTCATTTTTAACTGAATTGTGCTAGTTTTTTAAACAAAAACATTTCTGGTATGGTTGACAGAAGCAGCAATGCATGGTGGAATCAGAAAATGGTAGCGTCAAACACATAATTTTGACATAATCGGCAGTCTTATTGGAAATGTGGCGTATTCTTTTATAATAGTAGAAAATTTATAGAAAATATTCCTTCGTAGGAATACTTAAGAAGTTAAAGTGGAAATCCTGAGTAGGGTACACCCAGGTACTCGTTTAACTGCTGAGAAGAGAACTTGATTTTATCAGGATACATGTTCTGAGAGAATTAACTCATTAATTTCGAATTGATTTCTATCAGCTGAACTTCTCAAAATTGCAACTCCAGATCTAAATGCAAAGGTATAGCTTCGCATGTTAATACTATGAAGTTTTACCATAACTCGTAATGCGGTCTGCCTTAAATTAGGTGTTAGGGCCTTTCTACCTCAAAAAATAAAATATATTGCCTTTTTAATTCCTCTTCTTAATTCTGCATTATTAATTAATGGAATTGGTACGCACATGTATGTGTTTTTTGGCTTTCCTATTCTATCCAAAATATTTATTGCGATAGTTAATGATAGTAAATGATTAGAGGCTTGACTAACTACATTTATCACAATTTGATTTCCATTTTGTAAAATTTAATTTGATTTTAGGTTTTTTTTTTTGGAATTTTTTGAAATGCTGAGCGGCAATTAAAAAAGAAGTCGTGAATTTAATTCATGGGCACAATAACAACAAAACAAGTAATATATTTTCTAAATGTAAAATGACCCCGAAAGGGATTCCCAATATCTTCGAGTATGCCGTTGTTATGAAAAAGGGAACTTCCAGTAAAAATCGTTCGATCCGTATTTCCTCCCCTTGTGGGAAAAATGTCATGGACTAACACCTCAAATCAAAGTAAAAGGTCGACCAAGAAACAAATTGTCTATTAGTGGAAACACTTGCATTAGCAACGCAGAAAAAGATAAATTAAATTGCATATGTAAGTTCATTGGAGTGAAATCTACACATATTTACTATTGAAATTTCTTAACAACCATTTGAACAACTCGAGAGCAATATTCCTGCAACAGAAGACTTGACGAAGTTGAAAGACACCATCTCAAATAGTATCCACTAGGAGCAAACCCCACTTACTTACTTACTTTATTGGCGTAGACACCGCTTACGCGATTATAGCCGAGTCAACAGCATTGCGCCATTCGTCTCTTCTTTTTGCTGTTTGGCACCAGGTCCTTCTCTGCCTGGTCTTTCCAATGGAGTGGAGGTCTTCCTCTTCCTCTGCTTCCACCGGCAGGTACTGCATCGAAAACTTTCAAAGTTGGAGTATTCGTATCCATCCGGACCACATGACCTAACCAGCGTAGTCGCTGCTTCTTAATTCGCTGAACTATGTCAATGTCGTCGTATAACTCGTACAGCTCATCGTTTCCTCGTTTGCGATATTCGCCGTTGTAAACTCGTAGAGGACCATAAATCTTACGCAAAACCTTTCTCTCGAAAACACCTAACGCCGCCTCATCAGATGTTGTCGTCGTCCATACTTCCGCACCATATAGCAGAACGGGAACGATGAGGGACTTGTAGAGTTTTGTTTCCCTTCGTCGGGAGGGATTTATTTTTTAATTGCCTACTCAGTCCAAAGTAGCACCTGTTGGCAAGAGTGATTCTGCGTTGGATCTTAAGGCTGACATTATTATTGGTGGTTCCCAGAGAGATGAAATTATTTACGACTTCATAGTTATGACTGTCAACAGTGACTTGGGGACCAAGTCGCGAATGCGATAACTGTTTGTGTGATGACAGGAGATATTTCGTTTTGCCCTCGTTCACTACCCGACCCATATCCTTTGCTTCCTTATCCAGTATGGAGAAAGCAGAACTCACGGCGTGGTTATTGAGACCAATACTGTCAACGCCAGCAGCTGTACACTCTTATAGAAGATTGTATCTTCTCTATTCAGCTCTGAAGCTCGTATTATTTTATCTAACAATAAGTTAAAACAGTCACACGATAAAGAATCACCTTGTCTGAAACCTCGTTTGGTATTGAACGGCTCGGAAAAGTCCATTCCCATTCTGACGAAACTTTTAGTGTTGCTTAACGTTAATTTGCATAGCCGTAATAGTTTTGCAGTGATACTAAATTCAGACATAGCGTCGTAAAGGCAGCTCCTATTCGTGCTGCCGAAGGCGGCTTTAAAATCGACGAAGAGGTGGTGGGTGTCGATTCTCTTTTATCGGGTGTTTTCCAAGATTTGGCGCAGACTTCAAAGTAGCTGATGGATAGATCTGATCAGCTCTCCACCCCGTGTTTTAATAGTTCTGCCGGCAGCCCGACAGCTCCAGCCGCTTTATTGTATTTTAACCGGGCGATTGCTATTCGAACTTCTTCATGGTTAGGTAATGGACCGTCTTTTCCATCGTCATCGATTGGGGTTTCGGGTTCACCATCTCCAGATACTTCATTTTCACTGCTATTCAGCAGGCTGGAGAAGTGTTCCCGCCATTAATTCGATATGCTCTTACCAGATCACCTCTTTGTGTCCTACAGGAGTCTGCTCCGGTGTTGAAACCTTCCGTAAGTCGTCGTATCTTCTCATAAAATTTTCGAACATAACCCTTGTCAGCCAGCTTCTCAAGCTCTTCATACGAGTACTCACGCATCTCGGCCTCGTTTTTTTTTTGTTTGCAGTACTCGGCAACGGAGTCTCTCCCACCACAAATCCGACACCAAATTTGCGCTCCTTTATATGGCCGCTGTAGTAAATGTCGCAAGGACCTACTCGCTTTCGTCCTTGTCCCGTCCATCGCACTTCTTGGACGGCGGTGATATCAGCTTTTATTCATACGAGGACTACTGGAAAAATTTCATTAAAAAAAATTAAAGGATATCGCTTCAGAAATCCGCCGTTTGGAAAAGATAACAGCAAAATTATGCGATAAGCTCAACGAAATGCGTAGACACAACAGCGTTAAGGAAGAATTAATGGCTAAAAAGGTTGAAATAAAACAAAAGATGATGGGAATTGAAATGAAAAGGCTTGAAAATGAAAATAAGATATAAAAAAATTTTAATTGAAAAAAGTGTTTTTTATTATTTCCTTATTTTGTATTTATGTTATTTCCGCTTTTATTTAACTTCGAAGGTAGTGTTGGAAATTAGAAAACATTGTGTGTTTTGATCATAGGTTTCCGATCTTTATTTTGATTTGTTTTTTTTAATTAAACTCGGGCATGTCTTTTGCGCCAGATTTCACGTATTCATATAAATGTTTTTTTATTATTTCCTTATTTTGTATTTATTTTATTTCCGCTTTTATTTAACTTCGAAGGTAGTGTTGGAAATTAGAAAACATTGTGTGTTTTGATCATAGGTTTCCGATCTTTATTTTGATTTGTTTTTTTAATTAAACTCGGGCATGTCTTTTGCGCCAGATTTCACGTATTCATATAAATGTTTCGAAAATAAAGAATTAATTTTTTTTAAATATATATGTAACTGGCCTTTATAGCCGAACCAGCAACAATAGATGTTGAGCGCCAAGTGATTTGCCACCTAATCTTTACAAGGAAGTGGAGTCTTCCCTCCTTCTTCCGCCAATGCAGGTTCGAAATTCTATCGCAAAACATTTCCCTAGAGGACTCCTACTCTCGACTCATCAGGTGTCGTCATTGTCCCTTAAAGATCCCTGAAAATGAACCGATCGAACCTTATCAATGTGTCTTCCGACGTGGCAAATCTTACATTCGATAGAGCAAAACGATCAGCAAAAATCCGCAAATTAAATGTGGCAATTTAAACTCAGAAAGTGGAAAGACTCCTCATAGAGAAAATAATACGAGCTACAGAGCTAAATAGAAGAAATAAAATCTTCTATAAGAGTGTACATCAAAGAAATATCTCGCGTTCCCAATATCCGGGCTTCCATGTTACTTTTAACGCTCAGGACCAACCTGGCTTCACTTGGTGGATCGATATAAATATATATATAAAAGAAAATTATATGCGCTATTGTTCTATGACGCTAGCTTTAGGCACCAAATGGATCTACATATGTAGGTCCCACTTTCGCTACTACTCTTTGGTACTGCATCGAAAAGATTCAAAACTCAGTAGTCTTTAGTATTCGAAATTGCTAACCTTTCCGTTGTGGACTTGTCATTGTAAAATCCCTTTTTTTGGTTCGTTGAATTTATGTAAAGAAAGGCAGTATCACTGGTGCCAATGTTGGTTCGTACATTTGTACTGCAGTTGTTGCTGTACTACATTGTAGCTCTCACTAATTTTTTTTTTAATACAAATATTAAAAGTGACTAAACTCTCAAATTTTCTATTTATCATGACTCAAACGTTACCCAAGGTGACTTTCAGGCGCCAAGCTGACAGCAATTATAAATAGTTGTCGTTATGTTTATACATCATCCATATGTATAGATTTTCTTTAGACACACTTTTCTAAAAATTGCCACAAACTTGCTTGGAATCAATTTCCGCTCGCCATATTGTTTCGCATAAAAACGATGTAATTTCTAAGCGCATCCCACACCCTCTATACGTCGCGTAACCAACTAATTGCGCGCAATGCATACTTTCACATATACATACATATGTATACGTATATACATACATACATGCACATGTATATACAAACATATGCATATGCATACAAGTACGCCACTTCTTTTCAAAATGTCGCCACAACTATTCTAGTAATAGCTCATGACAACAAGCACGTCATATCGAACGTGGAACGATAAGGAGAAAGAAAAATGCTCACAAAACGGAAGAGGAGAAATGTACGAAGTGAAGCTAAAGAATGTAGAATTCAAAGTACGTACATACATACATATGTATGTACATACATACATACACGTACATATATAGTATAAGAAGAAATTTTCATAAAATGCTTACGTACGCATATTTATTCACAGCAAGTGCTGATGTGCATGAATATGCAACCATATGTACATACATACATATATTGGTATAGTTTTGACTTGAGCACCTACCATTTACTTATGTACGCTTACATCATATGCACTTATAGAGCTTAAATAACCTATTATTTTCCAAACTCTTCGCTTTAAATAAAAAATTAAATTGCTTTCTATTCAATTAAAATGAAAGCGAATATCAAAATAACGTTCACGATGTGACTTATCTTCGTCATGATCGCCGAGTCGGCATTTCACTGCTCAATGCTGATTAACACGCAGACGAGGTCAACGTCTACGCCAACAGCAAAGTAAAAGCAACAAAACGCAATCGGCCTACGAAGCTAAATCAATTATTACACGAACAGAATTGTTTGTGGAAAACACTAACAAAGAAGGTGGGAGCAAATGTGCCAATAAGCGCAATAAAAACGAAGCATCAAAAATCAAAAAGTAAATCGGAAAACGAAAAACGACAGCAGCAGCAGCCAGAATAACAACCCACAGCCGTATCGCAATGACGACATACAAACATAAATGAAACAAAAACCTAAACGTATGCCAGAAACACGTTTCCCACTTGCAAACACATTTACCTGCCAAATATACTTATATACATAATGTGTGTGTACTAACGTGTATGCATAGGCGTAAAACTACAAATATAATTCGCTACAGTTGTCTATACATATGTATGCATGTGTGTAGTTGTTGTCGCTAAATTTGAGAAATTCAACGAATATGCAGAGAAACAGAAAAAATTTGCAAACGAAAAATTTTGTAAATTTAATTGACGTTTTACTTCCACAAATGAACTAAAAACATTGAATTTCTTATACCAAAAGTTAATTTAAACATTTTACTATATATTTCTTGCTAGAATTAATAAGAAACAAGGACGAAAAAGCTTCTAAAAATCATTTGAAAAAGTTGTTGATAATTTCAATCAACGAAAAACCAATATGGCCTCGTACAAAGTAGACAGCAGCAGCAACGGCAGCTGGCGAAAACAACGAACAACAAACGAGTAGACAAACAGGCGAGCGAGCGAAAGAAGCAAAAGAGCGTGGCGTTTGTGTAGCAGCAGCAGCGGCCAGTGCTGTAGCTGAGACGGCAGCAGCACATCGATGCAGTAGCTGCTGTAGGGGCAGCATAACAAACAAATAAAGAAGTTCCGCGAGAACATTTTGGAGCCATTGCTGTGGCTTTTTAGTTTCAACTATTTCATTTTCTTTACTCTGTGGTCGCTTTCAAGGCTTCCACTGTGGAGTCATCGTTTGCTGATGCAGTATCATAAGATTTTAAGCCGAAGTTGTTATACAAACAACAGAGCGTCGGCAGCAACGCTGTTGGCTATGCAGTGGATGTTGGTATGTGTATTTTGTTCTTAATAGCACTTTGGCACCGGCTTAAAATTAGTAGTTGTTTTACTTGCGGTAAACTGTAAGATACATATGTATGTACATAAAAGCAATTGAACCTCATTTACATACATAAATAGCACGTTAGCTTGCGTAGCAGATTTTCTCCCTCTCTCTATCGCAGCTTGATCCGTTGTTGGCGTTTCTTGGCAGTTTATGGTGGTAAATAAAATGTATGTACATATATACATACATATGTATGTAATCATGTATTTATATGTATACGTATGTACATCCATACATATTAAGTGCATATCTGTATGTATGTTGGATGTTGGCAAACGAACTTAAAATTGCAAATTATAGTGATCGAAGAGTATGTACAAATGTACATATATGTATGTATATGCATACATATGTATATTATTTGCACCTTTAATTTAAACCTAAAATTTAAATTAATCAGTATATGTACATATGATTGTATGTAGGTATACATATGTATATAGGTATGTACATATATAATAGTTATATTCATAGCAGTTTAAGTTTTACTGATGAAATTTTTACATTTACATATTTTGCAACAAATACACAAATATACACAGCAAGTGCAATGTAATAAATACAAACATATGTATGTATGTACATATATGTATGTATCAAATCATGTTTTGGAGTAATATCCGCCAACGCAGGAAGTCGCTTTCCGTCACGCTGAAGTGCATACATATAAATATATGTATATGGTCGTATACATATATGTAAACACATACAAAGTATATAAAATAGATAACGTGGCTATCGACGTGTGATGACAACAAATGTGTGTACGTGTATATTACACTTTCTCATTTCGTACATTTTTTCGCGAGAATATGTATGTATGTATGAACTTGTTGAAGCCGGAAGCGGCGTGGATTTTGCTCTCAATACGTGCTATGATCTTGTATTTTTATATGTATTAACATAATTGCATAATTTATTACAGTTATATACATACGTATGCATATACATAGGTACATATGTATGTACAATATGTGGGCATGACGTTATATAATAATATAAATATGAAAGAAACTTTAAAAACTTAATGCGTTTGTGTGTATCAACGCAAGTATTAAAAAAAACTTTTTTATGTTAGAATTTCATTATTTCAATTCGAGATTAAAATCAGGTGACTGTGTTAAAAAAGGGAAAAATAAATGAAAGGATATTAAGTTATACGCGGTAATAATTTTCAAAAAATCTAAAAATATATTAAATATTGTTGCAGACAGACCTAACCAAATTTGAAAAATTAAATATGTACATAATGTATGGAAGTAATCTATAAAAAATTAATTTAAGCTTCAGTCCAAAACCATTTTTAATTTCGTCAAAAAATTATTTTCTTTATTATCCTTTGGGCCATTAATAATAGAAGTGTTCGTCATGTATAAGAGCAGTATTCATTAACATTTTACGTGATTAGGACGCTATTTACTTGGCACCAAACAACGAAAATAATAAATTAAGTGCTAAGTCGTCCTCCCTCTGATCCTCCCAATGGAGTGAGGAATGTCTTGTTCTTCCTCTACTTCCTCTACTTCTGTGAAGTGTTTTAATCCATTCGGACGGCAGGATCTAACCAGCATAGCCACTGTCTTTTTCTTCGCTGAACCACATACATACATAGGTATGTATGTACAGCATTGCAGCACCTCGTTCAATCGTCAGCTACATTCGTGTTGTCATCATTTATTTTTCTAAAATTTTTGGCTATGAAATATGCCAAGCTAATAATACAATTACTTGAGAGATATCGTAACTAAAGGGTGTTCAAACGATTATTTATGCTGACTGAGGTAACTCAGCTTACTTACTTACTTACTATACTTTATTGGCGTAGACACTGCTTACGCGATTATTGCCGAGTTAACAACATTGCGTCATTCGTTTCTTTTTTTCGCTGTTTGGCGCCAATTGGAAATGCCAAATACAGCCAGGTCCTTTTCTACCAGGTCTTTTCAACGGAGAGGAAGGCTTACTCCTCCTCTGCTTCCGCCGGCGGGTATTGCATCGAAAACTTTCAAAGGTGGAGTATTCGTATCCATCCGGACCACATGGCCTAGCCAGCATAGCCGCTGCTTCTTGATTCGCTGAACTATGCCAATGTCGTCGTATAACTCGTACAGCCCATCGTAAAATTTTCTCTTTGCTGGTGTCCATCTTTGACGAGCGCTCATAACGTACTGAGTCAATTAATCGAAAAACTGTCAAAAACAAACTTTTAGCGCGAATAAACACTTTTACTGCGCCGTATAGTATGACATGATGCGACACGTAACACTAGTATTATGGACAATGACGCCATCTCTAAGCTAAAAACCGAACGAACTGTTTACTTGACCTAACAAGTAATTGACGGAGAGAATGCTTCTCCTCTTTCAAATAAAAACAATAAGAGACAAACAAAAAGAAATTGTGGAATTTCTAACGATCCCCTCAACATAAAAATATGTGCGGCTATGGCAGCTATCAACTGATTGCGCAAAATAAATAATTTTTTAAACAAACAAGCAAAAGTGAAAATGCTTCCTTAAAAGCACTTTCGTTTCAGCAGCGTTTGTCTGTGCAGCAATAATCTGTACTTGCATACTGTACTTGCTATTTATGCAGCCTTATATAAATAGCCAAGTAAAATGGTGGAAATAGGCTATTATAGGGGTAAGCATAAAACACAAACACAGAGAAAAAATTTATAAAAGTTATAAATGAAGTGATTTGGTTATAACAGCATAGCTATGTAATTTACTTTTTATTTCTTCGTATTAAACTATTTCCAATTTGTTATTTCCTTCTATTTGCTGACTCAGTACGAAAACGACTGATGTTTTCAGGATATAGGAATACCAGGTGTGTTAGTTGAATTTTGCCGGTTTTTTAGATAAAGAAAACTCTTAATTTTCAGAGGAATCTCAAAATTTTTTTATTCAAAGTATTGACCATTGGTGTCTACACATTTCGCCCATCTCTCAGGCAAATTATGGATACCATTCCAAAAAAACTTTTTCTCTTTCGAGGCAAACCATTCGACGAGCCATTTTTCGACTTCTTCAAAATTAGCGAAGCACTGCTCTGCAATGGAGTGTCCCATCTATGCGAAAAGGTGATAGTCGGACGGGGCGAGGTCTGGAGAGTACGGCGGGTGCGATAATATTTCCCAATTAAGTGTTTTTAATGTGTCTTTCACCAGTTTAGCGGTATGAGACGGCGCGTTGTCATGTTGCCAGATAACTTTGCCATGTCTTCGGGCCCATTCCGACCGTTTTTCGATCAACGCATGATTCAAATTGATCATGTGTTGTCGGTACCGATCCGTGATCACCGTTTCACCAGGTTTTAACAACTCGTAGTACACCACACCACACTGGTCCCACCAAACACAGAGCATTGTCTTTTTTCGCTTCCGGTTCTCAAAAGAAATCCATTTTTCGTCCCCCGTGAGAATTCGAAGCAGAAAAGATTTCCTTTCGAATCGTTGAAGCAGCATTTCACAAACCGTTTTTCGATTTTCCATTTTTCTATCGTTCAGCTGGTGTGGCACCCATTTTCCATACTTCGGGATCTTTCCCATGGCTTTTAAACGCTGGCAAATTGCTCCTCGAGTCACATGTAGTGTTTCTGCCAATTTTTGTTGCGATTGTGTTGGATCAACATGCCATTCCTCGTCTTCGAACTTTTTCGCTGCACCAGGATGTCCATTGTCTGTCAAATCGAAATCTCCACTTTTAAATTGACGAAACCATGTCTCACATGTTCTAACCACTGGAGCATGTTCACCATAAGGTTCTACCAGCTTCAGCTGCTTTTTTTTTTGATGAAATAAGAAAAGCAACGAATGTCGCAAATGCGATTTACTTGGGACGAAACTCGACATATTCACTGAGGTAAACAAATATGACGCTATTATTTTGGCGGAATGTGACTTGCGTATTTTTGTAGGTTAATGTCAATAGAAAAAAATTACATATGGTACATGCCAAATCATAGAAACACACCTGGTATATATTTTTTTTAAATGCATTACCTCTGTCGACCAACTTCTTAAAATGTTCTTACTCTCATGTCTCGACCTCCTTCATTTTCGTCTGCAAATGCTTTTTACTTCCCTCTTCAGCTCTCGGGATTTATCATAAATGTCGTGCTTGATTGCAACGCCGAACTCACACTCATACGATTACCAACAAGGCGATGCTGAAAAGAATAATTGTCAAAAATATCCCCAGAAGAGGTAACGAGACTTGTGCATTCCATGCTCAACGATATGAAATCGTTATTAACGTAAAAACGAAATAAAATTAATTTTGATAATGCTTAACGTTAATATTTCCAAATCCTTCAACCGAAACGATAGAAATTTTTGATTACAAACAAACACCGCTTACGCGATTTTAGCCGAGTTAACAGCTTTGCGCCTTTCACTTCTTCTTCTAAATCTTACGCAAAACTTTTCTCTCGACTCATCAGATGTTGTCATCGTCGATTCTTCCGCACCATATAGCAGGACGGGAACGATGAGGGTCTTGTAGAGGTTGGTTTCCGTTCGCCGAGAGAGGACTTTACTTTTCAATTGCCTACTTAGTCCAAAGTAGCACCTGTTGGCAAGAGTGATTCTGCGCTGGATTTCAAGGCTGACATTATTATTGGTATTGATGCTGGTTCCTAGATATACGAAATTATCTACGACCTCGATGTTATGACTGTCAACAGTGACATGGGAGCCAAGCGGCGAATGCGATGACTGTTTGTGTGATGACAGGAGATATTTCGTCTTGCCCTCGTTCATTACCAGACCCATATTCCTTCGCTTCCTTATCCAGTCTGGAGAAAGCAGAACTCACGGCGCGGTTGTTGAGCCCAATAATGTCGATATCATCGGCGTACGCCAGCAGCTGTACACTCTTATAGAAGATTATACCTTCTCTATTCAGCTCTGCTGCTCGTATTATTTTCTCCTGCATTAAATTAAAAAAGTCACACGATAAAGAGTCACCTTGTCTGAAACCTCGTTTGGTATCGAACGGCTCGGAGAGGTCCCGATCCTGACGCAGTTTTTAGTGTTGCTTAACGTCAGTTTACATATCCGTATAAGTTTTGCGGGGATACCAAATTCAGACATAGCGGCGTAGAGGCAGCTCCTTTTCGTGATGTCGTAGGTTGCTTTAAAATCGACGAAAAGGTGGTGGGTGTCGATCCTCTTTTCACGGGTATTTTCCAAGATTTGACGCATGGTGAATATCTGGTCAATGGTTGATTTACCGGGTCAAAGCAACACTGATAAAGTCCAATCAGTTCGTTGACCGTCGGCTCTAGCCATGGTAGTTGGCGCAGACTGTGGGATCGCCCTTTTGTGGATTGGGCCGAGTAAATTTAGGTTCCAATTGTCGGGCATGCTTTCATCGGACCATATTTTGTAAAGAAGATGATGCATGCACCTTGTTGGCTCTTTACCGCCATGTTTGAGTAGCTCTGCCGGTGGACCGTCAGCCCCAGTTGCCTTTTTGTTTTTTAAGCGGACAATCACTACTCGAACTTCGAACTAGCGGAATGTCTGTTCTACCGTCATCGATTAGGAATTCGGGCTCACCATCTCTGGGCGTTTCATTTTCACTGCCGTTCAGCAGGCTGGAGAAGTGTACCATCCATATGTTCAGTATATTCTGGGCATCCGTCCCTAGATCACCCCTCTAGGTCCTACAAGTGCTTGCTACGGTCTTGAAACCTTCAGTAAGTCGCCGTTTCTTTTCGTAGTATTTTCGAACATTACCCTTGTCGGCCAGCTTCTCAAGCTCTTCTTACTCACGAATTTTGGCCTCTTTCTTTTTTTGTCTGCAAATGCGTCTTGCTTCTCTCTTCAGCTCTCGATATCTATCCCACCCCGCACGTGTTGTGGTCGATCGCAGGGTTGCGAGGTAGGTAGGCCGTTTGGCAGTCTGTAGTGATTGCAGCTTGTCGAATCTTCCTTGTGTTTATTGACAGACGTTTTTTGATACATAGAAGCGTGCGCATATTTTTGCTGCAACAAGATAGTAATCCGAGTCGTTGTTGGGTCCTCGGAGTGTTCGCACGTCAAGAACACTGGAGACATGTCTTCCGTCTATCACAACATGATCGATCTGGTTTTGTGTTTTTCGATCTGGAGACAGCCAAGTAGCTTGGTGAATTTTCTTGTGCTGGAATCTAGTGCTACAGACATCCAATTTTCCGACAGTTGTGCCGAAGATACCTTTTTTGCCCACCCTGTCGTTGAAGTCGCCAAGCACAATTTTGACATCGTGGCCAGATGTGATAATTTTTTACATTCGAACGAAAGGCAGCGTTGATTCTTTCGATCAAATGTGTCCCTCTACGGCAATAGGAATACCAATAGGTGGCCATTGGCGGTGTTTTATGGCATGCTGAACATGGCTTTTGTAAATTCATAAATATTTTATTGTCACAACAAGGTAACCAAAAAAGAAAAACCTCTGAGCCGCAAAGATTTTATGAAGAAATTGTGCACAGACGTAACAACGCCATGGATGTAAAAACGACTGGAGTCACCAGTTTTGACGCAAAAAAGCAGTATGCGGCAAACATGCTACATACATAGGTATATTCGAAAAGAGTTGATTTATTTATAAATAAATCAATACATTTATGTATATATGTATGTATGCATACCTATATGTGCTTACATACATAGTGCCCGAAGGAATGATCTAGTCTAGTTTTTTTTTTTTACAAAACTTTCTGTGAACCGTATTTTCGACATGATTAGCAAACTTGGTCCCCGATCTCGGTTCTATTTCCGGAAAACAAAAGCATTTGAACTGTTCGTCTAGAGAAATTGAATCCTTTTAACAAAAATATAACCAAATCAAACCATAAATATATTTTTTTGAATAGATCGGCACCATAAATTAGTATAAAAATTATGTATAAAATTATAAATAAATAAATTTGTATATACGCTGTTTGTAATAGAACAGTGAAGAATTTCACACTTGACGAAGCTTCAGAAACTTTATATTCTATAAACTGTTAATTGAAACTATTTACCTTAAATTTTTGCGTCACGGTTGTTTCACAATTATTTTTGATCTTCGAGGCTATTTGATTTCAAAGCTTGGTTGTATTGATTATATACATATACAGTTTGTCAAGAAACTATTTACATTTTCATCGATCGGACTAACTTTGGCAGGTCATATTCTAATGGAATCTTGTGTATGGCAGATTACAGGGCTTGTCGATTTGTGGGCTGCCTTTTTGACACTTTAAGTTCCATATGCTTGGAGTCATTGTACCGGTAGAATTTAAAAGTTGGTGTGTTGTAGGAAAAAAGCCTGATAGTACAGCGAAATTTGCTTCAAATTTGCATCCCCAAAACATAACCGACAGTTTGCAAAATTTTACAGTCGGAATGATGTTCGAGTGCAGTTAACGGCTTAGGCCATACAATGGTTGGGCCATCGTTGTAGTATAGTATCATTTTGGTATCCCCTAAGTCGTAAGACGTCGTCCCAATATTTTGCCGGAAGATTTAACATGGTTACAGCGAAAGTGAATTAAAAAAAAAAAAATGCTCCACAATGTCTTGATTCAACCGACACCTCAAGATAGAGAATTTCTGTAATGGGAACAAAATAGAAATTCTATTTAACGTTAAGATTAAATGTAAAAGTGTTGGGAAATTTAATCGGCTTGTTATGAAATTATTTCTCACAAAATTCTCTCGAAATCTCTATAAAACTGATAGACTAGTTTGCAGTCAAACGCACAGGTAAATGTAGCAAAATACAGGCTCATCTTCATGAAATTAATGAGTCAATAATTACCTCTCTGATACTTTCATACAACTTACTAAGATTGTCGTACAATTTCATTAAATGTCCACTATAATACATGATTTTTGACGTTCAAATATTCAAAAAAAAAAATTAAATTCTTTGCAATTTTTTATTTAAAAGTGGTAGAAGGTAATTTTTTTGCTCCATTTTGAATTCACCCCAAGCAATAAAGTCTCGTTTTAGAATTTTTGGAATCCCTTTTTGTGGCCCTTCCACCTAGTCGCAAATTTTTCAAACATGTGGCAATTTTAAACAGGTTACAACACTACTCAAAACCATTTTTAAATCTTTCTATTTTGAATGCCACGGTTTATTTTTCATATGTAAAATCAATCTTTTAAATTAACGTTTGCATAGAGGTCTCAACCTTTCCGAAAATATGATCTCATTAATGCCCGTTTTCAAAATATACGATTAACTTAACTAACTTAACTTTAATCAGAGACTAGCTAACCAGCCAGATAGCCTGATGTGACATTTTCGTTTTCACCAAGTTCTGGTTACCTAACTTCTAGTTTGATCATTGTGTATCTTTTAAGGTAAGTTCACGAAAATTGGTATTGCGAATACATCAAAACTGCACGACAGCTGGTATTTGCTTACATTTTCCATACAATTTTGTTAAGAGCTTTTTAAGTTCTTCCTCCTCAGCTATGCTTTCGCCGGCATCTACGTAGGTTTCTGAAGGTACTTGAACTTCTACGGCATCCAGATTAGAGTCATTGTTCTGTATGTCAATATTGTGAAACACTCCACAGACAACAGTGATGTTCATAGTTGTGTTAAGTGAAACTCTCAAACCAAGAGATAGGACTGGAAAATGTCGTTTCCATACTCCAAAGCACCTCTCTACGCAATTTCGAGTACGATTTTGAGATTTATTGCTAAGCCGTTAAGCGCGAAAAATGAGATGTAAGAGTGGAATCTTCATGTAGTTGCTAACTCTATAGGCTATGTCGCCTAGTAAAAAAACAGTCCTGGAAAATGAAATGAAATGCTGATAATTTATAGCATTATTTTTTTACTCTAAGCACTTCATTTTCACAAACCTTTCAGAGCGGTGAGATTTACGAACAAAAACTTATTAGTCATATTTTTCAAAAAGGTTTATTTGTATGGTATACGACGCGTTCGTTCCTTATAAATACTCGAATATTTGTACATCTCTGAATCAACGCAGCCAGATAGGCATTACGTTGCATATTTTCCATAATTAAATTTATTTTATAGTTAACACAGGAATAAAATTTTATTTATTATTTTACTTTTTCAAGCTGTCAAATCATCTTTTGGTTGAGAGCTAATCGCCACTCAATGTTGGCGCTTCGTTAACCACAACATACCATAATTGACAGATGCGTCTTAACCTGACATTGTGAAAACGAATTTTATGCTACCCTCTGATTAAATTATGATTAAGTGCTTAACCGTAGATGGTGAAAACGGCCTTAAGCCTTTCTTAAATATTGGTGTAATAAAAAGAAATACATTATTATCCAGTCTTATTCAAATGGTTCCAAACGATTTTTTGTGCAATCTTAACAATCGAAACAGTACTTATATGATCGTTAGACTCGACAATGTCCTTGATTTTAACGACATTTTCGACAATTGGCCTTCCATTCCGTGAATCATCTTTTACATCAAAATTATTGGAATGAAACAGCATCAGGACCATAAACGATATTCACATTATCAACCGCATGGCTTTCCTTTTCGCCCTTATCGAAGAAAAACCGTAAAATATAGCGTGCGTATTTTCCCTTTGCTAGTGCCCATCTTTGACACACGCTCAAACAAAACTGGATCAACCAATCACAGGAAATTTTTTTTATTACGAAAGCTTTCTAACGCTATCTAGCGGAACCCGATCGAACTTACCAGATGTGTTTGTTGAAGTGTGCTGGTTTTACTAGTTACTCGCTAGCAAAGTGTATAAATTTCTATGATTTGGCATGTACCATATGTAATTTTTTTCTATTGACATTAACCTACAAAAATACGCAAGTCACATTCCGCCAAAATAATAGCGACATTTTTTTTACCTCAGTGAATATGTACAGTTTCGTTCCAAGTAAATCGCATTTGCGGCATTCGTTGCTTTTCTTATTTCATTAAAAGAAAAAGGCAGCTGAGGCTGGTAGAAACTTATGGTGAACATGCTCCAGTGATTAGAACATGTGAGACACCTGGTATACAATGCGAGATACAGATTACCACAGCTAATATCTTCAGCTTAATACTCATATGGTATCATTAATTATCTTAACAATTTTATTGTATTTAATTTCTGCTGGACGTATTGCTGTTTCTCCAACAAATCTAGGGACCTTAGGTTTTTACTAAGCCCTTCCGAACGGCTGATGGTTTATTATGGTTATAGTACTAATACTAATAGTGTATTTTATAAATTATTTTAAATGAAATCTTTCAAACAAATGAGAAAGCTGCTCATCAAGTTTTTCCTTAACCCTGTCATGTCCGATGTTGCGTATATGCAACATTAACTTTATGATCGTCTAGGTACCGATATTTCGCATACTTTTCTTTGAACCTTGCGAAAAAACATAGCCTCATTTGTTGTTCAAGGTCGCAGCTAAATGGTTGTGTGCGCTGCATGTGTTCCCCCAGAGAGCAGAAAAACTTTGTTTTAAAAAAGTGTTGGAAAATTAATAATCCTCCTAAACCATATCAAAACCAGGTTCAACAACCAAATACAGAAAGGTAAGTGAGCAATTTAAAGAGAAAACCGCAGCATTTGAATATTATTTAGTTTGTCTGTAATATATTTTGTAAAAGTTGTAGTGTTCCGCAAATGCAACATTGGTCTATTGTGATAATTTTCGAAATGTAAATGTATACACATTGCAAGATGTTCCCAAAAAGTCTGATTGTTATGATTCGGTTGACGAGGAAAATGGAGGATGCAAATATGGGGAGAATTATAAAAAAACTTTGGAAAATTTTGATAACACAGTTGAAAATATGCAAGTTAATTTATTAGATCCGAAAATGATGAAGATTTGAGTGAAAATGAAAATGTTTCATAGAAGCTGATAGAAAAAATTGATTTATAGAGTTTGAAGTGGAAGAGTGCAGAGTTTATGGAAGTTGTTTTGGGGGATGAACTGTGGCATTTTACTATACCTTGAAGTTGTGAAAATACCAATATATGGAATGGCGGGGGCGGTCAATTTCAAACTAGCGTTGCAAATGCATTACCAACTGATTCGAAGAAATCAAAAAAAAATTCCACTTGAAAACTTAAATACTAAACAGCCTCTGAAGGGAACACCTGATTACGACAAGTTATGCAAAGTTCGGCATTTGTTGAACACAATAAAAAAACCAATGGAATTTCGCTGGAAGAATGCCAAAGCATTGATGAGTAAATGCTTGCATTTAAAGGTATCTTATTATTTGTAAACATATGTTTTACATTTCTAAACTGGTGTATCTGGGATTATTTACAACTCTTCAATAAGCTTGATGATTGCTCTGAAAGAAAAAGCCATATTAGCTATTGGTACAATTAGAAGCAACCGATTGAAAAATTGTACTCTAAGTAGTGAGAAGCAACTTCAAAAACGAGGGCGAGGATCAAGCGACAGTTGTCATCCAGTATCAGTCCTTTTGACAATGAATTCAGAAACTTCAGCACCTTCTCCATCGACTCCGTTATCACCAGCTCCTTCTATGGGTTCTGAATCTGAGCAGAGCACTGGGTTTTCAAAGGCAATGTGCACTTATGCCCCAATCCCACAAAAAATAATATTGTACCATACCATACATAAATTGAAATAAACGGCATTTGAAAAACATCAACTTGTATTTGAATTTATAACACTATTGCCCAATGTTGCTCTTGAACCAAGACAGCTAGATCATTGATTTCTCAGTTGACATTGAGGCCAACTCTATTTTATATGTCTACTCAAAAATGTTTTGCTACCCCTACTTTAATTCGGACATCAAAGGGTTAATTTCTTTAGTTTAATACCCACACCATAATATTTAATTTTTATCACTTTTTTCATTTTCAAATGAGCACACTTTAACACAAACAATCCTTTTATAAAGGTCGGTGCAGCCATTTAGTTTATGCGAAAACGTGGACTTATTTTTATATTAGGTGAAGTAAAAAGTTCGTACGGTTTTTTTTATGCAAATGGTTCCAAGCGGTTTTCTGGTTTATCTTTAGTACCTCAGCAATTAAATAAGTGCTCACGGTCTGTTTCCATGATTTTATCCCAATTTTCGATGACAGGCCTCCTGACGCGTAGTGCATCTTTGACATCGAAATTACCGAAACGAAACCTAGCAAACCACTTTTGTGCTACACGTTCGTTTACAGTGTCGGGCCCATAAACTAAATTAACTTTTTCAGCCCCTTTGGCTGCTTTTTCACCTTGATCGATGAAAAATATTAAAATATTGCGAATTTTCTCTTTGCTGGTGTCCATCTTTGACGAGTGCTCTCAATCAATCGAAAAACCGTCAAAGACAAACTTTTAGCACGAATAAACACTTTTTCAGCGCCGTATAGTATGACATGATGCGACACGTAACACTAGTACTATGGACAATAACGCAATCTCTTAGATAAAAATCGAACGAAATTTTTACTTTACCTAATATATTAGGTTTTTGTATTGAGCTGCTCTAGGTTATGCCAGGTTACTCTATTTCAAAAAATTGTGTTTCATTTTTTGCTCTAATTTTTGTTTCATGAGTCTGCTCTAAGCTAAAATAGAGCTACAATTTTCTGCTCTGACTTTTTTGGTAGAGTAACTATGTGCAGTGAAAATTTGATGAAGCCGTTTTCCTGTTATAAGCTAACCCACTTACTTTTATATATAGGATAAGAAATGCCACTTTTTTGAATTCGGAAAACTTATGTAAATGGTGTATTTACATGCTACCCAAATATGACGTTCAAATTTCGTTGAATTTTGTGTAGCCGTTCTCGAGCTACAACGTGTTAAGGGGTTAGGGGTAGTCAGAGGCACGAAAAAATGAGAATTTTCAGTATTTTTTTTTTGCTATTAGATAATTTTATTTTACAAAAGTAGTGATATGGTATTATTAAACAATGTTTTGACTTGAAGTCACGAAAATTTCAAAAAAAAAAAACATTATTTCCGAAGTTACAGCTGTCTGTGTTAACCCAGTTCCAAAAAAGGTCCTTGCGGTGACAATCATAAGTCCTTGGAGATTCATCTGAAATCAATCGGATAAAAAAAATTAGTTTTGTAAATAAATAATCCTGGGCCTGATCCAAAGATTTTTTTTTTTCAAAAATTAACAAAATGGCGGCCTCAGGAAATTTTTGTCTAGATTTTTGGGAAAAAATCAACAGTTAATTGGTATTAAAAATTCGAAATTTTATTTCATTAAAATCAACTGAGCGGTTTTCGAGTTACAGTTGTCACCAGTTCAAAAAACATAGTTTTTAGAAAAACGCGTTTAAAGTTTCACACTAGATACTAGCTACCTCCTCCCGAGCGCTTTCATAGGCCCGAGCTCTCTCTGTTATTTGTCGAATAACTTAAAAACGAATTATCGGATTAACTTGAAATTTTCAGAGATTATTTATAAGATATTATACTTAACGAAAATGCAAAAAAAAAATTTGGTTTTTTGAAAATTCTGACTACCCCTAACCCCTTAAGCAATCTATCCCCAATTTTTTTCAATAGGCGTAAGAAATGCATAGAAATCAATGACGATTATGTAGAGAAGATAAAAAAGGACACAAATTACGAATAAATACAAAAAGAATTTTTTTTCTGGTCAACTTACCGAACCATTATTAATATCCTCGTATATATGTACACGTATGTAAAGATAATTTTCTAAAAGCAGTCCCCCTCAGCAGGGAATGTCTACCACAATTCGGCCGAAAATATCTTCAGTGCCAATCATATAGGTATGTACCATATATACTTTTTTTCTAATTGCGGTCACCCCTAGGCAGGGAATTTCAACCCTCCCGAGTGTATTTCTAACATGAAAATTGAAAGCTTCTCATAAAAAACCATCATCCATTCGGAAGCGGCTCAGAAAAAACTGTAGGTCCCCCCATTTGTTGGAAAAGCATCACGACGCATACCGCATGCCAGCTAAAAGCTCCAAAATTAGAAGCTAACACACCTATAAAACCCCTAATAGAAGCTAAAAGCTTAAAGCCAACAATTTTATTATTCTTTTTATATAAAAAACAACACACATGTAATAAATAAAATATACCTAGGCAAATTAATGGAAGGTGAAGTTGTCACATCATATGATTGCTTGTTCTTCAAATCTTCAAATTACAAAAACAAAATATATGAGAAACAGGTTTTGTCATTTCGTAAAATTTTTCTATGTCATATTTTTCTTCATGTTCCGATGGGTACCCTATCAACTTTTTTAAAGTATAGATTGAATAACATACTCGTACTTATGAATTCGATTTATTATGCTATTTTTCATAAGGATATTTTTTACTAACCTCTCCATTTTTCTGATGTATTAGAATTTTTTAACCGCCACGTTTAAAAGCTCCCAAAAAAGTGCTTTAGATATATACATGAATTGTAATTTTTAATTATGAAGATTAGGTTGTGTTATAATCGTTTTTTCTTCATAAGTAGCTTTTAAGGTACCGTCAGACGTAGCAATCAATTTCGAATTGCATGTCAAAAAGATAATTTCGGAAATGAGATTTCCAAAGCAGACCTTCGTAGCATAAAATATTCCATGGAAATTTATTTTAAACTTTTGGAAATTAGCTAATTTCACATATCAAAAATCTTCCTTGGTAAAATTGAAGTGTCATTTGGCACAAATTTCATAAATAAAATAAAAATAAAAAGTTTTAGTGCAGCACGAGCAATCGGAAATTTAGTTGCAGGTATTAAATTGTAAATAAATGAGTTCAGTCACACACTACAATTTTTATTTCTCCAATTATGCATATAAAATTAAATTGCAGAAGTTGATTTCAGGGTGGACACACCTCGAAATTCACGCTACGTATGACAGCACCAGTGTTAAAATAAAGTGAGAAAAAGACGACAGAGTTTTTCTCTAACTGATGTATCTTGCAACAAGTTAAATGGTTAAATCTCGATCTTTCAAGAAATCGTATATCTATATTTCCCTTTTTTGAGCATTTAGTGTATAGAATGCTTGTGCTGCATTGAAATGAATAAATATTTACAACGAAATCATTTTATACAAGTGAGCGCCGCGGCTGGCCCGAATTAATTCCAGGCCAGAGGCACATTTTTCGACCACTTTTTGCAGCTATTGGGGCCGTATGCTAGCAATAACCCACTGAATATTCTTTTCCAAGGCGTCAATCGTGTCCAGCTTATCTGCATAGACAAGCGACTTCATGTAACTCCACAAAAAATAGTCCTCCGGGCTCAGCTCGCACGATCTTGGAGGTCTACGAAGCGGGATAATGCGCTCACCACAAGCTTTTTTCTATAAATTGACTTAGTTGGCGGTATGTCATGTAGCTGAAACCACAAGATCGATGCCCAACAATCATCTATGAGCAGAAAAGGCGAGCTGTCATATACAATCCGCGAAAATTTTATTTTCAAATTAGGGCGTTTTATTTATTTTTACTAGTTTTATTTTATCACACCAATATATAAATAATATATTATTTAAATATTTTCCGTTAAAACACATGTTTTGTAAATTAGCTTTACTTATTGAACAAATTGTAGTAAATAGTTACGAAATTATTTATTAACACCCAAAAACACTTCTTCAAAATTAGACTTTAGAAGTATGCTAAGTAAATTAAAGACTGCAACTATACTCAACTGATTAGTAGCGGCATCGTTGACAAATGCTATAAAAATCCACATTTTTCTCACGAGATAAACAGTTTCGTATCATACGAATTCGACATAAATACCCTCTAAAAGTGTTAGAGCAGCATCTACAATAGTTGAGACGAAGAATGGCTAACAAAATTGCGCATAAAAATTAAATTAAGGCCAAAAACGTCAAGCTCAACAATATTCCTATCCCACAAGCTAACCAAATTACATACATATGTAACTTGGCTTTCACTGGCATAGGCGGTTAACTTTGAGACGACACACTTCCGCCAAAAAGATGCAGATGAAGCTTAAATTTTCCAGTTTGAATCGGCTTTTAAGCAAAAAATCTGTGCTCAGTCTTGAAAACAATATCCTTCTTTATAAGACGACTATAAAACCGATATGGATACCATTGGGTATCACCTTCTCATCCGCAACAAGTCGAACGCGTCTGTAGAGAAGGGATTTACTACCCCTGTAAAGAGCAACACTGAGTTCTGTTTTTAAGATATGCTAACTTAATGTGAAGCTTCCCATATCGAAGCAGATTCCGTAAATAAATACAAATGTTACTAAAAAATAAATATTATCTCTGTCAAAAGTGACACCTCCAAAATTACTGTTCTTATAGGTTGGGATCCAAACGGAAGAACCCGTCTCTCCTTTGCCTCATTATGACGATCTATTATCATTTTCGCAACTTGACTGTTTGCTCAACTACCATTTCATGAACTTTAGCTTCCGTCCTGCCTTCAATAAGGGGCTGTCCATAAATTACATAAGCATAATTTTCAAGATTTTACAAACCCTCTCATAATAAGCAATACTAAGATTTTAAACTGATAAATAAAATAAGAAGATTAGTACTTGTAATATAAAAAAATATCCAAAAGTGTAATGAAATTTGAGATATTATTTAAGTTCAAATTTCCGTAGGCGGTGAAGCAAAATAGTCTTCAATATTTTCCATTACCGGCATAGTGCCGTTTTCTGTTTCATCGGATATTTCCACAGAGGGGATCTTTCAATGGTATTATGGCCATAGGATTCTCCATTATGAACACACGAAATTTCTCCTAAACGTCGTGTAGCTATTTCAAAGGCCGCTCTAGCAGTCGTTCTAGCAGGCAATTTTGAAATAGCAATACCATGAATTGTGCATACGTAAATTTTTTTCTGAAGGGAAATAAAGAGTACAGATGGACAATAAAAGCCGTACAAAAGGCTCAGAAAGGAGAAAGGGAGATCATAAGAAGGAACAGGTTTTACTAAGGAATTCGCATTATGTTCAATTACAGAAGTTGAGAGAAAAATCCACTCGGTAGTAGAGTGCCTAAACCTGTCCGTGGTTTGCAGCGCTTCGACGTGCCACGCTTCGTCCAGTCTATTAGACGCAAAAAAAATTCAGTCTAAATTATTGTTTTTAAAATGTTCAATTGCTTCGCCGATAACTTTACCATATCGATGATTTTAGTCAGGTCCTCCATTGACCGTAAATATATATAAATGACGATATCCTTTACTGTACTTTCAGAAGTTTGAATTAAGGCTTTGAACATATCCTGATCTATTAAAAGTGTAAAATCAGCAGAAGCTTATTTATTTATATACTAACAATAGATTTCTTCGGTGTATGTTCGTAAGAATTAGCCAGTAATAAAATGTCAAAATTGCGCCGCTTGGTGCAAATTTTACCATAGTTACTGACGCTCAGCTCACCGAATAGGACTAATGAATGGTGTATATATACTTACATATGTATATTCGTATGTATTTAAAGTAAATATAATACATTAAAGCAAGCGAGTAAGCGTTGGAAATCTTATACATTCTTATTAACTACCTATTTACGTAAATATGTTTGTACATATGTTCGGTTCATATGAGACATACATCATCGACAGAATCAAATTATTGAACTCCAATTATATTGGTGTATGCATTAATTCGTGCGGTTTTCTAAGAGAGAGCTATACTAGTATTATTTCGCGTCGTGTCCATCTGTGGCTATATTAATTTCAAAGGTACTGTCATTTCGCGTCGTTTTCAGTAGATCTTATTTGTTTTAGCGTGAACAACAATTTGTTTCATTCATTTGAAAATGTCGAAATTTTTACCAGATAAAGTGTTTTTGCGGGGAGTTCTTCTTCATTACTTTAACATAACGAAAAGTGCCGCCGAAAGCCATCGTATTTTACTGGACGTTTATGGTGACCATGCTTTAGACGAACGAACGTGCCAAACGGGGTTTGCACGGTTTAAAAGTGGCAATTTCGACTTAGACGACGGATAACAACCCGGACAGCCAAACAAATTTCAAGACGAAGAATTGGAGATATTGCTCGACGCAGATGCATACCAGATGCAAGAAGAACCAAAAGTATTAGGAGTAGATCAAGCAACCGTTTCCAGTCGATTAAAATCATTAGGATTCATCCAGAAGCTTGGAAATTGGGTGCATTATGAATTAAAGCCAAGAGACGTCGAGCGTCGATTCTGTATGTCGGAAATGTTGCTCAACGCCACCAAAAGAAGTCATTTTTGCATCGGATGCGCAAGAGATCGTATGTGAAACCCGGCCAACCATCGACATCCACGGCAAAGCCGAATATCCATGCCAAGGTTATGCTATGTATTTGGTGGGACCACAAGGGTGTGCTCTATTATGTGCTATTGAAATTGGGTCAGACGATCAATGGGGATGGGATCCACAAACTGTCAGAAGATGAGCAAACATCGTAGCTTCCGATGGGCAATACTTTGAACATTAAATGTATAACAATATTTTCACAATAAAATCTTAACTTTCGAAAAAAACAGCACGAATTAACGCATGCACCCAAAAAGTAATGCAAGTTACCAACTACGTAAAAAATAAAAAAAGATTAGTTATTTGCGTTGGTAGGGACTCGTGAGCTTTATCCTCGAGATTGGTTTTTTGCTTTTGAATATTGGGGTTAAAGTGTCATCAGATAATTCTTCGATCAAGCTAATTTTATCAATTAAATTAACTATACACGTGATAGCAGATCACCATTATAATTCTCTCGCGTAAATATGACACACAATATACTTATAACTGCTTTTTTCTGTTCCGGAGTTGAAATTGCTATGACTGGAATATTTGGGAAACAGTTATTAATCGGTGAACTTTTCACACCATTAGGTGAATGGTCGAAACGTAAAAAGCCTTAAAGAAATGAACACGAACAAGATTTTCTAAAATTGCCAGTCGAACATGCGTCTTCGGTATAGGCTTCTGAAAGTAGTAGAAGAAAGAAGTAGTTCAAAAATGTCTTATGGAACTTTTATATTGTATTTGATTTTGGGAAAACACTTAAGTAGCTGTTCTCTACATCGAGGTGAATTTTCAAGGACGGACGCTGGCTTTGTTTGATTGTCGAAATGCCAATTAAAGACCTTTTATAATCTTTTAGCTTGGCTTGTTTTGGCGATTTAGGCGAAATTTTGTTATTTCAGACTAAAGTAAAGTAAAGTATTTTGCAGAAAAGCTACAAAATAATATACGAGTATATGATGATGTACTTAGATTCCAACTGATCCCCGGTTGAAAGCTGAAATGTGGTTTGTAAAGAAATTGGAGCTTGGCAAGCAATAGGAACAGAACAGCAATTTCATGCAAATCCACATTCAAAGTAGTATATTTTTTGTAGTTTTAACTGAAATATTCAATACTTTTTTATACGGTTTTGTTAAATTTATTCATATGATTGAAATATTTGATTCCTAAATTTTGAAAATTTTTAATTTTTGGACAAACTCCTTTTTTGTACTATACAGTTTCAATTTGAATTAAAGCAATAAAATCGAATTTTAAAAACAAAATGTAGCAAAATTTAAAAGTTTCGCCATCAGCTTAGTTGTACAGAATAAAAAAAAAATTTTTGTGCGCATTGAAAATATATGAAATGTGTACATATTGTATATAGGACTATGTAAAAGATGTTAATTAAAAAGTAATACAATTCAAAATCAAGGCTGCCTTGTAACGAGAAATTTCACGTTAAACTAAAAATTTCAATCGATTCTGTTGAAACATTTGGAAATTTTATGGTTAAAGCAGTTCCCAAAATAAATTTTATTTCGTTTTTTTCCCGAAACGAAAAGCTGTCGTTACTGTTAAATCGTTAACTGATAATGTAAAACGTTAAAATTGAAGTGTGCTGTTAAATCATAGCAGGAAAGCCATTTTAAAATTAACGTTTACGATGAGTTTGGCTTGACATTAACTGTATTATCGTTGTGATGCTCTAACGTTATGGGGCTATGACGTGGCTGCGTACAGTTTCCAGTTTTTTATTCCATTTGACAATTCGTTTTTGAAAATTTGATTTTATTTAGATTTGAATATTCGTTTTAGTTCACTTAACGCTTTTAATACTATTTTTATTTTTGGTTTTTGGTATAGTTTTAGAGTTTCTACATGTGGGATCATCAACGTCAACTTTATTAAATTTTATGTAATTTGGGGTCTTTCTTTACGTTACTTATATTTTATGATTTAATTGATTTTTTCAATTTTCCGAAGGATTTTATTAAATTTGATTATCATAGTTCACAAAAATTGGAATTGTTAAAAAATATGTTTTGAATTCATTTGAACAAAGTGTATATTCGTATTGCTTCTATTGTGTAAACACTTTACCATAGTTTGTATGTAAGTTTTAGTTAAAGTTTTACGCACTATTGCATTACAGTAACCACCAGGAATAATTATTGAAAAGTTATTCAGTTTTCATTTTAATTTTCTTTTTTATAGTTTTTATATTATTTAGTTTTTAGTTTTTTTTTCATTTTTAGTCACAAACCTTTCACTTTATTTGTAAGTTTTTCTTTTTTAATTTTTGCAGCTTTTTGTATTTGACTGAAAATTTAGTGTCTTTGGAGACACTGTCATGTAAATTAATTTAACGTCGGTGTGCGATCATTTAAATTAAACAATTTATTTATTTATTACATAAGAACACGACTACTCTTTATTACAAATTAGATTTGATCAGTTATATTAATATTTTAATTATGACGATGCGACTCGCCTTTAACATGTCAACTTTTGTAATCCTTCTCCAAGCCCAAAAACTTTATTGTAAGTCTTTGATAATTGTATTTTCTCTTCTTTTACTGCGCATGTCCCAACAACTATGTTAGCACCCACAACTGGTTTTGTTTATTTCACCTTCCACTAGCCTACACTATTGCACAGGTGCGGGTGTAGGTTTGTGATTGGCTTTGATATTTTGATGATCTTCATAATCGCTGACACTATGAACAATAGGCAACGGTAATAGCAATTTGTTTGTTATCAAATAAGTGCAAATACTTTCACTGCATTTAACTACCGCTGTTGCTAGGCGCGTTTGATCTTCTGCCTCGCAACCAAGCATCAAATTTGATGTATTGACTTAACCCAGCATTCGAAAATCTAGATCGAAGTCGGTCGATCGGAAGGGATACCTTAACTTGTATAGTTTTAAACCTGCACTTATTGAAATCGCCGTATAAATAAAACTTGCGTTCCCTTTGATGGTTATGCTAAAAGTGACGCCAGTTTATTTAAAAAAGTTGAATATAACTAAAGTCCAACAGGTATTTACAGAGTACTGTTCTTTCATGGCAATCGCTCGCTTAAAAAACAGCAAAGCGGCTAGGACGAAAGCATGCCCGACGATTGGAATTTAAGTGTGCTCTGCCCAATCCATAAAAAAGAGGACCTCACAGTCTGCGCCAATTATCGTAGGATACGCCTCCTTAATATGTTTTGTGTGAAAGACTAAAGCCCACCGTCAACAAACTGATTAGACCTTATCAGTGTGGCTTTAGACCTGGTAAGTCAACCATTGACCAGATATGCACCATGCGCCAAATCTTGGAAAACCACCGTGAAAAGAGAATCGACACCTACCACCTCTTCGTCGATTTTAAAGCCGCCTTCGACAGCATGAATAGGAGCTGCCTTTACGACGCTATGTCTGAATTTGGTATCCCCGCAAAACTTATACGGCTATATAAACTGACGTTAAGCAACACTAAAAGCTCCGTCAGGATCGGTAAGGACCTCTCCGAGCCGTTCGATACCAAACGAGGTTTCAGACAAGGTGACTCTTTATCGTGTGACTTTGTTAATTTAATGCTGGAGAAAATAATACGAGCAGCAGAGCTGTATAGAAAAGGTACAATCTTCTATAAGAGTGTACAGCTGCCGGCGTACGCCGATGATATCGACATTATTAGTCTCAAGAACCGCGCCGTGAGTTCTGCTTTCTCCAGACTAGATAAGGAAGCAAAGAATATGGGTCTGGTAGTGAACGAGGGCTAGACGAAATATTTCCTGTCATCACACAAACAGTCATCGCATTCGCGACTTGGCTCACATGTCACTTTTGACAGTCATAACTTCCAGGTCGTAGATAATTTCGTATATCTAGGAACCAGGTTCAACACCAATAATAATGTCAGCCTGGAAATCCAGCGCAGAATCACTCTTGCCAACAGGTGCTACTTTGGACAAAGTAGGCAATTGAAAAGTAAAGTCCTCTCTCGGCGAACGAAAACCAAACTCTACAAGTCCCTCATCGCTCCTGTTCTGCTATATGGTGCAGAAGCATGGACGATGACAACATCTGATGAGTCGAGAGAAAAGTTTTGCGTAAGATTTATGGTTCTCTTCGAGTTGGCAACGGCGAATACCGCAGACGATGGAACGATGAGCTTTACGAGTTATACGGCGACATTGGCATAGTTCAGCGAATCAAGAAGCAGCGGCTACGCTGGATAGGCCATGTGGTCCGGATAGATACGAATACTCCAGCTTTGAATGCTTTCGACGCAGTACCCGCCGGTGGAAGCAGAGGAAGAGGAAGACCTCCACTCCGTTGGAAGGAACAGGTAGAGAAGGACCTGGCTGTACTTGGTATTTCAAATTGCCGCCACACAGCAAAAAGAAGAAGCGAATGGCACAAAGCTGTTAACTCGGCTAAAATCGCGTAAGCGGTGTTTACGCCAGTAAAAAAAAAAGTTCTTTCATGGTCACTGGGCCATGGCACCGATTTGCAAACATTGTTCCGGAATAAGTCTGTTTGTTATGTAACGGCAAATCAAACTGAGTATAAATCAAGTAATAGCTGTCGATACGAGCAAATCCGAAAAGATGATTGGCTCATTGAAAATCTTACATCTAAAAAAACACATGTCACACGTCACGTCATATGAAGAAATCTCATGCCTAAAAAATATTGTATGAAGAGGCATTCCTGCAATTGCTGAAACGTCTGAAAATAATGATGTGGAGGTGATGATAATTTATTAATAACATCTTATATAGTATTCATTATATACCATAAAAAATAATATAATTCAGATAAATCAAAATCAGAAGTTCGCTTTGGAATTATTCGGAAAGAAGCCTTATAAAACTGTTACTGAAACCCAATTGTAATTTTATATTAATTTTGTACCAAACTATTCCCAATAGAATTAATTAATTAAGATTTAGGAAAAAGAAATGTACAGTTTTGTTAATCATTCCGAACATAAATACCAGCAGAAGCTTGATGATTTGATTCGAGTGTTTCTAAAATGTTTTCGTTAATCATCTAATACTGCAAATACCCATCTTACATACCTCCCAGCCATAGCAACCTATCTTATGAGAGCGCCATGTAAAAATGTTGTTAAGAATTGGAGGTGTTTTAATATACAAGATACTACTTCTTGAGAACCTCTCGATGTCGCAATTTCATCGCAGGCATACTTCATTATCGTGACAATTATGACAACCTAGGTTGAACATGTACATGTTACGTTTAGAATAGGCGATGGAAACAGACAATTTTGGAAAAGGTAACGCCGTTTCTAAGTCGAATGAAAAAGTGAAATATACATTTGGATTATTTCGGGCCAAATCTTGATCTTCTTTTAATGATTCTCTGGTCGACTCAGCACACTTTAAATGAATATTATGCTCTTGCTTTAATTTTAATATTCAATTGATCACATTTTTTGCAAGTATTTTTTTTTTGGGTGATGAAAATGTAAATTAAATTCATTTTTAAAAATTTTTCTTTTTGTCCACTCATTAGCATTGCTTAAATTTTTTTGTTTACACTCTTCCAGGTATAGATTAAATATTTTAGTAACATTTAATTCAGGGTGTAATTACCTTTCACTTGGATTATGAGGCCTTGTGTAATGAGATTCATATTGAGGAAAAGATTTAATATGATTTTTTACGGCTTCTCTATCCTCTTCATTAATTTCCCTAAAAGATGCTGACATACGTCCACCCAAATCATTCCCAATAATTTTATATTTTCAAATACGTTTTAATCGGTTTGCTGATATGTTAAAAATACTCAAAAAGAGTAGTTTTTAGTAATATTTGTAAGTGAAATTTCTTGGCGAACCTTTACTGTTTCTCAAGCGTTTACGTTGCACAATATGCTGCTCGGTAGGTCCATGTATTGTAAATATAAATTTTTTTTATCTTTGTCAGACATATTAAGAAACTATTTAAATTATAATTATTGCACTGTTAAATAATACTTGAAATTTACTTACTAAGAAACGCAAATTTTTAATTTTTTCTCGTTATAAATTTTACTGCTTCGTAGTGAATTTTATTGCTGTACTGCGCAATAATGCATTTTTTCGGAATTTCGTAACATAAGACAACAAAATCAATGCAATGCACTCAGCACAAATTACACTTTTCTAATATGTATATTCTATTTACTATTTTGGTATTGGAGGTAGGTGAAGAAGTCATAGATCTATCACTATTCTAGAAAGTTAAAGACAAAGATTCCTTTTCTGATCATCGGTTCATTGAAATAGTCATGCATCTAACCCACATTGAAACAAATCCAAGAAGGAATCCCATGCATACTAACTCAGAGTCATATCAGAATGCTATCACTAACTTACTAGGTAGTCGCACACTAAATTTGTATTCCTTCTTCTACAGAAGAACTGGATAATCTAATAGTAGACTCTTTTTTACAAATTCTGGTTCAGAAGGTATAAGTCGAGCATTCCCAGTGCATATGCGGAGAGGAAGGCGCAAACGGCACTCGGGGGTCATGTAGGAATCTCTTAAATAGGGCTAAGATATTATCCGAAGACTTATAAGGACCGCAAAAAGGTCTTCTTGGAGACATTTTTGCAGTGATATTGAGAGAATGGCGGAAACCACAATGCTCTGGAAAGGAAACTACTTCTATGTACCCATTTCTCTGGAAACTTACAGGATGCTATGATTTCAGCTCATCTGTTAAGGGCTACTACTACTTCTTGCCACGGACGAAATTATAATCAGTGCAATAAAAACCTTCAGCCCACACAGAGTCCAGCACAGAGGACGATATTATCTTTGCACAGATATAAAACCAGTTAGAGCTATTCACAAAATGACTCAAAACTATATATGTGAGTATGTGGCATGTTTAAATTTTAACCATGTACCACTGGCATGGATACGGATATCAGAGAGGATCATAGTAAACTTTTTCCAAATCAAAATCGGCAGAAACTGCATTACATGGATTAGTTAACTTTCATAGAAAACACTATCTACAGCAAAGAATTCTTTATTGTTGCCTCCTAGAAATAGAGAGGGCGTTCAACAGAATTTTATGAAGTGGAGTTATTCCGTTACATTGTTGAGCTTAATTATAAATCCCAGCAATCCACAAGGTCGTTCTTTGTAATTGCTGGCCGATTATGGAACTAATTTAAGGAGGAAATTTAACCAAGGCAATTTCAAGAACCATTTATTAATTGTTTCAATTTCTGTCATATTCTTTTCATTATATATTATTATTATTAATGTATCTTTAAAGTAATAATTACTTATTATTCACCCTATTCCTGTTGTACTAAAAAAAATATGGAAATCTTATTGTACTAATGCTTTCTTATTATTAAATAAATAAATAATTAAATAAATAAATAGGTGTCGACACTCCATTAGTAGATTTTATCAATTATCACTAAACAGTGTTATAACCTGGAAGGATATCAAGTTTACAGAGATTCACCATTACTCTGGAATCTCACTGCAAACTCGCTAACGCTAACGGAATGGGGTTGAGCCAAAGACATTGCCTACGTCGATGATATCGCCATAGCATACAGAGGTAAGTTCCACAAACCCTATGTGACTTGATGAAGGGAACACTCAGAAAAGCATCCTCCTAGTCTATCCGATGTGGTCTCTGTGTCAACTCAAAGTAGATCTAGTGCTATTACAAATAGATAAAAGATCCCCGTTATGAACCAGAAAGCTGTAACGAGTGTGTTCGAGACGGTTCGATCCCGCCAGCAAAAATTTGCGACTCGGTACAGCTCGGACTTGTAACAAAGAATTAGAATCAAACAAAATCCGATTTGGGAGTTCTGGACTACTGCTACTACCTAGAATTTGTTAATGGATCTAGTATCAATAGAAAGACCAACGCTCTTTAACGAAGCGATTGTGTGGTGGCCAGATATACATAATTAAAGCTTGAAATGCCAATTATATACATAAGATTCCAAGATATGCGTTAATATCTAACGGTGGTGCACGACAAATGAGGCTCCAAATGTAATACCCAAGATCTTGCCACTGGACTTGGTGGTATATCGGTCGGCAGCAGTAACCGCACTCAGCTGTTGGGGCAATCGAAAATATTGGATAAACACGATTTCATACCACATATACAGATCGATTCGATTCAATTACATTCTCTAAAAATGACTTCAGAACACGAACATTAAATTCCAAAATAGTTCTGAACTGTCGCCGATCTCTACAAGAGATAACCAAACAGAACAGCTTACTCTCACGTGGGTTTCTGGACACAGGAACATAGAGGGAAACTGTACTCCTTAAAAAGACAGGCCTAATAGGATGCAATGCGAAGAAATTTGAGACTCCCCATAAAAAATGGTGCGTCTCTCCTGCTTTGGGCAGTGCTGGGTTTCGGAATTTCGGCACCCTACTGCTGGATGGCCGGCGTCCAAGTCACGGATCTAATGAAGTTAATTAGAGAATCGAAATAGCTGCATAAGGAAGCCTAATGGTCAAGTTTTTGTGGCATCACAAGGGGTCTTAGTCAGGCCTAAATCTGAACGATACCCCAAACTTACTTACTTACTTACATAACAGCATTGCGCCATTCGTTTCTTCTTTTTGCTGTGTGGCGCCAATTGGAAATACCAAGTACAGCCAGGTCCTTCTCTTGGTTTTCGTTCGTCGGGAGAAGACTTTACTTTTCAATTGCCTACTTAGTCCAAAGTAGCACCTGTTAGCAAGAGTGATTCTACGTTGAGTTTCAAGGCTGACATTGTTGTTGATGTTGATGCTGGTTCGAAGATAGACGAAATTATCTACGACCTCGAAGTTATAACTGTCAAAAGTGACATGGGAGCCAAGTCGCGAATGCGATGACTGTTTCTGTGATGACAGGAGATATTTCGTATCGCCCTCGTTCACTACCAGACCCATATCCTTTGCTTCCTTATCCAGTCTGGAGAAAGCAGAACTCACGGCGCGGTTGTTGAAGCCAATAATGTCGTACGCCGGCAGCTGTACACTCTTATAGAAGATTATACCTTTTCTATTCAGCTCTGCTGCTCGTATTATTTTCTCCAGCATTTAATTTAAAGTCACACGATAAAGAGTCACCTTGTCTGAAACCTCGTTTGGTATCGATCGGCTCGGAAAGGTCCTTCCCGATCCTGACGGAGCTTTTGAATATCTGGTCAATGGTCTAAAGCTACACTGATAAGGCCCAATCCGTTTGTTGACGGTGGGCTTTTGTCTTTCACACAATACGCTCGACAGGACCTTATAGGCGATATTAAGGAGGCGTATCCTACGATAATTGGCGCAGACTGTGGGATCATTTTTTTTGTGGATTTGGCAGAGCACACTTAAATTCCAATCGGCGGGCATGCTTTCGTCGGACCATATTTTACAAAGAAGCTGATGCATGCACCTTGTCAGCTCTTCACAGCCATGTTTGAATAGTTCTGCCGGTAGGCCGTCAGCTCCAGCCGCTTCATGGTTTGGTAATGGAACGTCTTTTCCATCGTCATCGACTGGGGTTTCACTGCTATTCAGCAGGCTGGAGAAGTGGTCCCTCCATAAATTTAATATGCTCTGGGCATCGGTGGATAGATCACCTCTTTGTGTCCTACATGAGTCTGCTCCGGTCTTGAAACCTTCTGTAAGTCGTCGTATTTTCCAAACTAATTCTCTGTAATTTAATTTAACATAATTACAGAAATAAAAATTGCAGTGAATAACGTGGTTCATCTACGTGCAATTTGGTTTCTTGAATTAAAATTCCAATCGCTTTGCGCCAGCAATTTTTATTTCCCTTGAAATTACTGTCAGAAGATTATACGTAGAGCATTGTCAAAGAAGATTTTTGATAAATTGTTATGTGTTGCTGATTTCCAGAAATTGAAATAAAATTTTCATGAAACTATTTAAGCTATGTACATGCATGTGACTACATTTTGGTACACAATTTGAAATTAATTAATTGTTCCGTCTGACGGCATCTTTAAAAGTATAATTGGAAAACTATTAATAGTCCTGGCCAAGTTAGTTTGATATATTGTATATAATGTAATAATTAGAGAGATAACATATGTATTTTAAAATTAGACATGTCAAAGCTGGTAAGTTTTTTTAATTTTTGTGGACTTGAAGCGATTGTCAACTGTTCTGGTTCATAGAAAGTGTCTTACACTTTTAGTTCATTATCGTCATTATCATTAAAAGTACCGCTTTCGTGATTATAGCCGAATAAACAAAAGCGCGCTCTATTCATTCTTTCTATTCGCTGTTCGGCACTATTTGGAAATACCAAATGAAACGAGGTCGCTGCCCACCTGTTCTTTCCAACGGAGGGGAGATCTTCTTCTTCTGCTTCCCGGAGCGGGTACTGCACCGAATACTTTCAAGCCTACATTCTATGTTGCCAATGCACAGATGATCATAAATCTTCCGAAAGCCGACTCATCGTATGTCGACACCGTTTTAGCCTTTGCAAGATATAGCAGGACGGGAACCACTTGAGAGTTTAGTTTTAGTTTGGAGAGAAATTACTTTAATTTTCAAAAGTAGCACCTGAGTGATTCAGTGTTGAATTTCAAGACTGATATTATTGCTGGTGTTCTTGCTGGTCCTTAGAAAGACCAAATTATTTACGAATGCTCTGACTGTTTGTCTAATGACAGATCTCGAGTATTTTGTTCCAATCGTCCTAGATAACGGTCGTAACAGGCCAGCAGACTAAAGTGCACTTGATCAGAACAACTAACTAACCAACTAACAGTGGCCAACGACGGTCATTTTACCACCTTTTTTACAATTGGAACTACTACAGAGGGCGTAAAGAACTCTCCGTTCTTTTTATATACCTTGAGTTTACTGAAGACACACTATCAAGTGTAGAAAGTGCATGAAGAAAGTCCTGAATGAGACGTTGAACCGCCTACTCTGCTTCATTTCAGCCTTATCTAGAACTCGTCTTAGAAATCTAAGAGCTTCGCAGTTTAAAGGACTAGAGTAAGTATCAAAATTAGATATCAAGAACCGGCAGCAATATGTAAGACGCAACAACCAGCCTGTACAACCCAACTTAACCTAACAGAGCTTAGGTGCTATGTTTATTGAAAAGACTTATCCAACTGAGAATGAGGTCACCCCTTTTATAAATTGGGAATGGCACACTCAATCCTCGATCATGTATGCTCTGGACATCGGTCTTCAGATCTGTTTCTTTGGACCTTATGTGAGTATGCCACCGTTTTCAAGAATATTCAAGCATTTACCCAGACTGATTCTCAATATCTTCGTGCTCACCCATTTAAACCTCCTTCTTTTATGTGTAGAAATACATCTCGTTGCCTTCCTTAATTCTCGAATTGCGGTCGATCGGAATGAGAAGAAGTGTTTTTCCTTTCCACCGCAGTGCGACATTTCTAAACCAAAGGTATCAAAGGTAATCATATTTCAGGCATCCAAATTCCACTCTAACAAAGATACCTTCTTTGTCATCTTTGGCAATAAGATTGCCAAGAACGATTTTGACAACGTAACGAGGGTAGCGCTCAAAGAAAATATCTTTAGTCAGCTTGTCCTTCTATTGGTCGCAAATCTGCAAAATGTTGAAGAACTTCATATTAATGCGGTTTAAGTATAGTTAGACGTTCATCCCAAGGACATCAACCAATTTATTATTTTATGTGGGGAATCCCGAACCCTACGCACAACCCACAGGCGATGGGTTCTCACTTCATCCTACGTGTAAATGTGACATAAATGATAGGGTAATAAATAAGAAGGAAATAGGTAAAACTCTATCCATAACGCCTTTTTTTCTACAAACATACATATGTATGTACATATGTTTGTTCAAACGATCAATACGCCACTAATGGACTTTCGGGATTTCGTTCGAATATATGTGCATACATACATATGTATGCATATATGTATATATATACGTATATATATATTTATATATATATACATATATGTATATAGTATATATATATATACATATGTATATATATATCTATGTATGTATCTTAAGGCATTTCAAAAACATTTTCATCAAATCAAAGCTCCCAGAACAATCAGCAAAATAATGGAGCATGCTCTTTTATCTCCTGATGTCATTATGTATGTACATATGTATATATGGATATAAGTATGCAAGTACATTAATACTTATGCCTTACTAATCATACATACGGTAGAACATTTATAAATGCATACTTGCGTATGTATGTATGTATGTATGTATGTATATATGTTTGTATCATGTGCTTGCATTGATATCTACACCTACCGGACAGAAATGAAAGAAAACTCATCTCCAACAACCCATTATTAACAAAAAAATAGTAGGTACACAATCGGATGCTCCACAAGCAGTGCTATTAAAGGAGTAAAATTTGGCTTGCACGCACAAGTACACCCAAAATACACGACTGCATTCACACCCAACGCCAAAACGGCCATTTTCCTGTGATGCATTGCTGCTTGTTGCTGCATACGGAATGTACACACGTGTATGTACGTAAATATGTTTGTACGTATCCATGACATAGTGTTCGAAGTAAAGCCAACGACGGCAGCGATGTCGAATTACTGCGCTGACGTTGAACAGCCGTGTAGTCGATGGCAACGAACGGCTGGCAGCGTTGTTCAATCGACAGCGAATAAGAAATGAGCGAATTGAGTATCAAATTGAGCATTAACTAATGCAGGCAACAACAAACACATATTAAAAGAGCGACAACGAATGATGTAGAGAGCGCGAATGGCAGTGAGGTAGCAGAACTTGAATGCTGCCGCAGTAGCTGTTGCTGTTCGTTAATCATTTGCCTCGTAGCGAGTGAGCGGTGTAGCAAGCGTTTAGTTTTATTTTCTACCCCCGACAATACGGTCAATCCTTATGGCGATGTCGCGCAAAATATTAAAATCTTTGCGCTCAGTAAATAAATAAATTGACATGGACAATCACATTGACGTTGGCAGTGTGTGGAAGAATAGAGACTAAAAGAGAAACAACAATAAATAATTGACAGCGGCAGAGGAAAATCGGAAGAAAAACGTAAGGAAATAAACGCTATGCAAATGAACGTTTACGAAACAAACACAGGAAAAGTTAAATCGTACAAATACGAACAAACGAACGAAGACGACTTGAAGGTGAATCGAAGAAGTTAACTTGCTCTTTTGAATCGTAAGCCAACGACGTTGTTGTTTTGTCGGCAGGAAAATTTTTCGCTGTTTGCTGTGACTGCGTTGCATTGTAGTTAAATTTAACGTTTTAAAAGGCAAGGTTGGTTGCCGTTATGCTTGGCGCCGCGATTTCACGTGCGGTTTTTTCGCTCGCGTTCTCTGCCCATTTTTTTTTTTTAGTTCCGTTGTTGCTGAGCTCTTCATTGCATGGTTCCCTTTTGTTTTTATATTCTATTTACTCGGTTTCCATGTCGCATTCGCCGTTCTCTCATTTTATTTCAAGTTTGTCACTTTATCTGTATTTACGATTTGCGGCAATACGACTTCGTATGTGCATTTGTTACTTTGTGCGTGTATAGAAAGAGGTTGTGAGAAGAAAAATAAATTCAATACTCGCGTTGATGAGAAAGAGTTTGAACGAAATAGTATATCTGCAAAGTACGTCGTGCGAAGAAATGCAACAAAGTGATAAGTTGGAAAGTGGAAAACTTAAGTGAAAATTGTAATTGAACGGCATTGCATTTTGCAAATTACAGAGAAGAAATTCGCAAAACGTATTCGTTCGTTCCATGGTGTTGTTCGGCTCGGTGGCCTCGGGTTTGTCGTCGCGAACTAGCGTTGCAAGAAAAAGCAAAAGCCAAAGCATTGGTGTGCGCGTGTGAATCTTGGTCAGAGCGTTGTTACTCAGTGGGTTTTAGATCGGTAGGTCATTAATTTGAAATGCAGTGCGTTGGTTGCACAAATTGTCATTCGTAAACCTGAAAAGAAAAGCGTGCAAATTAATTAATAGTAAAATGGAGGTTGAACATCAACAGGATGTGTGTTATTGTATAAAAAGAATTTAATTGCCGCCTAGTGTAGTGCAAAATTTCATTAGGACAGATAGAAAAAAGATAATCAAATCCACTTTCTTATATTAGAAGGTGGAAATAGTTGACGTCGTAGTTTTGAACTATGGTATGAAAAAATGGCGTACACAAAGTCGCAGCTGCCAACGAATGACAGTGGCAGCAGAGTTAGCTGCGGAGAAGAAGAATATGTGAATTGACATTCGGCAATTTCCGTTTTTAGATTTTATTATGTTTCCTCTTCTCCGCTCTTCAAGTTTGTTTTTCTCTTTTGTTTTGGGTGATTTTAGATTTTGTTTGCTGTATGTTTTATAATGGCGGAGCTTAAAACAAAACCAACGATTGAAAATTGTGTACGTCGGTAAACAGCTGTTGTGTTGTTGAATAGCAGCCGAGTAAAAAAAAAAAATGAAATGAAAAATGACAACACCGGCGTATATTGAAAGAAAATGGCGTTCTCTGCATTAGTGCTGCTGCCGTTTTATTTATAATTTATCTCTCTCCAATGATTATTTTCTCCCTTGTTTTGTTTACTTTTTCATATTTTGCTTCGTTAATAATTATTACAACTTTTAAATAGTCCCTTTTTGTAAGTGTTGAATATAAATATCAAAATTATGTCCACATAATTTACTTATATGCATATGTGCATATTGGATTATAGAAAGGTAATTTGTGTCATACGGTTTTGCAGTAGTAGCAATTATCATATATACATACATACATATATAAATAAATTGTTGATTGCATTAATTTAGTTGTAAATATTTTGAATAGCTGCTATACCCACATACTTATGTATTTGTAACTATTAAATATTTTTATATCTTTGAAATATTTAAAGGTCCTGTGTATATCTCGGACACTCATTTACTTTAAATCGCCTTGAATTTATTAATCATCCTTATCACTTTTAATTACCATGTAAAAAGGGAAGAGGCATGCATTCTTTATATCAGCAAATCACTGTAGGTTTGTATGTACATAGTGGTATTGTTGTCCATCACGTTTTAAAGCTCGATTTATTTGAGCATTTGCTCTTAAAAAAACAAACAAACCTTCCGAGGGATTCAAAACAATATCTGTGTGGTTTAATTGTTATTTGCATGCCTAAATACATTTTGGTAATTCAAAAGTATTTGTATTATTTACCTTTTTAAAATATCAATATCAACGCATTCAAGTTTGGCATAGGAACAAATGAGTTTCTGAACATTTTCCATAAGCAACTTTTCTAATTTATTTGAGCGGAAATCTTCACTAACAAGTGGACTCAGATTATCTGGGACGGGATTACAATAGATTGTAAGCGATTAGAGAATGATTGGTTCTCAAATAATCCTATGTATGCACGATTCTTAATGTTACTCAACATAAATAAAAAGAAATTTCTCTTCTGGCATATTAACATGCATAGATACAAATTTTTTACAATATTTTGATGTACATCTAAATAATATATTACGTTCCACTAGAAAATACAATAGTTGCAAATTATCATAGCAAAAAATTCCAAGTATGTATGTTCGTCAGTAAATGCCCCAAATAACAGCGCAGAATATTTAAGAAAGTAATATAAAAGTAACCAATCACAAGAATTTAAGTTAAAATTGAGGTTACATACATACATAAAGTTGTGTTCAGAAAAATAGCAGCAGGCTTCTAGAATTGAAAAATTGCAAATATTTTCCCAGCATATTATTATTTACAAATTTATTTATGGCAAATTAAAAACATCTTATAGTACAACTTTAGCACATATAATATATTGTGATTATATATTAATTTTACAAAAAGAAGAGAAAATGGTTTTTGTTCACAAAAATAGCAGCATTTCAAATATAAGACAAAAACTTTAAAAAATGTCGTTTATAATAGGTTATTTTTTGTTAAATTATCATATATAAAAAAATTAATATATAGTGGCTTGGCCACAATTTTTTATTACTGCAAAGCATCTACGTTGCATGGAATCGACCACATTTCAACTGTTATTGAATACCAAGAATAGGTTTTGATGAATCTATAATACTCTTAATATCCCCCAACAGATTCTCAGTAGGATTGATCATTTCGATATAGATTTGCTGGAACCACAACTTTGCCCACTTGCTGGAATGCCTCAGGTCATTATCCTGCTGATATGCCCATTTCAACGGCATATTGTCCTCAGAATATGGCGGCATTGATCCATGATTGGCCGGTTCAGTCTCCGGATCTCAATCCTATTGAGAAGGAGTTGTGGCAGAAAATACGTGTGATTTACAGTAAAAAAAAATGTGGCCAAGCCACTAAATGTTAACTTCTTAATATAATTTAATATAAAAAACCTATAATAACCAAATTTTTTAAGTTTTTGTCATATACTTGAAATGCTGCTGTTTTTGTGAACAATCAACATTTTCCATTTATTTTTGTAAAATTAATATATTATATAATGACAATATATAACTCCGTTATGTGCTATTTTCAACTTTTTGATTCTAGAAGCCAGCTGCTATTTTTCTGAACGAATGTATATTATGACTGCAAAATAATTATTGATAACTGTTTCTTGAACCTCTCGTTAGATGTAGAGTTTTGTCAAGTGGTTTATTGGTATTTTTGTAGGCATATTTAAGTTTGAAATGTTTTTCCTGGCATTACTACCAATTGCTGCGTTTTTTAAATACAAAAAACGTCAAAATAAATATATGGCGTATACGTAACATTAATTTTTAATATTAAAATTGCACATAAAAAAAGTCCAAACAATTGCGTTTGGCATTTGGCATATGATATTAATGCTTTTCTTTTTATTCAAACAAGTCCATTTAATAAAAATGTGGTCGAGTACTGAGCACAAATCTGAAATTGCGTCGTCGGCAAAATTTTATCTAAAAGATGGTATAGATATTTTCTTATATAAATTCTTTTAAGTGTACTGTTGTCACGCATTGTAGCATAGCAGATCTCATACCACCATTAATAAATTTAGAGTAAGCAGGCTACTTCAGACAAACCTTGAACGAGAAGTTCACATAGAAACCGAGCTAAGAAGGAAGAGTTAAGAAAGCCGCTAAACCACTTTATACCTTAAAGATAATGGGGGGTCCAGAAGGGGATTAACGCCTGATGTAATTCGTCGGCTCTTGTAAGACCAATTAGGAAATACGGTTATTGTTTTTGTAACCGGAAAAATTATTACCCAAAGTATTTTTTGGGGAATGTTGCGGGAGTGACAGTCCTTGGGCGGATAAAAAAATTCGGTCCGGTATAAAGACCCGACTGTCGCGAGAACTAATTGATTTTAGTCGCCTTTTACGACAGGCATGCCTTACCCTGGGTAAGTTCTTGAACCCCTAAGCAGCAGGTGTTAGGAAATACGGTATATTAATTTGGTGGCCGATAATGGAAAAGAAATGTATACGCATGAACACGTATGAAAAGTATACAAACAACTGTTGATATAGTATGGATGCGTCAGTGGAACTCTTAGAGCGAAACCGGAATTTTGACCGAGGGAATTAAATTTAAATTTAAATATTCTTTTCTATCGAGTGATAGGTGGTGCCTTTTCAGCAAAATTAGATAACAGACTCTCCATCTTTTTAGCTGATTACTGTAGAGTTTTCCACGAGGAGATTACTTCAATTAGTTGATTTTCTAGCTCTGACATAGAGTGTGCTTATAACGAGAACTACAATATATATACATACAGATAGCCAAATGTCTTTGAAATCACTAAAGCCTCTCAGGACCTCAAAAGTTAGTGAAAGAACTACTGACTAGGTAACTGTGAGGCAAATGAACTATCCAGATTCGCCATCACTTAGTTCCAGACAAAGAAGACCTGGTGGTATCACAATGGGCCCAACCGACCTACCATGAATGATATAAATTCAATTCAAATATTTTATTAATGAATATACCTATAGCATTATTTACGATGACTATTGTTGTTGTCACAAAATATTCCCCCAGTTGATTTTAGGACTTTACGAGGGAGTAAGGGTCCTTGGCGGGATAAAAATCCGGGTCGTTGCAGTACAAAGACTCGACTGTCGTGGAAATCCTCGGCTACCCTTTTCACCAGCTGGACGAAGGAGTACCGGCTAGAACTCGATGTGAAAGTTGATGACCAAAAAATTGCAACTATAAACAACCCTAAGATTTTAGGGGTCACATTTGATAGCCTGCACTCCTTCACTCCGCATACGACCGCAATTGCCGCAAAACTCCAGGGCCGCAACAAAATACTCAAAGCGCTAGCCGGCAGCACATGGGGTAAAGATAAAGAAACCTTGCTGGCAACCTATAAAGCAATTGACCGGCCGGTCGTAAACTCCGCTGCACCGATTTGGGCGCCGGGGACGAACGAGACGCAGTCGAGAAAACTACAGGCCTGTCAGAACACCGCCCTTAGGACTGCGACAGGAAACCTCCTGATGTCACCGGAGCACCACTTGTACAGCGAAGCATCTATGCTACGAGTTAAGGAGCATAATGCTTTGCTGTGCAAGCAATTCCTGTTGGGATGCCACCGCGAGGAGCACCCCAGCAGGCACCTCTTAGAAGCCGAGCCTCCGCCTAGACACATCAGGAAGGGAGTACTTGACTACAATTGCACCATACAGCACCATGTAAAGCAACCGCTGGACAGGACGGCTTACCGACAGGCGCTGAACGCCATTCACCAGGAGTCAGTCAACACCTTCTTGGACTCCCTTCCAGTGAATGGCGTACTCGGAAACAAATCACCACCAATTGCAGACAGTGAGCTCGAGCTGCCTCGAGAGACCCGAGTGATCTTGGCACAGCATAGATCTGGATACTGTAGCAGGTTAAACTCCTACATATCCAGACTCGACCCCAGCATACCCATCGTATGCTCTGCATGTGGAGAGTCCCCGCACGACACTAACCACCTCTTCACATGCCCCCTTAAACTTACTCATCTAACCCCCCTTTCCCTTTGGTCCAACCCCGTCGAAACAACACGTTTCCTGGACCTCCCTTTAGATGACCTCGGCGACTTAGACTAATGATACCTGCCCTAAGCGGGGTTAGCCAGCCGCTACTACAACAACATCACTGTCGTGGAAAACATTGGGTGTTAGTCTTGAATTTCGAAATCCGTCGTTTATTTTAAATACTAAGCACAAATTAGAAAATGCTTTTCCTGGATGTGTTGTCAATAAGAGACTCCTTCCTAATACGAAAATAGATTTGTTTGCTCGCTGGGTATTTTTAACTGAAACTCTCTCTGAAAAACTTCTCTCATTAATAGAATAACTTTCCTCAACTTGTGATAGGTACTTTCCTTAGTCCTGCCATAACCTTTTGTATATTGAACTAAGACTAGAAGAGAAATCAAAAAAAAAAAATGTCAGCATACGTTAATATGTGAATGTATCTATGTACATATGTATCAGGAAAGATGGAAGCAAACAGCAATAAAATGTAATCTTCCACCAACCCCAATTTTTTATACTCATACATATATGTGTGCTGTATGAAGAAACGTTGTTTACCCCTAGAAAGTTGTGGTGGTTGTTTGTTATTAGACAGTCTGAGAAGTAACAACCAAAATCTTTGTAGTACTTGACCCAGCTAACTAAATTTTAAATTTAACTTTATTCGATTGTCTTTGCTTTAGCCCAGTCAACTTCTTTATATACATACATACATAGTTACATCTACATATGCTTTGTAGGTACGAGAGAGAGTATGTTTGTAGTACGTCTACCAGCCAGAATGTGTGCCGCTTGCTGCTAACAGATACAGAATTTGATCTACATACAGCTACAGCTAGGTTTATGCTGCCTGCGGCAAAGCAAATGGAAGTCACGTCATATACATGCTGAATGTAAACACAGTATATCTTCGTAACCGGTTTTCAGGAGCCATATACATACATACGTATTGTACATGCGTACATACTTATGTATATTTATGAGAATATTCATTGTGACACTTAACGTGTTTTCCCTTTGCATGCTGTTACTTTCAGCTGTTGTTTTGTTTTCTTTTATTTTGCTCCTTACAGGACTAATCCTATAAGAAACTTGTTGATTGATGTTAAGCGAAGTTGTGTGTATATATTCATTTACATATTTATATTGATATAAGTTTGGTAAAGCTGCTGAGCATCATTGCAATGGAGGCCGTCAGGTGAAACCAAATAAACTTGTATGTGGCTGATAAAATTTTTAGTAATTTTTCTGTTCTGTGATTGTTTTTTTTTCTTTCATTTTTAACTTTTCTATATAAATAGGAAAAGGATATAAGAATTAAATTTACAAAAAAAAACCTGTTAAGTCGCATTTTTTCTTGCTATTTTCGTTAGTTTTGAACTGATTGGGAAAGTAATATTTTGATATATGTACATAAACTACATAAGAAAAGTCTAAATGTTGATGATGTCTTTAACCATTTTAATTATGTATATTTGTTATGCTGTTGTACTAAAAAAGTTCCTGTAATCCTACTGTGCTAATGTTTTTATCTAAATAAATAATAAAATGTTAAATATACAGTTGAATCTCGAATCAAAAAGTCTAAAGGATGATTTACTTTTTCGAATAATTTAGATTTCCAAGCTGTTTTCAAAAATGAAATTTAATACAAAAATAAATATGGATTTTTATCATTAATTTTTAGTAGCTCTGTACAATTTTTGTGCGCATTTTGACAAGTTCTTATTGTTCCCACACTAATTTATCAAGATATTGAAGATTTTAACTGCTTCCGAGGAACTCACTTTCGGTTGTGGAATACTTTGCTCGGTATTCGATACTTTGCTATCACAAAAATGAAATTTAATACAAAAATAAATATGGATTTTTATCATTAATTTTTAGTAGCTCTGTACAATTTTTGTGCGCATTTTGACAAGTTCTTATTGTTCCCACACTAATTTATCAAGATATTGAAGATTTTAACTGCTTCCGAGGAACTCACTTTCGGTTGTGGAATACTTTGCTCGGTATTCGATACTTTGCTATCACTAGCAAACACTTCTGAATTTTCGTCATCTTCCGTAATTTGATTCCTGTTCTAATTTTGAATGTCATTGACGACATTGCTGACGTCAACATCACCCATCTTCGATATCAAAAATTGAACTTCTCGAAGTGTATAGTCGTAAGCACTGTTTGACTTAATCGATTCAGGCAACGGAATGTCGTCTTCACCAATTTTGTATCTTGCGCCACCCGTTTATAAGAACAGATTGTAGCAACTCAAGGGACAAAATGGCATAAAGAACTATATTTTTATACTACGAGGAATATCCAAATTACGTTGAGCTCGCGCTTGTTGCCAAAAAATCAGTTGGATTGAAAAATTCTCACGTTTATAAAAGTTAACTAAAAAGTTGAATTTTTGGAGCCTTATGTGGACACTAAAAGTCGGTTAATTTAACCGAGGGTAATACTTTTTCGACAGTTAACTTTTCCGCGATTCTACTACATTTATATTTAAAAAATAATAATGCTCATGCCAGTGCTCCTTGCTGCAACTTCACATTATTTTATCAGGATAATCGTTGTTTTTGCCTCCATGTTACATAGCGGCAGATGTAGTTGGAGTATACGGTATCGAAGTCAGCAGTGTAAACTTAATGCTGTTGTTTAACCGCAATATATTCGCCGAATTGATTTGGGGGATTATGCGAGAGTGAGAGTCTGGCCGCATAAAAAGCCGTGTTGTTCCGGTATAAAAGTTTAACTGACGTGGGCATGCCTTACAGTGGATAAATTCTTGATTTTTGAAACAAGTACTGAGTACTTGAGACCGATCGGCTGTGCCAGAGAGATTAATATCTTTGGAAATAAGGTTTTGAGAAAAAGACGTTATAAGTTTCACTCATGGTTGCATTGTACCTACAATTTTCACGTTTACCGAAAAGTTTTTATCGTTTCGGTTGAAACATTTGGAAATATTAACATTGAAGCAGTTATCAAAACAAATTTCTTTTCGTCTTCACCCGAAACGAAAAGCTGTCGTTGATGTTAATCGTTAACAGATAATATCAAACGATAAAATTGATGTGTGCTGTTAATATCATAGCAAGCAGCCATTTGGGATAACATGGCGCGAAACGAAACGATTTTACTTGGTTGACTTAATTTTTCTTGTTAGCGAAATGAAATGATATTCGTATCGTTACGTTTGTAGGCCATCTCTTGTTTCCATAGTAAATTACATATTTTTTATAACAATAAATCTTAAATAAGTTTTAGGGCACATACTTACATACATCAATTCATACGTATTTATTTATATCTGTATATACAATAATGAATTACAGTCTAATTGTGAATTTTCATCTCTTTTAGCTGTTGAACTCAATGTGGAAGTTGAACAACAAGAAAGAAGGAGTAAACTTTCTGGACGAGATTTTCCTCGCAGATTATTCAAAAGTAAAATATCCAGCTACATAAACAAATTGCCAATATTTGTACTATCAGCTATATAGCTGAACATAGGTTAAATAAAATGTCGACACGCAAAACGCCAGCGGTTGCAACGACAGCGTCAGCGGCTGGATCACAATCCACAGCATCAACAACGAAGGCGGAAAATGCGGCGACAAAAGTAGCATCAGCAGCAGCTACAACAACAGCAAAGACATCAACAGTGGCCGGTATACAAGCTGCTCCAAGCACAAGTGTTAAAGACAAAACTGAAATGGGCTCAAATGCATCCACAAGCGCTACTGCTGACATTGAAATGAACGATGTGTTGGAATCGGCTAAGGATACAGCAAAAACAGATATTAAACGCGCCAGTAGTGAACCAAAGCGAATAACTAGGAATTCGCCACTTTTGCTGGTATCGCCTGTACCAACGGGTGGCATAAAAAAGGAAGCGCTGGATTCAGAATTAACAAATAGTGAAAGTGAAGATGGTAGCGCTATGCGACGTTCAACACAAATTAAAGGTCGTAAATCCTTAAAGGAGTGTAGGGAAAGAAAATCATCTTCTGATAAGGAAAAGATTAAGGAGGAAAATTTGGCCGAAGCCAACGAAACTGATAAAACATCTAAAGATGTGAAAGAAAAAGACGCCAAAGCGGCTAAAGGTGATAAGAAGAAAGAAGACGTTGAAACTGAGGATAGTGCGAAGGATAATTCTCAAGTTAACGATAGCAGTACTACAACATCCATAACAGCAACAACAAATAGATTAACTAGAAAATCTGTTGCACAGGAATTGGCGGCAAATACAAGAGTTACACGTAATCGGCAACCAAACACATCTCGTCCCGAAACGCCGCCTACTACGACCAATGCTGCTAACGCTGCGTTGACACGTCCCCGTCGTTCAACAGCGGGCAAGAAAAATTCTAATTCAATAAACGAGTCTGGTCCAAAACGCAAACGCGCCGATGATGAGAGTAGTGCACTGGAAACACCAGGCGGTAAATGTATCAAAGTCGAGCCGAAAGATGATTCCGAAGTCACAGAAGATGAGTTGCCACCGCCTACCATAGACACAACGAAAATCAAATCTGAACCTATCGAAAGTGATGAATCAGCAACAGAAGCAAGCGCTACTGGCTCCGGCTCTGGGTCAAGTGTGACGCGCAGTCGAGGTCGTTGGAATATGCGGAAGCCACAACAAACGTGCCTGCAAAGTTCACCAAGCACACGTGCCACACGTCACTCAAAGAACGCTTCACCCTCACCATCACCGACTACATCAACAACGTCAAGTGCCAGTGGCAGCAACGCTACCGAAGCCAAACGTAAACGTGCTAATGTTCAAACAAATACTTTGAAACGCAGTTCATCCTTGACACTCTTAAAGACTGCAGCAACAACAAGTAGCGGCACAAATCCAGCGGCTACACCACTTCATGTACCTGACGAAGACTCAAAAGATAGCATGGCATCATCATCCATCGATGAATTGTCGGTAACAGATATAAAGTTGGAAAAGTTAACACCTGATTTAGCTGATGACATTCATATGGACATCGAGGCGGAGAAAAATGTTACGAGCCATGCAAGTAGTGCTATTGCCTTGCCACTCACCGTTGATACAGACGAGATGGAAGCAAAAAGTGAATCAAAGGATTTGCAACCAACCAGCACAGACGTTGAAATTAAGGAAAATTTGATAGAGAAACGTCCTTGCACACCTTTGGCCAGCACCAGTAGCTCCTGCTCAGCAGACAATGTTAAGGCAGCTTCACTGAGCCCGGAAATGGTTAGTGAAGGCGTAAGTGAAATTAGCGTTAAGCAATTTTACAAGAAACCGAAATTTCTTGAAAATAATTTAGGAATTGAGGAGGATCCAAAATTAGGTGAATTTGTACAAAAAGTAAGCACAGAAAAAGAAAAGGAGCAAGCCAATGCTGATGAAAAGACAGCAGTACATATCGTCGACAAAGATAAAATTTCACTAATATCAAAAGATAAGACGTTGACTGATGAGACCGGTGTAATATCGGATGAGAGCGATGATATAAAGGAAGGTGCCCTACGCGTAGAAGAGAGTGCTGAAGAGAAGAAAAATTCTTGCAATGAGGATGCCAACAGTGTAAGCACCGAGATTTTGTCACCCTTAATAATTGAGGACGATGACGAAGTAGAAGCGGAAGTGGAAGCAGGCGAAGATATAGAAATAATGGAGAGTGCGGAAACAATTATTAGTGAAAAACAGACTAATAGCGAACAACATAACTCAGATCCTGCAGATATAGAAAATGTAGTTGAAATTGATGATGATGATATCACAATGGAAGACAGCGAAACAATATCTATGGATAATAATCCTTCAGTGCAGGAATCTTTAATTGATGATTTGCATGTTGATCCAGATATGGATCATGACGGTGAGCAAACTGAAAACAAAATAGATATGTGTGTCTTAGAGGAAAATGATGAAGAAATTAATGAAAAGACTAAAACTGAATGTGATAGTATACAAGCCAAGCTTAAAGTTGATAATGAAAATATTATTGAAACTAAAGATGAAGTCGAAGGTGTTGAAAACAATACAAAATCTAAACGCATAAGCGTTGATGTGCAAAAACTGAGCACAGAATACTCAAAAGTTAAGCTTATCCATATGAATATCGATGGTGGTGGCATAGATCTAGCAGAAGCCATGGATACAGCTCATTCGGAAGAGGAAGACGACGCAAAGTTATGTATTGATATGCCGGAAGAAAAAATGTTAACTTCAGACATGGAGAATATTGAAAATATAGAAGACGATGAAGTTGTTGCTAAGATTGATGCCGAGTTGAAGTTCTATGATGATTTAGAGAAGAGCAAGATTCTCGATCAAAAACTAAATACTGATGCGGTTCCCGCTGACGAAGATGAAGAGCATCAAAAGATCAAATCGTCAGTTGAAGACGACAATATTAAATCAAATCGGATGCCTGAAGATCAAAAAGATTCCATAAGTACGACTGAAATCTGTAACAAAAGTGAGATTACGCCCACTGTAGTAATAAAACTTCTGGATGATGTGAACAAAATTGAGAATACGGTTGGTTAATTTATATTGCTATTTTTAATTTTAACTAAGTTGTATTGAATTTATGTTTACAGGAACCAAAAAGCGCTGATGAAGCAGAGAAGGAAACAACAGTCTCGTCAACAACCGAATCGCCTACGAAATCAACTGCTACACATAAAGAGGATGATACCACATCAATGAAATCAGGTCAATCCACTGATGGCAGCTCGTGGGTTACACTCGACTTCGAGCACGATGAAGAGTCTCTTCGTCAGAAGGAACAACATTTACAAAACCTCGGATTGTTGACTCATGAAGCGGCTGAAAAGCGGCGCCAAGAATTCATTCAAAATTCGGTGGCTGCAGAAGCTACTCGTGTACAGCACCAAAACACCAGCGGTAATGGTAGTAAACGCAATGGCAAATCCAATGCCAATGCTTCGTTGACTCACGAATACACTGGCACGCTAAAAACTGTTATTAAAATAAATCGTAATACAAGTGGTGGCAGTCATACTTCGTCCTCGGGCACTAGTAATGGACGTAAAAACAATGGTAATGGCGGTCAGCATAGTGGAGCAAACACTGGCAGCTCGACATCAAGAGACGCGGCTAATGGTAGCACGGTGCGAAGACAATCTTTGAAAATTACATTCCAAAAAGGACGTGGACGCGGCCAAGGTAACACTGATCGCGCTGCAGACCACCACAGCAATGGCGAGGATGCCTATTATACCATACAAAATGAGGTATGAACGTTGGCAATTATTTAAATGCAATAGTTATTAATTAGAATTATTTTTATATTTTGCAGACCGAAGGTGGGCTCAAAGCAGGCAACGCCGGTTCTACGGCGGAGCATACCAATATTCAAACGCATGGTAGAAAATCATACAATCGCTCTAACACTACTAGCCATTCTACAAATACCGCTACCATTGGTGTGTGTTTATAGATTAACCCGTATTCGCAAGTAGTTTTTTTTACCTAATACACATTATTTCTGAATTGTTGTTCTTCTTTTAACTATTTGATTATTTGTTAATATATCGTTTTTTTTTTTTTTTTTGTTTTAGTAGCATGTTTAATTTGCTTTGATTAATGATAAAAAGTTGATTTACTTTATTTTCGAACACACTTACATAAACTGCATTTGTAGGTATTGAATTATATTTGAATTAGAAAAAATGAAAGGGCCAACCTTCAAAGGTGTAAAAGAGACTTTTCAGTAAAATGCGGCCCAGTTCAAGTATATCAGTTTTGTTTTATTAATATGTAGGACTTTTGTTCACATAAATATTAAAATATCGTAAAAATTTGTCAAATTATCTGAAACTAAGAAAGTAGAAGAAGGTATTATTACACGCTTATGTATTGTATCGTAAATAATGTCTTTTTTTTTTTAGTAGTTTCAAACACACACATCCCACTTAAAATTGATTATTTTTTCAACTGATTGTTACGTAAATTAGTCTAACCTACAAAAAAATGCTAGAAAAATATTGAACTCAATAATAATCGCATGGCAATTACAATTTAATTAGATTCCTCACATTCGGAAGGTTACGATACTTTACACCATCATCACACCACGGCAAGCATTTCTCATAAAAAAGATGAAAAAGAGGAAATCCTCATACCTGAAAAAGCGTCGTCATTCAAATTTCATCCTGGACGGCTTTGTGATGACCAATGTTTCTACTGTAGCGGTAAATTTGGACTTTATGATACGCCCTGTCATGTGGGTCAAATTAAAACAGCGGAGAGACAGCAAAAAATACTTGCAAGTGAGTTCTAATAAATAATTGATATTAAAGTATCAGGCTTTAAAAATTCTTTTATCTACTTTTTCTTAAACAGATGAAGAAAAACTAACAGTTGACAGTTGCTTGTGTGATGCTTGCTTCCGGCATGTGGATAGGCGAGCAAACGTGCCATCCTATAAGAAGCGTACTTCCGTTATCAGTCATGTTGATAATACTGCTGCAGCAACAGGTCCTGAAACTGCCGACAACGCTGTCACGGAAGTCGAAGATGATCCTCGTTCACATAAATGTTTAGTGCCAGAATGTGCTAATCCCGCAGCACATTCATTACGCCGCAAATGCATAAGAAAAAGTGTGAAAAAATTTCTGCTAAATTTCGACATGCCAACCGGTTCAACTTGCGTATGGCTCTGTCAAGCGCACTACGACACCGTCATACAATGTTCGGGTTGTGTTTTGTGTAAACGTCGGTTGGGCAAGAATCATATGTATCACATAACGTCGGTAAGCTTAATATTTAATACCAGAAAATATTTGTTATTATTAATTAATTGTATTATATTAAATTATCGTACTTAATATATATTTTAGGACACTGATCGTCTCGAGAAAGCTCTCTCGGAGATGGGTATTCCTGTACAGCTGGGTATTGGCACAGCTGTATGCAAGCTCTGCCGTTATTTTGCAAATCTATTAATGAAACCACCAGAAAGTAACAAATCGCAAAAGGCAGAGTTCGTGAAAAATTATCGCAAACGGTAAGTTTTTATATTTACTCGTATTTGTAAATTTAAAATATGTATAAGAATTTAATGTTGTTGTTGTTGTCCGCATAAATATTCCACTAAGTAGTTTTTGGGGGAATGTTGCAGAAACTTTTGGATTTTAGCTGCCTCTTGCGACAGCCATGTCTAACCCCGCAGGTTAGGGTATATGAACTTAATAAATACTTCTGCTAACAATGCAATCAATAAAAAAAATATATAATAATATTTGCTAAAGTACGCTTTAACTAATCTTTTTGTCTTACAGTGAGGTAAGCAATTTTAAGTTTACAATTCAAAGTCAGTTTGGGCAATCTTCACATTTTTGCTGTAATTTACGGGAAGTTTTTCTGTTCTGCAAACGGTGGTGTCTTCTTTACTACTTTTTGTGATATGCTTCCTGATATACACACATAAATATTCTGAATAAAAAAGTAAAACCCGTTAGGAGCACGTGAATTGTTCGTTATGATTTAAAAATGTAGCTATCTTTTTTCCGGTTTGAGCTGCATTTACATACATTTACTTATGTTTTTTTTTTTTTTTTAATGAAACATGGTTAAATTTTATTTTACTTACATTTTCTTTTATCTCATTTTCAGCCTTTTGCAATTTCACAATATACACGACGGTAGTAATGATGCCTCTGAAGTCGATGATGAAGATATTAATATTTCAAATTTGAGTCACAGTGATGTAGATAAGACTCTCCAAAGTAGCGGCAAAACACCTCAAAAACAAGATAAAACCGATACTTCCATAGTACTTGAAGTGACACCCATTAAAAACTTACCATCGCCGGCCGAGTCCAGTGGTTCCTCAATTGAGTGCTTGGGTGAGGCAACGACAATGGTAATCGCAGGCAATGAGAATATTGACACCGCAAAGAAGGCTCAGCAGAAACACATGTTACTTGCCAACGATGGCTTGACGGATTATGATGGGCCAGCCACCTTATCCACAGATTCCAATTCATCCAGCGCGCCAATGTCTCCAACACATAGCGGCGCTTCTGGTAAACAGCAAATGTCTAAACTAAAAGCTATCTTGCAAAGCAGCAATAGCAGTTCGAGTGTGAAAACTTCAACATCATCATCAAGCGTTGCTGGTGCCGCTGCTAATGATATTTCAAATGTATTACGTGCCAATCCTAACATTTCCATGCGTGAACTCTTTCCAGGGGAAGAAGATCTCGGACTGCATTTCAAAGTGCCTTTTGGCAGCAGCACAAGTCAGCGTACACCGGAGGGCTGGACGCGTGTACAAACATTTTTACAATATGACGAAGCCACTCGTCGTTTGTGGGAGGACTTGCAAAAACCATATGGCAATCAAAGCTCATTCTTACGTCATTTGATACTTTTGGAAAAGTACTACCGCAACGGCGATTTGGTTCTATCACCAAACGCATCCTCAAACGCCAGTGTCTACACACAGACGGTGCGACAGCGACTCACTTCATATGATCAAGGTCACTGCGGTGGCCTAGTGAGTGCCAAACCCAGTCCGCCTTCTAGTAAGCGCAGCAGTACCGACATTCCTACGGTAGAAATCACTGAAGATGACGACGAACCGAAAGGTAGAGTTCAACAAATGGAAGTGGATATTGTCGCACGAGAAACGCCCAATGCAATGCGTGCTAAGCGCTCGCGCAGTGATTCTGTAGACAAGCTGACGAAACAGTTAAGCTCAAATGCTGTAACCATAATTGCCCGTCCCAAACCACAAACTCAATCAGCTGGTGATCCGTCGCCGCAAAAATCTCTTTTAAAGGAGAAATCTAATGATTCGAATGCGGTAGCTTCGACTACACTGACTGTTGTCAGTGGTAGTAACAGTGGCAACACAAACAGTAATAGCGGTAGTGCAGCGAGTAATAGTCGCAGCATACTGAAAACCAATCTTCTTGGAATGAACAAGGCTGTGGAAATACTACCTATATCAGCTTCAAGCAACCCTTCAGTTGCCAATCTAGCTACTACAGCCAGTATCAAGCCACAAGGTGGTCACAACAGCAGTAGCGGCCAAAAGATACTAGATTTGGCCAACAAACTATTGGACAATCGCAACGAGACGGAGCAAACTAAAAATAACGCTGGCACATCATTATTAACATCACCTCCAGAACTAGTTAGTTTACAGCGACGTGCAGCGAGCGGTGCTGCAACAAGCAACAGTTCCACTACCATCACAAGCGCTCCTACTCTGTCCACAACTGTCTCTTCTCTCACAGCCAGTCTTATAAATTACAAGCGCACACCAGCGGCAGCAAAGAGCGCGAATGAAAGTAACAGTGCGCCGCATCGCCCACCACCGCCGAATGTGGTTATACTACCGGATACTTTGACTGCACGCGAGCGACAGCAGCGTAATTGGCGTCCGACTCTAATGCCGGTGGAGGAAAATTTGCATTTAATTGACAAAGCCGGTCCACTTTATCAAACTGCAGATGGACGCCGACTGCCAGCGTTGGTACAGGTACTATCGGGTGGTAAACCATTCCTCATTTCAATATTCGATTACAATCGTATGTGCATACTAAGGCGCGAAAAATTATTACGTGATCAGATGTTGAAGACTGGGAAAAATCCCCATGACGCCAAGCCGCCGCAAACGCAACAGCAGCAGCAACAACAACATGCTCCGAAAATGGCTGCAGCACCAAATGTGCAATCAGCAAACTTTAGTAAGCATGTAGCTAAACAACAACATCAGCAGCAGCAACACCACCAGCAACAACAGCAGCAGCAACAACAACACCAACATCAGCAGCAACAACACCAACAGCAGCAGCAGCAGCAACAACAACAACAACAACAACAACAGCAGCAGCAGCAACATCATCATCATCAAGCGGCACAACAACAACTGATGCAGCTACAAATGATGCAATTACAAAAACAGGCTGTCATGAAAGCTCCCAATCGTTACTCAACAATCGCACCAAAACCCACAGCAACAGCAACCGCTCTCAATGGTGGCAATGGACCAGCAGCAAATGCCCATACTGCCACCACAAATGTTAATGTAGCACACACGAATAGCAATATCTTTACCTCACCCATGTTGCCATTGCTTACCAATGCCTTCACAAATCCGAATCCCAATCCATTAGCAGCAGCCGCCGCCGCCGCTGCTAAACTCAACAACAACGCTTGGTTGTGGAACTTCCCAGAATCAGCACATATGCTTAACGGCAACATGGTAGCTGCGCAAAATGTACCCAAATTGCCGCAGCTTCTGCACAAAGGTCCACCAATGGGCAGTGCTGGCAATATTGCAGCTACAATTACATCCAAACAACAACATCACCAACAACAACAACAAATGCTAATTGATAATACATTAATGTCCAAAATACCAAAAACCTTAACTGTTATACCACAACATAAGCTGATGGGCAACAGCAGCGCGGCGGCCAATGTAAGTCATAAAGAGTGATGACGACTTAATTGCTATGCGAGCGTGAAAGGGCGTAGAGAACGTAGACAACGTCGATTATATGGTGCATGGCTGAGTAGTTGAAGGGTGTTGTGATTGACTGAACGAGTGGTTGAGTGGATGAGCGCGAATGTATAATGATGCCGGCGGCTACTGCCTAACAGGGTTGAACTTACAACTTATGAATTTCGTTGTACATTCGTAATATGCAAAATTTCTTTCGTTCTATACATACATAGTTACAAACAAGGCATACGATGTAGTTTGTGGGGCATATGAATACTTTATTGTTATTATACCTAAGCCGATGGCATATATAATATACATTTGAGGCCATATCAGCTAAAGAAAACGATATAATTAGAAGGAAGTAAACGCTTTGATTTTACTAATGGTTCATTTGAAGTATATTACACTAAAGAATCCTAATAATAATTCATGTTAAACATTTAAAAATTACTGATAAGACTCGATTTAGGTTTCAGACAATTTAACTAAGGTTCTTGCTTAATGAGCAATATCTTTACCTGCTATAAATACCATCGGGGATATATGTTTTATTTCGATTTAAATATTTTGGTTTTATCTATTCTTTTGGCTTTTCATTGAAAGAATATAAAGAAATCAACTTATTGACAATCATAAATTTACATGAATATGTACATACATACCTGCATAACAAGCAAAATCTAGTTGCGTAGCATCCGTCGAAGAATTTAATATGTCCCTCTACTCATTGCTGAAATGGCCACTCAAATTTTGTGTATATGCATAGTTTTCCTCGGTGTTAGTGCACTTCTGATTGCTTATTATGTAAATACTAATAACAATATAAATAAATGTGTATGTATGTACATACATGCATATCGCATATACTATATTTATAGATCCGTTAAACAGTTGTTAAGTAGTTACAATAGCTCAAACAATTGCACTTTTTTTTCGAAAACAAGGCGATCACAGATCCAGGCTATTTGGTTTAAACTGTTTTGCTATGTTACATGCAGTATTTACGGAAAAAAAGACACCCTCACATACTTACATATATGTATATCATATTATTCCGAAGAGATTCGAAAATATGTTAAGCGATTATTTATCAGGGAGAGTTTTATGCATAACAACTATTATATATTGCACTTCACAAACTTATGCAAAACATAAAGCAGAGTGTTACACCAATTTAAATAAGAATATTCTTATTAATCATATCTGCATATATTAGTACTAAGAATTACATAGTAATATGTAAATGGAAACATTAAATTGCATAGAAATGTATAAAGAAAAATGAAAAATAAATGATTATGATAGTGATAGAACAAACATATTTACTAATAAAAATAATGTAAACTAGTTAAGCGCATTATAATATGTGCAAGTTAATGTAGGAATAAATATATTTTAGTAGCGACATGCAAGGCGTAAGCGATCCCTCTATTAGGCAATAATATTAATAATAATAGTAGTAATACAACAAAATATGTTGAATATATGTTTAGTAGTAATATGTAAAAGCAAAGCGTACATGACGCATGAAATGAAATCTAACCTCAAAAACGCCCTTACAGAACTTTAGACTAATGAATAAATAAAACAGCAAAAGAAAAACACAAAACTTTTATGAAAATGTTAAGGAAAACAGTGCCTAAAATACAGATTAATATGAAACCGCAACAACAACATGCAAAATTCTGCAGGAAATGATCATTACAATTTATTGTATATTGAACAGAATAATTTTGTTTATGTTCATGAAACAATTAAAATCATTTGAACGAATTCCTATGAAGAAAAAGCGATTTAAATTGAATAAAGTAACGCCAATATATATTGTAAACAAAAATTGTTTCAATATATCCATTTATTGAAAATTGATTATATAATTAAGGAGAAAACTGTTGTTGTTTATATACTTACACACATACATACATACATATGTACATATAAAAGATATCTTTATTATTTGAAAACAAAAGGAAAACACTCATAAATATATTTACATTGAAGGAAGAAAACACATTTACTGTTATGCAATAATGCAACAAAAATGAATAGCATTACTTGCATTTAAAATTGCATACAAGACACGTACGTATACATATACATATATGACATATGTATACGTGTACAGCCGTGTACTTGTACTTTAATTAATTGTATACTCTGTTTATTTGTTAATTAACTTTTATGCTATACTATTATAAAATACATACATATTTATACATGTTGCTACACTAATGCATATATAGTACATATATGCGCGTGTATCGTAGTTGTACGTTTCAAAATAAATTATTATTATTTTTTTAATCATGTAATAATCATAAATATACTTTAATTACACACATTTCAAATATTATTAAATTCATTATATAATGTAGCTGGAAACATTTATAAGTTTATTTCAAGCAATAACTTTAAGTAAGTCAAAATAAAAATAATTAAAATACATTAATCACATACTGACATAAAGCAAACTAAATTTTAATACAACATAAACCAGCAAGTAAGTTTTCTCTTGCATTGATCCGTTGCAATTTACATTTACTATATGTTACAAATATGAATGCATATATACTAGAAATTCAAATATGTACATTTATATGCATATGTATTTATGGGTGTTTGCATAAACTGCATTATTTAATCACATGCTAAATACTATGCATTCTATTATGAAGTTATGCCCTTTATTATTATTAAATACATAAATACATATTTAGTTATAATTTAAAAGAAATACTATATCGTTTCCATGCTCTTATTTAAATAAGTTTTAAAGGCAATCACACACACACATACATACCTTCGTATTAAACTGAAAATGTAATAAAAATTATATATCTACATACAAATAATATATGTGAACTCTTTATTTCTCCCAAATATATTTATTAAATGCGTTTTATTGGTTTGGGTTCAGTTAGCTATTATTTTATGCTTCTTGCAGAAGACCAATATTTTCTTCTCTCAGTCTAATAAAAAAAGTCTTATTCAGGGCTGTCATGGAATCCAAGTCGGTTTTGCTTTTTATCGGAATTGCAAACCGATATTGATTTCATTTGGTGTCATGAAACCGTGTCGGTTTTGCTCTTTTCGAAATGAAACAAAACCGATGTTCGAATCAGCTGTTTTGCGTGCTTGTATGTGTTTTGACAATTTCAACGCAAATTTGTTTGACACAATTTTATAAAATTTATTGATTTAATTGCTTCTTAATAAAGAACGTGAAATATGGCATCTGCATTTGTGGCTTTTACCTATGTTGCTGGAAGAAAGCAGTAGTGAGAAAGTTAAAAAAAAAATTTTGCGAGATTGCAGCAACCTACTTGAGCTGCCCAATACAGCGTTAGTACATTTATCTTATCAAAGATCAGTTGGGAATGATTCTAGCATAAGTGTAGGTAGAAGCCCGGTGTCAACGATTTTGGGTGATGTGCTTACAGTTATAGATAAGTTAATTTGTCCGCATTGGGTGAAACTTGAAATGGACTTCAACGAAAAATGCAGATCGAGGGACTATTTTTATACAATGTTTAAAATTCCCTCAATAATTGGCTGCATCGACGGGACACACATCAAAATCATCAAGCCGAGTCTTGATGAACATCTATTTTATAATCGAAAGGGTTATCTCAGTATGAATGCCATGATTGTAAGTAGTCGTGAAAACGGACTTATTGTATATACAAATATTGATTTATATGTTTTGTGGTGGACCAGCACTGTTGAGTGAATCGGTTAATTGCTGCCAAAGAGCATCAACGCTTGGTTTGTCCCGTTTTGTGAACCCCTTCGCAATATCGGGATATTTTTCCATAAATTCAATTATAATTGTATTTTGTGTTGCATTTTTATGTTTTCCCCTATTACGAATAAGAATATAAAATAATTAATATTTATTATTATTCAAAACCATTATTTACTCACATTTCTACTTAATTTGTAACTGAAAGTGGAAAAAAAACGTTTACACAAATCAAATCCAATAGCGGTAAGTTGCTTGGATTGTTTCCAATAACAAAACCGATAATTTTGGTTTCTGTGACACCTAAAACCGACACTAATTCCGATTCGAACATAAAACCGATAACATCGGATTTCATGACACCAAAGCAATTTTTTTGTCGGTTTCAATTCCAATTCCGACAGCAATTGGATTCCATGACAGCCCTGATTAATTTGGTAAGAAATTTCTCCAAAACTCTGGTACCTTGGTTTTGAGTACAGTTGCTAACAAACCATCGATTCACCTCATGGTATATTTTCTATTGAATATTTTTAACACCAAAAAGTTGAAAATGGCTCCTTTAACTGTATTTAATAATATTATGCTGTGCATTGAATGCATGTATTGTAGCATTGATATTGATATTTTGGTCATTCAACTGGTGACACGCTATATATCAAGATGTAAAAAAAGTCAAGCGTTTTAGGTAAAGCTCAATGACAAGCACTTAGAAACATAAGCATGTGTACAAATGCATACATATACTGACTGAATTTATCGGCGCGTTAAAACGTCATTTATTTAAGCACCAGAAATGTTACTCATACGCCCTGTCAACCGTAGTGCATTATATGCAATATACATATATTTTAAAGAGCTACACAACTGGTGTAGTATACCAATCCTATCACTCTTTTTCAACACTCTAGCAGATAATTAAATACACATATATAAATATTGTAATTATTTTGGGCACTTTCTTCAAACTATAAATTAGAAAAAAACGAGGGTGTTATAGAAATCGAAACAGAATTGCTCAATATCTGTTTGAAATGGTGTTATGAAACCTACCTTTACCACATTTGTGATTATTATTTAACCTTCAAGCGGCCGCGCGGCGTCGAATCGACCACTCTCATTATGTTTTCGTTCATAATGTTATTCAGGGCTGTCATGGAATCCAATTGCTGTCGGAATTGGAATTGAAACCGACAAAAAAATTGCTTTGATGTCATGAAATCCGATGTTAGCGGTTTTATGTTCGAATCGGAATTAGTGTCGGTTTTAGGTGTCACATAAACCAAAATTATCGGTTTTGTTATTGGAAACAATCCAAGCAACTTACCGGTATTGAATTTGATTTGTGTAAACGTTTTTTTTTCCACTTGCAGTTACAAATTAAGTAGAAATGTGAGTAAATGGTGGTTTTGAATAATAATAAATATTAATTATCTTATATTCTTATTCGTAATAGGGGAAAACATAAAAATGCAAAATAAAATACAATTCTAATTGAATTTATGGAAAAATATCCCGATATTGCGAAGGGGTTCACAAAACGGGACAAACCAAGAGTTGATGCTCTTTGGTAGCAATTAACCGATTCTCTCAACCGTGCTGGTCCACCACAAAACGATGTGAATGCAATGAATGAAAGAATTTTTCTTTTAACTTTCTCACTACTGCTTTCTTCCAGAAACATAAAAGCCACAACAGCAGATGCCAAATTTCACTCATTTATTTATTTTTCTTTATTAAAAAGCATCTAAATCAATTAATTTTATAAAATTTTGTCAAATAAATTTGCATTGAAATTGTCGATACACATACAAGCACGCAAAACAGCTGATTCGAACATCGGTTTTGTTTCATTTCGAAAAGAGCAAAACCGACACGGTTTCATGACACCAAATGAAATCAATATCGGTTTGCAATTCCGATAAAAAGCAAAACCGATTTGGATTCCATGACAGCCCTGACAGAGAACTTAGAATATAGAGAAGCGCCAGGGCGTGCCGATTATCAAATTGGTCCGCTGGCTCGTTTTATGAAAGCGTATTTCAACACGAAAATCTAAAAGCGTATTTCACCGCACTTTAACAGTGAGCAGGCAGAAATCGCGCTCGAAATAGCAGAATGAGCAAGATTGTATGTAAAATGAGAAAATTCATGCAAAATAAATGTTAAATTGATAAGCCTTTGCAATGTAAATGCAAGCATGTAGATGGTTATTATCAAAAATTTCGGATTATATCATCTTTTGCTATTGGCTTTTAATTATTTGTAAAATTCATTAAATATTTTTGTAATTTACCAAATGATATGATTTTTATATACTTATATATTTCGGAATTTTATTAATTTTTAAATAATTTAATTTTTTTAAATAAAATTAATGGTAGTCATGACAATTTAGGCATATAAAAAAAATATTTGATTAAATTCTATAAATCTTATATATTTTCGGGCTAAATATCGAAATAAGTAAGCAAGCCAAAATTCATTCATACAATAACGTATAAGCGTGCGTACATATATGTACATATATAGGTATATATGTGCATATAAGTGTAGTAAGAACAAGCAAAAACGTACGCATCTAGCAAAAAAAAAAAACCACGCCATCACCATGACAACACAATTGAATGGCCGCTGCTGTTCAATTACAAAAAAATGCGTTCTAAAGACGAACGCCGGCGCACCGTCTACTAAATAAGCTGCGCAGCAGCACACATCTCCCCGCATGCGACTCGCCTACAAACCAAAGTGCCAAAAATTGGAAGTTCAACAAATTTGTGTCTTTTTCGACAACAGCAAACCGCGCTCTCGATAGAGTGAACTTTTTCTTTAGAATTACAAAACGTATTTTAAATGAATGCCAAACAAATGTTTGAAAAAAGTCCCATTATTTTTAAAAATGAATTTTTTGATTTAATTTAAGTTTAGCGATTCGAGAAAATTTAAAATTTAATAGAATTGAGGAATTAATTATAATATATACAAATGTCTCCTAGAACTTCTATCACTTCTTTTATTATTAAATTAATACATATTTAATTATGAAAAATATATGAGTACTATTTAAAAATTTTTAATAACTTAAAACAATTAAAGATTTTTAATAAGAATTTAAAATCTAGAAGTTATTTAAGAATCACTCCTATAGCTGTTGATTAGTGATTGATATATTCGTGATATACAGAGTTTACCGTACCTGAATTCGTACACCAAAAGGCGAAAAATATGAAATCTAGCAAAAATTTGTGATCGTCGCTAAGAATTGGCTTGTGGATGGCGGGGTATAAGAGGAAGGACTCGGGCATTATTAAGATTGTGTGCGTTTTGCATATACATATTAAATTGCTTGCATGTATGGGTTTTCACTTCGAAGTGAGTTCAACAGCAATTTTTAGATTTTTGCTAAAATTTGACTTCGACTTGAGGAATCTGTTTGTAGATGAAGATTTTTTGCTTCGTCTACTTTCCTTCATTGAAATCAAATATTCTGGAATATTCTAGAATATTCTGGAGCTTTCTGGAACTTTTAGAATATTTTAGAATTTTAGCAAAAAGTCCTTGCCACCACAATTCATCTTGTCGACAATGTGCATGCGGGAAGGCAAGGAAATGCTTGCTGGGCAATATGAACTAACAGGCGAACAGCAAATTTAGTAGCACGATGCCGATTTGCTTCAATTGAGTGGACGATTTTAGTCAGCGACACAAGAGTTTTAAGCAATGCTAGTTCATGCAGCATTCTTGTTACGGGATTTTTTATACCCGACTGTACTATGTGAAAGAGTACATTAGGTTTGTTCTGCTAACGGTTTTACAATAATCGAGGCAAGTAAAGAATCTATGTAAAAAACTTCATGAAATGGTGAGATAAATAGATTTAGAAAAATTTCTTTCCCTCCGTCTCCATAGATGATAGCTCGCGTAAGAATTGAGATGTTTGAAACAATGTTACAGAAAAATATCAGCCGATTATCTATTGTTCGGTTCCACTCCAATTTAGCCTTCCTTCCATGTTTCAGTTTGCGACCGTCACCATGAAGCAAGTTGTTTGTATGGCGCGCGGTGGTGTTTGTAAATGAAGGCACTCTGCTTTGTTGTAGGGCGCAGGCGTTTATGAATGAAAATGTTATTGTTGTATTTGATTTCAGTTCACACAAATAATGTGCTTGTATGTTTTTGCACATGCGTATATGTATGTATTTAAGTATATACATATGTATGTATGCATCTATTTCTTGAGGAAGGTCAGTATTTTGTATAGTATAGGAATACATACGTACATATTTATAAATTAATTTATTTTTGACTTATTAATTAATTAAATAACTCTTATTGTAAAAAAACGCTATAAGCGAAATGCCGACGGCAAATCAATACTCTTTGATGGTTAACATCCAATATTTGCTATAAGATAAATCAGAAATTCAAAAAACATAAGAAATAAATCAGTAAAATTGGGTTATTTCTCAATATTAAAAAAAAAATTAAAATAATATTTTCCTTTATTTTGATAACAAGCTATATAAATTTTTTCTTTGAAGTTAACATATAGCAATGTTATTTAAAAACAGAGAATTACATTTCAGAGCATAATTTTTATTTCTATGCTCAAAATGTTAAGCGCTATAGACGAATTCTGTTAATTTCTGTGCCGGTGGTGAAATACGCTTTCACGTCTCGACTTCGTTTTTGACAGTTTCCACGCTGGTCCGCAATTGAACCTTCTCGTTGTTATACGTTCTCTGGCGCGACTCTCAAAACGACATATTATTTTTTGGCTCTCAACCTATATTATCGAATTAAGTTCATAATAGTCAGGGCTGTCATGGAATCCAATTGCTGTCGGAATTGGAATTGAAACCGACAAAAAATTGTTTTGGTGTCATGAAATCCGATGTTATCGGTTTTATGTTCGAATCGGAATTAGTGTCGGTTTTAGGTGTCACAGAAACCAAAATTATCGGTTTTGTTATTGGAAACAATCCAAGCAACTTACCGCTATTGGATTTGATTTGTGTAAACGTTTTTTTTTCCACTTTCAGTTACAAATTAAGTAGAAATGTGAGTAAATGATGGTTTTGAATAATAATAAATATTAATTATATTATATTCTTATTCGTAATAGGGGAAAACAAAAAAACTTTGAATAAAAATAGTCCCTCGATCTGCATTTTTCGTTGAAGTCCATTTCAAGTTTCACCCAATGCGGACAAATTAACTTATCTATAACTGTAAGCACATCACCCAAAATCGTTACAACCGTGCTTCTACCTAACCTTATTCCTTAGTCATTCCCAACTGATCTTTGATAAGATCCTTCAGCCAAAAATCGCAATGAAGCTGCTAACTGCAGTACTGCTGGAACCTTCGACCGTGTCAAGTGCCCGTCAATGGTATCAAGTACCACTCGGAAAGCCTCTTTATTTAGTCGATAATACTCTATGAAACTGCAATTGCGCTTTAAGTATTAAAAAGCCTTAAAATTAAAATAAATGTACTAATGCTGTATTGGGCAGCTCAAGTGGTTTGCTGCAATCTCGCAAAATTTTTCTTTTAACTTTCTCACTACTGCTTTCTTCCAGCAACATAAAAGCCACAACTGCAGATGCCATATTTCACTTTCTTTATTAAAAAGCAATTAAGTCAATAAATTTTATAAAATTTTGTCAAACAAATTTGCATTGAAATTGTCAATACACATACAAGCACGCAAAACAGCTGATTCAAACATCGGTTTTGTTTCATTTCGAAAAGAGCAAAACCGACAGGGTTTCATGACACCAAATGAAATCAATATCGGTTTGCAATTCCGATAAAAATCAAAACCGACTTGGATTCCATGACAGCCCTGAGTGTTATTTTTTATAAAATGAGTCGTTGACCGCTAAGACAAAGTCAAGTATTTGAGGAAATACTACGAGAAGGTTTTATGTTTCTAAATTGTTTTATGATGGAAAAAATATTTGAGTTATGTTTTTGATTTTATAAATGCGTTTTTACTGAATCTAAGTTACTTGTTTTTAACAATTGGAGTCAAAACACAATGATAATATATTTGAATACTAAAAAATAAACGATTGTTAGTGAATTAGTGTTTTATTTCTCTAATATATCCCATAGGTCTTTTAGACTACGCGCGACCGCTTGAAAGTTAAAAATTAAATGACTTCGGCATTGATGGCATTTTTGATGATAGAAGGATTTGGAAAAACCATAAGAGCAATCCCCTGAAGCTGCCAGAATCGATGGAAGTACAATTTTCATTCTATTTTTTTATTTGTTTATACAAAATTTGTTTGTAGGTAGATTCATAGACCAATATCGTTTTAACAGAGAAGCCTTTGTAATAGTGCTGGATGTCATTGGGGACAAGTTAGATAAGATTTCTATCCCACCTATGATCCAACTTGCAGCGACACTGCGGTTTTTGGCAGAAAGTTCCTATCAACGGTCTGTGGGTAATGACTCAAATATCCTACAGTTTCTGTGGTTATAACAGAAGTACTAAAGGTTTTTAAACGTTTGATTTGCTCACGATGGATAAAGTTAGAAGTGAATGAAAAGCTGTCACCACTTGCCGATGCCGTTACTAACGGTTGTCCCGCAGAAAATACTCGTGTTTGTATATACTATTATAGTGTCATGTTATGGCAGCATTAAACCAATATTTCGGTTTCTGTAATACATAAAATCGACTCAAAAATGAAACCAATATGCAAATCAATAATCGGAATGCGTAGCATGGTTTCAATTATGATTCCGGCAACAATCTGTTTCTGTAACACCCATGGAAATGGAATTGAAGGTATCAGTGTATTTTCCATACAATTCGCCACAGCATTTATTCATCCATATTAGGCGGGCGTAGTCAAAGTAATGCCTTTCATGTACATGAAATGGTAAATTATCTTTGGTCCGAAGTATGTAAATACCAAAAGGAGAAGAGATAAACCCATTAAAATGATGAGTTGAGTTGATTTAGCCATGTCCGTCTGTTTGTTTGAGACATTGGATCACTATACATGTATATACTACATACACGACCATGATGGCTGAGTAGTTAGTATTATATACTGCCATTCGAAAGGCCAGGGTTAGAGTTTTGGTCCGACCAACATCCAAAAATGATGGAAAATCAATTTAAAAAAAATTAAATTAAAGTTTTTAATTGCAGTCGCCCCTCGGCAAGAAATTTCAACCCGTCCGAGTGTGGGCTGATGGGTTCACCATCTCTTCTGAGTACATACAAATTGAAAGAGAATGAAGCTAAACAGATTATCCGTTTTATTTTACGTTCATATTTTCTAGTAGAATTTCATTTTTTATCATTTTCTTCGTAGCAGATAGAAGTGGGTAATGTAGATAAGGATCCTGTGCAAGCTGTGGTAATAATATATTGTCGATTGATTAAGTACTTCCTTTTTCCATTGCTCTTTACATTTTTATTTATTTAAGAACACCCCATATTGTACGGAAAATTAAGCTTCTGGAGCAGGTGGACTGGAATGGACGCTTCTCACCTTGCAGCAGTAGCAGATCTAAAAATATTCAACAAAACTTTGCGAGGTACTACTGCATTTAGATGTTAATAACGTTCTGATTCGAACATTATTTTTTCACGGAGGCGTTCGTAGAGCTGAGGAGATGCGTCACCAACGCATGACACTATTAAAGATTTCTACATGTATTGCTGATTTTTGAAAAGGAATTTATTGTTGTATTGTTGTTCCTTTTTTATGCTATATAAATTTTTTTCAAAGCTGATTTACTTCGGCATCAATGCTGTCGTTCATTTGTGCTCGGCTTCTCCGACAAGAATGACTAAACTGCACAAAGAAACGAAGTGAGAATGACGTAAAAGCATACAAATAAACATCACATTTGTCATTTCGGCATTAAGAATGTGATGGAAAAATCGTTCTACGAACTGACGGGGTATGACCTCATGCATTCCTGACATATGTTGGCTCAAATGATCGGAAGCCTTCTTGCAAGGTCCTCATAAAAAACCAGCAGCCGTATAAATTTCGGCCCTTCCATTTGTTGGAAAAACACAATACGCTTAGCACAAATTGGAGAAAGAGCTCGGCCGATAATATATATATATATACATATATATAATTGGCACTTTGTAACCGCTGAAGCGATTTTCGGCCGAGCTTCTCCTCCAATTTGTGGTTTTGCGTCTTGATGTTTTCCCAACATATGGAGGGACCTACAGTTTATACTAAGCCGCCTCCGAACGGCTGATGGTTTTTTTTACGAGGAGCCTTTATTTCATGTCCGAAATACACTCGTAGGGGTGGACATTCCCTCCCGAGGGGCGACCGCAATTAGGAAATTTAACCGATAATACATATAATATATATCGTATAAATTTGAACTATTATTTTGTTGTCAATAAATAAATAGTAGTTTAGTAATTGCGATCGTTCAAACAGTAGCAATCATCAGCTAACAATAGGGAGGTAGCGAGACGCGAGTTGACCAAATAATTGACGCCAGAAAAGTACCTATTGGATTACTCCAATGGACCATATGGTCAAAAATTTTATGCAGGGGATGCCTTCACCAAATAGTCACCCGATTTCGGGCAACACTACTACACAAGCAAGTTGTTTTGTGTATCTTTCTCTTCTGAGTACATACTCGTACAGATTGAAGGAGAATGCAAATTATCGGATTATCCTTTTTATTTTATGTTCTTATTTTCCAGTAGAACGCCAATTTAATTGTTTTCTTCGTACTTTGTAAGAAGTTTCGGCACACAAAATCAAACAAATCAGAATGATAAATTGCGTATTTATTAAATATACGAATACCCACATATATAATTTTAATACAGATATAGATATGTATATAGAATACACGTATACAGATACAGAACAATTTCTCAATTTCAAAATATAATATATAAAAAAAAACATACATATGTACATAAAAGCGGGAAATATGGATAATGTTCGCGAGTATATCCAAGCTGTGGTAAAAACTAATTGTCGATTAATTTTTTACATACTTTTTCATTTTTTTTTTTACTCTCTTATTTAAGAACAAAGGTGAAAGTAACATCGGGTAATGCAATCCGCATTGTACGAAAAATTCAGCTAATGAGCCAAATTGCAAGAAACAACTGCAATTAGATATTAATAACACTCTGATTGGACATCCATTTTTTATTTTACTTAGACATCTTTCAACTTCACGGCATCCGCTAATATGAGTCGAGGTGCTGCACCAACACTGCATGACACAATTAAAGACTTTTGCATCACTGTGCTCTGTTTGTCCGCCAAGAATGAAAAAAAATACACAACAGAACGATGAGCGAATGTTAAACATTAGTTTTACCATTTCGGCCTTAGAAACTGACAGAAAATTCGTTCTACGAGTTGACGGCATGGGACGTCATCCATTCCTGACAAATGTTGGCTGAAATGATCGGAAGCCTTCCTATAGGGTATATAGGTTCCAATCGACATGTACAGGTATGTACTCATTCGAATTTTGAAAAGAAGCTGCAGAATAGCTCAGCAGGTCAAACATTGTCTGCAGCTGCTTTGTTGTTCTTTCGGCAGCAAATGTTATTTGGACTTCGCCATCTTTCCAATCTTTTGCTTATATGATATATAATCACAGTGTTAAACAAGTTACTAACTTCATTGATTTAGGTGTCACAATGGACCCTAAGCTAGATTTTTCATATAAATGCTTGTGCCAATAAGGCAAAAGGCGTTTTAGCTTTCATTAAAGGTTGGGCTAAGGGGTTCTTTGCTCTTTACCTCACTTGTTAAGCACATTTTGGAATATGGCTCAGTTGTATTGGGATCCGCACTACCAACTGTATAGTGATAAATTGGAAACTGTACAAAAGCAATTCCTTCTATTCGCGTTGAAAAATTTAAACTGTAATGCGTACAAGAACTTGCCTACGTTTACGGCTCATTAATCTGCCTACACTCCATAGTCGTAGAAAGATGCTTGGAGTTTTATTTTTTAGTAAATTGATAAGAGGTGTTATCTATAGCCCATTCCTACTTAGCGAGCTTAACTTTACCGGTCACCGGTCATATTTTTAAATCTCTCGGTGTTATATCTGCCTATAAGCTGTTTTGTCTGACGGAGTACAAATTACTTCGGTTCATTTTTTGTGTTCAAATAGTGTTTTTTTTTTTTTTGTTGAAAAAAAGTAAAAAATAAATTTTTCAAAGTATTATCCGTCGGAAGCGGGTCCTTTTTCGCATTTCTCTGGTAGTTTTCGAATACTGTTTCCAAAAAATTAGTTCTTCCTGTACTCGATTCAATCATTGATGGATGGGGGCACCTTGTCTTGCATTTCGGTCATTTCTGCCGTTTTTCGCGGAAAGGTAAACATTTCGAGGAATCAAAAAAGGTAATCGTTTCCAAGATAGGTCACAACTTCGAGGTGGGGCGATCTTTTGGGAGCGGACCGAATTAATTTTTGTATTGATTGGAACAGCATTTAATTTCTTACAGACATACATACGTATATGAATGTATTTAAATCTCATTTGACAATAACTATTTCTAAGCAATTTACAAAATTCAATACAAAGGGTTGCTTTTACCGTCCGCCACGTTTCCTAATAACAGAAAAACAATTTAGCGACTTTTTCATGACTCTGGAAGACAGATTTTTAGCTGGGGGACTACAATGCGAAGCATACTAATTGGGGTTCGATGCTAATTAACCAAAAGGCCGACAATAATACGATCATACGTACCAGAAATAGATACGATTCGATTTATCTCCCCAAGTCAACCAACTTACTAGCCCACAGACCCAAGAAATTACCTGGTTTGATTGACTTTGCAGACTCTAAAAACGTAGATGGAACTTTAGTATTTACCGAAACCTGTGCTGACTTATCTTCTGATCAACGAACAACCAATTGAAGGGGAGCTTGCGACCGCGGTAGCCAGAGGCTAGCATTGCGGACTGCCATTCCGAAGGCCAGGGTTCGAATCCTGGCCCGTCCAAAATCCAAAAGTTATAGAAAATTAATTTAAATAGAGAATTGAGTTAAATTTTAAATTTTGGTCGTCTTTCGGCAGGGAATATCAACCCCTCCGAGTGAATTTCTGCCATTAAATAAAGAGTCCTTATTGTTTACGCGAGGGTCCCTTCGTAAGCCTTCCGAAATTAAACCACTCGCGTATTCGATTAATTGCACACGTATTAATGTTTTTATTTAATTAATTTTTACAAAATATGTATATCAATGTTTTATTAGAAAGTTGTATAGTGTAAATGTATAATTTAGTTTATTTAATTTGAAATATTATGCCCGTGCGCGCTTGCTGTTGGTTGGTAAGAAAATCTCATCGATTGTGCGGCAAGCACGGCTTTTATAGCTGCATGAGCTGGAGAAAGTCGCATTAGGGTGCGCAACCAATATTTAAGTGTGCGCTTTAAACATACTGGGCCGCCCTGCACGAAGTGCTGAATTAAAACCGTTTTCGTGGAGGCCGTGATGTTGCTGGTTTCCCCTGTGGTTCCTTATATTATTTACGCCGATATATTCTTCTTCAGAACTGTGACAGGCTCTCTTGGAATAAAAACCCGTAACCCGATTGGGCTGCCCGTTTTATGGAAAGAATAAGTCGGAAGTATACTGCAGCTGAAAGTGCGTTTTCTTAATTTTTTGTTTTCGTGCGGTTATTTTTTTTTTTTAGAAAATTAAGACTTTATTGTGAAAAAATTGTCTTGATCAACTCATAATACTTTTGCAGTAAAATACGATGGCTTTCGGTAGCACTTTTCTTCATGTTCATGTTAAAGTAATGAAGAAGAACTATATGCAAAAATACTTTATCTGGTACAAATTTCGACATTTTCAACTGAATGAAACAAATTGTTGTTCACGCTAAAACAAATGACTTCTACTGAAAACGACGCGAAATGACAGTGCCTTTGAAATGAATACAGCCACAGATGAACACGACGCGAAATAATACTAGTAGAGCCCTTTTGATGATGCAGACATGAGTGTGTGTCATGCTGCCGATAGAAGCCTGTTGTACGAGACTTGTAGAACATGTTTGTAATGCGTCCTTGGGAAAACTCTGATCTAAAGGTGATCAGATTTTGCAATGAGCAGATCTTCTCATGATTTGAGCAGTGCGATTGCATGTTATTTCTGCTGACCGATTGGGCATTATGATCTGTGTGTCTTGACTCGGGGTGGTCAAGTGTGCCTGTTTGTGTTTATCTTGACGCGGGGAGGTCAAGGGTAAATTTCTTTTATTTATTCGGTCAAACCCATGAGTTGGGTTTATGTGCAAAAGAGTCTTATGCCTTTGTTGGCAAGTGAAGCATGTGTGTGGTGAAGTACACCGTTTAAGTGTATGGGGCAACGCAAGACAATTTGTACAAATGTTGTTGTTGTATTTTTTATAAATTTATGCCGTTGGGGTATCGGCAGATTCTTAAATTGCTTGCAATGCTTTAACGAGTGATTCTTTTTGCCCAACTTGCACGATTGGTGGCTACTCTGTGGAGAAGGAATAGGCTTAGTTACGTTATGCGAAATAGGGGATTTCGCGTGCTTGTGTTCAACGCATTCTTTAATTTCGAATTGCCTGTAAAGGAATTATTTCATTTGTTGCCATGTTGGGCACTGCTTTCGGGATACAGGAGATTGTTCCCATAGCATTACTGAACTTTATTGTAATGCGGATGAGCATATATTGACTAGATTGGGTGTGTCGAGAGTTTCGAGCACTGATAAAGAATTTGTGATTGTGGAATACAAATCAATAAACTCTTCACTAGTTTTTTTCGAACTTTGGATAAGTTCAATTCATTTGAGCTCTCGGCATTGGGCAATTTAATCCAATTTTAAATTTATTTAAATCTTTTAATTTACAATTCTTGTTTTTACACAAGTTTGCACCTAATCTCGAGGAACTAGTGAAATTCGGTGTATTCGAGAACTACTTGCATATATAGTGACCCAAAAGTGTTTACTGCTGGATGGGATGCAGTTTATATGTATGTATGTTTGTACATATACCAATGCTTCACTGAGCTGGCTTTGGTATATGTGCGGTTGTGTGTTCGCTGTAATGCTTAAAGTGTGCTTGAGAAAGCACAAAATAAAATAGGAAAACAGAGCACAAGAGGGAAATTTGTGCGTTTATGCTACTCTTTAAATGCCAGAAGATAAGGATTATCGTCTAAATTTGGTATTTGTAAGTATGTACGTATTTTAATGAAGTGATCGCGGGAATGGATGCACAATTTTTTTTTTAACAATTGTTTTTGTTGAGAAATGACACAGGAGAGCGTCTATTTTGAAATCTGTGAACTTGGGAACACTATATGGAAAAGCGTTGTAATAAGTTCTTGTTGATGTTGGTGATTGCTTTTTTTTGGGTATGTATGTACGAGTATGTACAGTGGGGAGCAAAAGTGATTCCACGATCAACGTTTTCATGTTTGGGAGCGCATAAAAACTAAACGAACGAAGTAAATGATAAAACTTTTAAATTTTTTTAATAGTATTTTATTTGTAACAACAACGCGTAAGAAATAAAGTAATTGAAGAAGCTATAGAATGCTAATGATTCAAAAACAAAAACAAGCGGCATGTACTCAGTTTTGCACCATTTAAGAAAAAATACAAAATCAGTTCATTATTAATATTTGGTCCAGAGACCCTTATTTTGTATGACATTTTTCATACGTTTTATCACACTTTCAACTAATTTTTCGAATATTCCTTTCGGAATATTATTCCACTCTTGTTCAACACGTCCCCAAAGATCGTCCAAGTTGGATGGGGCTGATTGACACTGCCCGAGCCGTCGCTTTACGATTGACCATAAGTTTTCAATCGGATTGAGGTCGGAACTTTGCGCTGGCCACTCCATCATCTTAAAATTTTGGTTTTCGAGCCATTCTTTAACAATTTTCGCAGCGTGCTTGAGATCTCCATCTTGCTGAAAAGTTATCTCCTGCTCTGGTTAAAAAAATTGGGAAGATGGGTTTGCAAAATGCTCAAATAGTCTGCCTTTAGCATAATCCCCTTAATTTTGTGCAACGGTCCAACGTGCGAATACGTGAAACATCCCCATGCCATTATGTTGCCGCCTCCATGTTTCACGGTTTGCTTCACTTGATACCTTTGAAGCTTGTCACCAGGTCTCCGCCAACAGTATTGCTTTCCATCCGATTGAAAACGACTAAACTTAGATTCATCCGACCAGATAACACGTTTCCAGTCTTCTATTGTCCAGTTCTTGTGTTCCTTGGCGAATTTTAGTCGAGCCTTAACATTTTTCTCGGATAAAGCTGGTTTGTTTTTTTCACTGCTGCGACGTACCCAATCCTACCAAGCGCTCTTCTAGCTGTCGATCGACTCAACTCACGACAACCACTGATTGACTAATATGCAGCTTCCCAGCAATAAAGTGGGTCGAACACCCACTTTTAGTCAGGGAAATATGGTAATACTATTTTCATTATCAGAAGACAGCTTCTTCATTTTTCAATGAATAGTTAGAGACTAAGCTCCAAATTCAACAAATCAACTATAAACTAATGGAAGAGAGTGATTTTCTGAGTTCTGACAACGAATAATAAATGCAAAAGGCACTTAACGGTAAATCTGCAGGTCCATTACTGATAAAAAAGTAAGAAGATCAAAAATATGAGCGAATAACGGATGGTGCAAAACTGAGTACAAGCCGTTTGTTTTGGTTTTTAAATCATAACTATTCCATTTTTTTTTTTTCTATTTTGCTATATACGTCTAATTGTAAAAAATAAACAAGGTGTTCAATAAAAAAAAAGTTTTTGTCATTTACTTTATTCGTTTAATATTTATGTGAGCTCAAACATGAAAACGTAGATCGTAGAATCACTTTTGCTCCCCACTGTATGTACATACCCATGCTTAATTTACAAATACTCAAATTCGAAATTGAGGTCAACGACCTTCAAGTTCGCGTTAATAAAATTTATTGCTATTGGAAAAGCAAGTATATTTTGTAGATTTTTACTTTGTTGGGAAACCAAAGTTTATTGGCATACGAGTACATACATACATATGTACATATAAAAGGTATGTATTTCAATGTACCGAAATATCGCAGGGAGATATTTAGGTTTTCTACTTTTGCATATATGTAAATCTATGCTTGCAGATTTGAATTTATTTTGTTTTTGGGTTCAACAACTACATATATTAGTGGTTAAAACAATCTTACTGCTCTTTTATTCGCCTCCAATGGTGAACTTCCTTAAGCTGATATCCGGGAGTGGCCCTCTCCATTCTTTGGTCTAATCTGTTGCACTTATGTTGCAGATGAGTATGTTGATGTTGTTGATTGCTTTTTTTGTTGTTCGTACGTTAGTTAATTTCATTAGTGTTCTTATGTTGCTTCCGTTTCAGTTATAGATCCCGTTATAGATCACTCCATTTGTTGGAAAAACATCAAGCCGCGCGACCGAAAATCGCTTCAGCGGTTACAAAGCGCCAACTATATATGCTTTTCGAATTACTACATTCAGATCTAACTGGCTTAAATATAAAAATTAAGCAGTTCGGAAATAGAGAGAGAAACTGATATTGAAAACGAGTTACTTGTATTTACCAGTATGTTAGCAACAGCAGCGACTATGGCAACATCAGAGCAGAAGACATGAACTTTGTTAACTAATAGCGGAATAGAGTTACTGGTCCGAAATAAGCGACGTTTGCGTCGCGAATGACAAGCGTACCGATCACACGATCCAAAATTCCGACCTAAGATGGCAGGGCACACTGTTACTTGCGGAGCATCTGTATCTGAACTAAAAAATATTATTACTGTCTTAAATCCAAAAAAGCTCTACGAATCATATCTCGCAAAAAGCTAAAAGAATTGTTAAGCATTGCCCTAGATTTACCTGCAAAGCTTTTCAGAGCCATCTTAAAGTTGGGATATTAACAAACAATATTGTAAAAGTAAGAGATAATTATGACAGCTAAGCCAGGTGAAGATGCAACGAAAATGATAAATATAATTCCTACACATAATTTTGGTTGTCCCGAAAAGCATGGCGCAATTGAACAAGTAAGTCGTATAACAAATGAAATATGTAAGCTTTTGAATTTAAAGAGTATTGCTCGGCCGTTTTTCTTGATATAGCTCAAGCATTTGACAAAGTGTGGCACTACCTAACACGTTCCATAATATCCTTAAATCCCACTTATCCAACAGGCGATTCACTGTAAATGTAAATGAATACATATTTTGTATGTACATACTGTTCGCCGCAGATATTCCTACAAGTAACGAAGTAATTACGTCAACCTTTGCGGATGATACTGCTTTAATAAGTGGGCACAAATGCCCCATTATAGCCAAAAAAGTGTGTTAGAGCAGCACCTTATACTAATTGAAGAATGCCTAGTAAAGTGTCGCATAAAAGTTAATGAAAATAAGTGTAAACGCATAGCTTTTAGCAACCAAATAAGCACGATCCACAGGAAAACGGAATCAGATATCTTGGCATTCACTTAGATAGACGCTTAACTTGGAGACGACATATTTTCGTCAAAAAGATGAAGCTGAAGCTTAAATATTCCAGTTTGTGTTGGCTTTTAAGCAAGAAATCTGGAGTCAGTCTTGAAAGCAAAGTCCTTATTTATAAGGCGACTATAAAACCGATATGGATAGAAATATGGAATACAGTTATGGTGCACAGCTTCCGCGATGCAAGGATTTCAGCCGAAAACATTGAGAATAATAACGGGCGCACCTTAGTACATGCGTAATGAAAATATTCATAGAGATCTAAATATAAGTAGAAAAACTGCTAGGTTATCACCTTAAAAAAGACTGATCTAGACACTGATCTAGCAGTTAATTCCTAGCCAATGGACTTTTATATTTTAGTTTTTAGGATTTTATAACCTACTCTGAGGCTTCTGATATCGAAGTAGGTTTAGTAAGAAACACAAATGTTACTAAAAGTATTTGCTTTTCATTTTAATTCAATAGAATTTGAACCAAAATGTCTTTTAAACAATTAGATTAATGGTAAAAGTAATCAAGGGCATTTTTCCGATACACATTGATGCAAAGCATAATATTTTGAACAATCGCGCTGGTCTTGTATATTCTCATGATTAAGACGTTAATCAATCTGCCAGGGCTAGGTTCAAAGTTCAAAACATTTTGCAAATAACTCATCTTCGGTTCAATTAGTAATATTAAGGCCTTCTTTACTTCAACACTTTACTCGTATATCTGGAAATAAATTTGACAATTTCGGAACTCGCATTAGTTTTATACATATGTGCATACACTCTCAAGTATAATCTATAATAGTATGTACATATGCATATGTATATGATTTTGCGCAAGTGTTTACCAAAATTTGTCATGTTGAACCTGAAAATACTTGAAGCATGAAATTAATAGTATCGAACTAAAGTAGGTTTTGATGGCTAAAGTAATTATCAAATTTTTAAACTTTTCGTAATGCAGATTAGGTAGGCAGATTATACTCGTATATATAAATATATCTAATTGTCGCTTTGCAACCGCTGAAGCGATTTTCTGCCGAGCTCCTCCTCCAATTTGTGATTTTGTGTCTCGATATCAGTTTATTATAAGCCGCATGTGAACGGTCGATAGACTTTTATCAGGAGCTTCGATTTTCATGTTAGAAATACGCATGCCGCTCTCCACTTCTAAACTCAATATAAGATGTTAACTAAAGATGGAGAAGTCTCAATGCGTGTAATGTGCTCTTCTTACAGACCATATTCTAGAGACTTCTGCAGAAGTTTCAGACAAGAAGAAGAACATGAAACCTAAAGGCACTTCTCTGTGAATGTCCCGCACTTTGGAGGAGTAGGTTGAAGTCTCTAGGGCGGCAAACACTGGAGAATTTACCGAGATAGAAGGTGCTAAGATGCGGCGATTGCTCAGTTTTGCTCTCCACACATTGGTTTGATTAGCGGGTCGGGGTCATTAGGACCGTCAGTGATATCACAATGGGCTCTTTTGGGGCCTAGGTGAGCTAATGCCCGGAAATCACTTCAACCAACCACCCAACGGTACTGTGATATAAAACGACGACGACTTGATAAGATTGGTATTGCAGTTGTTTCTATCGATAACTATTGTCGTCGTTATCGATGTCAACGGTAAACGACACAATATCTGTCGACATTGAATTTGATTACGACTAGTACAAAATTTTGCAAGTATATTTACGAGTATATTGACTTAAGACATTCCTAAAATTTTGTATAAGAGTATATTTTTATTTTTATGGCATTTTTATTCTTCGGCCTCATTTTCAAGTGCGTAGTTTTAATTTATCGAATTGTTTTTACTATTGTTATATTATGGGGTGGCGGGATTAAAAATTTTAAGAGAAAAATGGCTAATAACAGGGAGGAATGCACAACGGTACAGCGAATAAGACTTTGGAAAAAGCTGTGGCCGACTTGTTACGTCAACCATAAAGGTTGTAATAAATAATACATCATAGTGCAAGGAAGACTCGTAGTCGAAAAACTGCAATCACAACAGACAGCCGAACTATTTCCCAGTCGACTTGGACTCCTACTCTTTGATAGCACTAAGTATGCTCTGCCCAAATCTACAAAACGAGAATCCCGCAGTCTGCGCTAATTACCATGGGATTAGCTTTCTTAATATCCCATAAAAGATCGAGCGTTTTATATGAACAACTAAAGCCCACCGTCTATGTAAACAGACGTTAAGCAACACCACAACCTCCGTCAGGATCAGGAGGGAAGGAAGGAAGGAAGGAAGGAAGAAGCCGTTCGATACCAAACAAGGTTTCAGACAAAGTGATTACCTATCGTGTGACTTCGTTAATATATTATATATATATATATATATAATTAGCGCTTTGCAACCGCTGAACCGTGCTGATGTTTTTTCAACAAATGGAGGGACTTACAGCCACCTCCGTACGGCTGATGGTTTTTTTTTTACGAAGAGCCTTTATTTCATGTCCGAAATACAATCAGAGGGATGGACATTCCCTGCCGAGGGACGACCGCATTTAGAAAATTTTACTCAATTTTCCTAACTTTTGGATATTGGTGGCACCGGGATTTGAACCCGAGCCTTCCGAATGTCAGTACGCAATGCTAACCACTCGGCTACCGCGGCCGCCATAATTTTAATATATTACTGGAGAAAATAATACGAGCCGCAAAAGCCCCTCGGCTGTGAATGTCAACCCCACCGAGTTTATTTCTGATATGAAATAAAGCTCTTCATAAAAAAGCATCAGCCGTTTGGAGGCGGCTTAGTATAAACTGTAGGTCCCTTCATTTGTTGGAAAAACATCAACACGCAAAACCATAAATTGGAGGAGGAGCTCGGCCGAAAATCGTTTCAGCGGTTACAAAGCGCCAATTATATAAAGCTGAATAGGAAAATGCAATCTCCCAAAAAAGGGCCGATGGCATCATTGGCCTCAACAATTGAGCGGTGAGTTCAGCTTTCTCCAGACTGGATAAGGAAGCTAAGCATATGGATCTGTTAGTAAACGGACTGTTGACAGTTTTAACTTTGAAGTCGTAGATAACTTCATCTATTTTTGAAGCAGCATTAACACCAACAACAATGTAAGCATTGAAAACCAGCGCAGAATCACTATTTTTAACAAAGTAGCGGACAGAGTAGGCAATTGAAAATTAAAGTCCTCTCTCAACGATCAAAGACCAAGCTCCACAAGTCGCTCAACGTTCCCCTCTTGCTATAGGTGCGGTGACAACATCTCATGAGTCGGAGTTAAGAGTTTTCAAGAGAAGTGTTTTGCGAATTGGGAACAGCGATTAAAGAAACAGTGACAACGCTGACTAGGTCATGTGGTCCGGATGGATAAAAATACTCCAGCTTTGAAATTATTCAATGCAGTCCCGCCGGTGGAAGCAAAGGAAGAGGAGGACCTTCACTTCGTTGGAAAGACCAGGTATGGGAAGAAACGAATGGCGAAATATTGTTATTTCGGCTATATAAAGCCAATAAAGAAGAAGAGTGCAATGGACTTGAAACAACACTTATTTCAATGATTAAAAAATAAATAAAATTGTTAAAAATCTTTAAATTGCCGTTAACTATCTATTAGTACCGAAGGTTAGTTCTGGTTTTCAGCAGTAAAGAAATCTTCACAAAAACTAATGACTTGGAAAACTGTTTTTTTAAGACAGTATAGGTATTTGTTGCAGCAGCAATAACCTGTTGGTCCGACCAACATCCAAAAATTTAAGAAACTTAATTTAAATAAAAAACTAAGTTAATTTTTCTGATTGCGGAGGCCTCTCGGCAGGGAATGTCGGGACCTCCAAGTGTACTATTTCTGACACGAAATTAAAGCTCCTCATAAAAATCGGTCGGCCGTTGCGATGTAGCTTAGAATAAACTTTAGGTCCCTTCATTTGTTGGAAAAACATTAAGACTCACACCACAAATTAGAGGAAGAACTCGGCCGAAAATCGCTTCAGCGGCTACAAAACATTAAATTATATACATACCTATGACTCGTATATGTAAATATATATAAATAAATATACATATCTTTGTTTCGTTGCATTTTCCTCCTCCTCTGGGGAAAAGGCAACCTTGTCAGATCATAAAGCGAAAATTGTTCAGGAAATGATGATTTATTTGTTTAAAATTTTTTGATAATATGTTCATAGATTGGGCTACGTTTTTCTTATTTATCTTTTACAGGAGTGATATAACGACGTAAAACACCAATTTACTCTTATTGGGTCATAGTATTGAGAATTTTTCATGGAATATTAGAACTTAAATCAAAAAGAAGAAGGAGACATACAAGAAAGTTAAAAAGGGATCCTTAATTGTAGTAAGCGGTTAAACGGCATATTTTTGGTTTTTCGACCAAAAATTATGGAATTTTTCATTAAAGAATTATTATTTAATGATTTTATTATATATAAAACTTACTCGTAATGAATTTATGTATATAATATTTATTGTATTTATCTGCAAATTTAAATATGGTACCAAGTTTTTAAATATGCACATACATACACGTATACAGTGTGTCCCAAAAAAAACCGAACTTTATATTTAAATCATACAACATACAGCGCCATGTATTGAAAATTTGCAACATTAAAAAGATACATTCATCCTCTTTCAAACGCACCTAACTTCATGTAAGTCGGATGACAGATGTAAAAGTGACAGCCATTTCAATAAAACCAAAAGTGCGCTAATGGTTCCAAAAAAAATGGAACAAAGAGCAAATATAAAATTTTGTGTCAAACTTGAAAAAAAAATTGAAATTGAAGTCTAAAAAATTAAAAAAAAATTGAAAAAAATGAAGCAGCTGTAACCGAGGTACTGAAGAACATTTCTATAAATGACATAAAAAAATCTATGCATGCGCTGGTTGATCGTTCCAAACGTTGTGTTGAGTCAAATGGAACCTATTTTGAATAAATAATAACTTTCAAAGATAATATAATGCGAATTTTACTATTTTATATCCAAAAATTTCGGTTATTTTTGGGACACACCGTGTACATCCATATGTGAGTACGTAACAATGCATGTTTATAAATAAGTAAATAGAATGAGAACTTTGTTTGGGTATCGGGAAATAAAACAAACTCCATTATTTCTTTAATGTACATACATATGTTTGGACATATGTATATAAATGTAGACATAAAGTTGGGGAAGTGTGTGTGTGTATACAAAATGAAACGTCAATCCTCTAACCAATGACAATTAGTCAACCGATAGGGTCCAATATTGGTACAATATACGAGAATGTATGTTAGATAACTAAGTATGTGTGTATGATGAATGTGTTATGACAGTAACTTATAATTTCACAGCTGAGGGATTTAATTTCAACAACGAATAATAATAATAGGTAGCTAATACTTGAGTTCAATTATAAACATTTAAAAATAAACAAATCTCAATGTATTCGGCTATGCTTGATGGGGGTTTCATCAAGCTCTAGACAATAGGTTTTGATAAACATCTATTTCCATACATATATATACACATTACAAATTTACATGCAGTATGCAAAATATGTATGAGGGCAATTGAGATCCGCCAGTATAAATAGGCTATGAAACTTCAAATGAGCATCAAAACAACTCTCGTCAACAAGCCGTCTAGATCAAATCAATTTGAATTTTCTTTTAATTAACATTAATTAAAACATACATATTAGAAAATGGCAAAATTCATACTCATCGCTGCCTTATGCATTTTGAGTGCTGCCCTCACCAAAGCGGCTTTCAACAAAGAGGAGGCCATTAAGACCTTTATGACCAGAGCTGAGGAATGTCGCGGAGAATCTGGTGCCGCTGACTGTAAGTGTTAAATTTCATGTAGAAAATACAATATTATTTAACTTAAAATACTTAATATTCCACAGCCGACATTCAGGACTTGATCACAAAATCTCCTGCCGCTGGCAAGGAGGGCAAATGTATGCGCTCTTGCATTATGAAGAAATATGGGGCGGTGCGTGTGTTCTTCTAATTCCTTTTCGATAATAATCCTATCTTCTCTTCAATTAAAATATTTATTTCTTATTTTCAGATGGATAGCAATGGAAAATTTGTTAAGTCCGTCGCAGTGGAGCACGCCAAAACATATACCGATGGTGATGCGGATAAATTGAAAATAGCTAATGAAATTATCGATGCCTGTGCCGACATCGCTGTGCCAGACGATCATTGTGAGGCTACGGAATTGTATGGCAAATGTTTTATGGAACAAGCTAAAGCTCATGGCATTGATAAATTTGAATTTTAACTAAGCGATTAGAAACATATTGGAAAACCTCTGCAACTTTTTATTCGATCACCGACCTACGTGGGATATACATGTGTACATACATACATTCACAGAATGTGGAACATTTATATATCCATTTCTGTTTATGTTTGCACAGATGCATTTTTAATTTTTGTTTTTGTTATTAAAGCAATTGAATATACTTAATTGTACATAATATGCCTATTATTTAGTAAATTAGTTAAAGCTGTTCAGAGAGCGTGCTCCATTAAAATTTTCCAATGGCGATTCTTCAATTGATCTATGATATTTATCCCATTTAGTTTCTCCTACCTCGATAATTTTCGAAAGCTGTTAAAAGTTTAAATGAAGAAGACACGAAAGAGCCTATTTTTCCTTTGACAACCTGAATGGGAAGCAACGTGTTGCTTGCTGTTAAGACTTACCTATCTTTAGAATTTCTAGGTAAAGTTGAAGCTGTAACTTTACATAGTAGACGAAAGTGTATGAAATATCATTTGTCTTGTGCTCTGCACTGTAACAATGTTACCCATTGCTAGGAAAGCTAAGTATTTTCTCTGACACATATTGGATTAAGACTTCATGTAGTTCAACAAAACGACCGGATGAAAAGAAGGAGTTCGGCGGTATAATTGTCAACAGTCAATGCACTGGTCGGACCTTATAATTATGGCTTTAGATCCACCAGACATTTGCCATGCTGAAAATCTGCAAAAATACCAGTGATTGGCACATACCACTTTTGCATCGGCTTTGAAGCAGTCTTCGATAGCACGAAAAGGAAGTCCTTCCACGCCGCTATGACTTGATTTGGTAACACGGCAAAACTTATCATAGTCCTATAAAACCGAGGCTAAACAATACTAAAAGCTCTGCCAAAGTAGGTGTCTTACTCTCCCAAAGAAAGAAATTTATTGAGTTTTCACTGAACAGGATGCCGTTTATTTTTATTTTATTTTTTCCTAAATGTTTTTTCATACGAGTATTTGCAAGTTTTTACTGGCTGAAATTTTCCCAGCAGGAATTTGCCACTTTCCAAACTAAACGTCAAAATTGCGGTCTTTCATTACTTATTTTACTGAGTTTTCGCCTTAACGAACGCGATTCAGTAAAGTTCGGTAAAAATTGTTACTGCCCATCTAGTCACCGAACAGAACTAACTAGAACTTTGTGGCTCTCACTTGAACGGAAACACGAACAGTGGAAAAGTTATTTACAAAGTTTACATAATAAAAACTTTGGTGTTATTGACATTGATATTTCCCGAGATCAGCATCAAAATTATAGAGGGGTTTACACACGGTCTCCTTTCGGAAGAGAAGATCAACCCCTCTGAATTTATTTCTGGCCTGAATTGCTTCATTTATTAGAAAAACATCCAGACGAAGGCACAACTCGGTTAAAAATTACTTAGCCGGTTGTAAAACGCCCCTCAAACATATTTTAATCCAACCGTTTATAGTAAAGGCTATTAAGTAATGAATACTGCATATATAGAGTCAAAAGGGTATAGGGGACGACGTGTTCGATTTCCTGTTTTTGATGCAATGCAATCGCCTTCTATCGTACGCTTAAGCCATCAAAAATTTCAAAGACCTACGAAATACTGTTCCAAAGTTAAATACACGTTTGTGTCTTGTTAGCAGTTTTTGGTGCACACGATCAATAGATTTGAAAACTTGTCAGACTGTTTTTACGGTGGAAACGTTTGTAATAATCAGGTGTTATAGAAACCGACACAGAATTGCTTATAACGCAATTGAAAATCAATATCTGTTTGAAATGGTGTTATAAAACCGACTTGATTTTGCTTTTTTCGAAGATAATTTAATTTTTGTACTGGGTTTATAAAAATGTGTGGTTATTAATTAAAAATAAAAAGACTTCGGCAGTGATATGTTTTTTGATGGTAGAAAGATTTGGAAAAACCAGTCAGAAAATAAAGCGGAAAATTTTAAGGAGCAATCCGCTGGAGCTGCCAGAGTAGATGCAAGGCAATTTGCACTCTACTTTTACATTTGCTGATACAAAATTTGTTTTTATGTAGATTCATAGAACAATACCGTCTTATCAAAGAAACTTTTGTAATAGTTCTGGATGTCATTGAAGACAAGTTCTAACTGGCAACGACACTGCGGTTTTCGTCAACGGTCTGTGACTCAACGGTAATGATTCAAACATCTCCTTAGCGCGACCATTTTTACACCAAGTACCGTGTTCCAGGCATTACTGGTTGTAAAATCCATCGTTCAGTACTAACATTTTTATTAAATCGGTTTCTGAACACCTAAAATCAACAAAATATGCAAATCAGTAATCGGAATGTATAACCCCTTCAGCAGAATTTGTGTTCAATTCTGATTCTGACAACAATCTATTTCTGTAACACCCCTAAATATTTTTTTGAAAGTGAAGCAGAGGCCCACTTATTTGAAAAAATTATGTTTATAGTTTGATTTAATTGAAATCAGTTATTTTTTGATTTACATGAAACTTTCTTCAGGGATCATACGTACATAGAATGTTTTTTGCGAAAACATCGTATTTATAGTTACCTATTGTTACATAAAATTCTATTTTTACGGCAAGTGTACCGATCTGTTTGAAAAATGGAATACTTTTTTTCTGGAAATGGACCAGAGGCATGGAACCAAGTTCGATTTACTCGCCATATAATTAATAATATGATTATCTAGCGAAAAATAGTCAAAATTATATTATTTCTTATACATTCAACTTGACTGTGGATAAGCATAGATTCGAACGATGCTGCTTTTGGCTAACTTTGGGGCATTCATATTTACATTTCCGTAAAAGACTTTGAGCAGCGAAGAAAAAACCTTTTAAAATTGCTTTGATAGCGATTTGCGAAAAAACCTAGTTCGTTTTTGCTAGGACCAGTAATTTTGGTCAGTTAACTGCAAAATATTTCATCCACTAAATACGCAGAACCGTTTAGCGAAAAAGCTATACTCCTCGAAAATTTCATAGCGTTTACCTCAACCTAGAATGCAGACGTTTATAAAACACACATTAGCGGATAAAGACGAAGACGAAGACGACGAAAGTGTTTAACTAATGACGTAATGGCGAATTGGATTAGGTTTTACTCCTCACTTTGAACCTAAACATAATATTTGTATTAAGGAGTTATACAATATTATTAATAATGAATAAAAAGTTAATCTGAAGTCGTTGAACAGGTAATAGTAGTGCAAATAAAATATTTAATTTTACAATTGCTGAGTGTTTAGTCCTTTAATTGAAGATGGTGAAATAAAACCACCGCTATTATATGTCTAATAAAAAAAACCTGTCTACTGATTTGTGTGCCAAAGTAACTGTAGTTTTATTCCAAATCTAGAAAGGAGAGCTATTTTGGACCACGACTAGGTCTTTATTTCCCTAATTAATCCTCATATCTGAAAAGTTTCGATGATTTTTTTTGGAATACCAAATTTATCGACCTCTTTCGACGGATTTTTGACCGAAAGCCTCCTATCTGAACAAAGCGATTATGTAGGATATATATTATATGATAGGAGGTAGGCGGCCGTGGTAGCCGAGTGGTTAGCATTGTGTACTGTCATTCGGAAGGCACGCGTTTAAATCCTTAAACTAATTTAAATAAAAAATTAAGCCAAATTTTCTAATTACGGTCGCCCCTCGGCAGGGAATGTCAACCCCTCTGAGTGTATTTCTGCCATGAAATAAACAATCCTCGTAAAAAACCCATCAGCCGTTCGGAGGTGGCTTAGTATAAACTGTAGGTCCCTCCATTTGTTGGAAAAACATCAAGAAGCGTACCACATTGGAGGAGGAGCTCGGCCGAAATTCGCTTCAGCCGTTACAAAACACCAAATTATATGTGGGTGTATATGTATATATATATATATGTATATATATATATATATATATATATATATATATATTTATGATATATTAATCCCATTTCGTTGTAATTCATTATATATGTGTAGAAAAAGGTTTTTCAAAAATTAAAGAAATTAAAATCCAGACTGGCAGCTTCTGACAAATGTGTACCAGGTTTGAAGGAAATGTCTCATAAACTCAGAGGCTAGTATGCACACAAGCACACGGAGAGACTGACATGGTTAAATCAACTCAACTCGTCATTCTGATCCAATAGTTATAAACTTCTATATGTCTGCCATTCACATACTTCACACCAAAGTTAATATACCATTTCATGTACATCAAAGATATAAACGCCCTTACTGTAAAATTTACTTATTGTCTGTTTATAAAATTCTGATATGTTTCTGTTGGCTGCTTTTTGATCATAAAGCAATATCCATCCAGAAAACTTTATAAATTTATCTTATGATTTCTATATTTGTTTGCGCATTATATACATACGTACATATTCGTATGTACCAGAATTACTACGTTTTCTTTAATGGAACTTTGACGTGTTAAATTTGAACTCAGAACATCTATATCTATCACTCTTTTATCACACTAAAATGTAATTATCTGGATAAAAATCTTAATTGGCCAACGTGCTAAACAACCGAATGACTCGTAAGATTTTGTACCTACACGTAGGTATGTGCATATACAATTCACACACGCTCTTTTCGCAAAGTGCAAACATATTTTTCATTCAACACCAGAATAAAGTTCATTTAGCTTCAATTGTTTTAACTTAGGTAATTATCACAATACGTTAAAGCAGGTACATACATATGTGCATGTAAAAAAGGGAACCCCACGGTCTGCACCAGTTACAGTGGGATTAGCCTGCTAAATATATCGAGCGTTTTTTGTGAAAGACTAGAGCCTACCCACCGTCAACAAACTAATTGGGCCTGATCAGTATGGTTTTAGACCTGGTAAATCAACCACCGACCAGACATTCACTATGCGCCAAATCTTGGAAAATACCATTGAGAAAAAATCAATTCACATCACCTTTTAATCGTTTTTAAAGCATTTTTGAAAACTTTTGGTAAGTAGCTACTATTTTAGATCGGGTGAAGTAAGCTGTCATCATTACTTTTGCCGCTGATTTTTGTTGCATAGATTCTAGGGGTGGGTTTGCTCCTGTTGGGCTCCATACCATGGACTGCTGAATCAAGATTCATCACCAGTAACGATTTAAAACGTGGTACCCATCGAGTAGATTTCTTCGTGTATCCCAAATTTGCGATACGGCCATGGAATCAAACCCAATTCATTAGCAGTAATTTCTTGTGTCAATCGTGGTTCTTCGTCAATTTTGGGCTTCACCAAAGCTACAGTGACGTCATCAGTGGAAGATTTTAGTCGACCTTCTCTGGGCTCGTCCTCTACGGAAAAATTTCTGGTGTAGAATCTTTAGAACCATTGAGAAATAATATTTAAAGACGGCTCAATCGTTCCGAGATAGGAACATCGTAGCACCTGTTCGCAGGACTATCCATGTCTTCAAAGTTATGACTGTTAACATTGATTCCCACAAAATGGTCTGACTGTTTGTTTGTTGATAAAAGATTTTTTGTCATATCTTCGTTCACTGCCAACCAATTTGCCTAGATTCCTTATCTAGTCTGAAGAAACGATTGCATTATATGGAAAAATATGAGGAGTGGAAAAAGTTTCGATGCCGACAACCCGTTTTGGATGAAAAATTATATCTCAGAAACCAGACTGGGATTCGATTAAATGTGATTCTTATAATTCCCATAGTCTAGTGAGAACACGAGTCGGCCACATCACAGGCTCACAAAGCGAGATAATGCGCTCACCTCCTTCAATAAATTGATTGATTAGGTGACTTTATGGCATATAGTGCTGTCTTGTTGGAACCAAGGGTCGTCCGTATCAACATCCTCTAATTCAGGCACGAAAAAGTCATTAATTATTGACTGCAACATTATGACCGGCTCCAGTTAAAAAAAATATGGACCAATGATTCCCTCTACCCATAGAGCACACCAAACAGTGTCTTTTTGAGGATGTAACGGCGTTTTAAGAATGATTTCACTCCAAATGGGACAATTGTTTATTATGAGCTTCATCGCTGTACAAAATTTTCTTCTGAATGAATTATTCAACTACTAATATGACCACGGTCTAATTTAACCTAGATATCTCAAGTTCACTGATACTTCATTCTTTATCTATCTTGACACATCGTTACGGACTGCCCGAGCCCGGCGCAAAATGAGCACTACAGCAAATACCCACATTTCAGTAATAGCATTGATTTCGAATCTTCATAAAAATTCATCAGCTGTTCGGAGGCGGCTTATAATAAACTGGAAATCCCTCTATTTGTTTGAAAAAAAAAAACGCGCACCACAAATTGGAAGAGGAATTCGGCCGAAATCGCTTCAGCGGCTACAAAGCCAATTATATAATATTATATTTTATGACCATGTATACCTTTATGCAGAATAGTGCGATTTTGATAAATATGTTTTTATTAGAAGGAGTTTGGTTGAAATTGGTCTCATAGAAATCTGGGAAAAAGTCTTATCCCAAAGGGAAGAAAGTGGGGATGATTGATTCACTGATTCACATCTCTTTGCCATGAAGTTCGATTTTGACCAGGTGGGATTTATTGTTCTTTCAAATAACTTATTTATTAGCAATGAAATTCCCAACGTCGCCATCGAATTTGTATGAATTGGATCGGGTCGGGTTTGTTTGTTTCTAATGTAATAAATTTATTTGAAAAGAAGTTGATTGAGATAGTTATAGTAGTATTTAAAAAAATTATGTTCGATCGTGAAGGCGGGATGTCTTCTTGCTGGATAACGAAAATTTACAATGATTAAACAAAAAAAAAGAAAATGGGAAAAGAGTACAAAATAGGCTAATTTAGGCTGATGACCTAAATAAACAGAGCCATATAAAATTATAAAATAAAATAAAAAAAAATTATCTCCCAAAGAGCTAAGAGCAAAAAATTAATAAATATCAATCCCCTACAAATCTGAACTTTTTTCTGCGAATAAAATGAAACCTAGTGTTTCCGAATGGGTTTTTCATCCTGAACACGAATCTGGGCTCAAATACTTCAATCAAATCAAGTTTTCAGTTTTTTTATTGTAGATCCGTTTGTATAAGAGGTACATAGGTAAGAATAAGAATAAGAAGAACGTAAAATCTTCATTCTGAAAACAAAAGTTATGCAGAAATCCGTAACATAGTAAAGTTGAGTCGTTATACTAATTAAGCGTTTTGAAAATGCGCATTTTCTACGAAGTGGTGAACGTTCTGGCCGTCCGCGAATAATCAATTCCAGAGAGGAGGCAAAATTTTCCAATGCGATGGTCGTGTACGGACGTGGAGAAAGCCAAATACCGAATTCGATCAAACTAAGTTAGCAGCAAGAAAGTATGAAAAACTTGAATCTTGGGAATCAATTTTATTTTCAACGAGACAATGATCCCAAGCACACAACTTATGATGTTCGTATGTGGCTTATCCATCACGTTCCCCATATTCTTGCAACTCCTACTCAGTCACCGCACTTAAATCCGATAGAACATTTGTGGGAGGAACTTGGAATAGATATACATATATTGGCTCTGAAGTGACCGCAAAATTCAATGCCAAATCGTTTGAATGAAGTTTTAACGTCGATGCTTGTATCGACTCCCGGGACCTGGTGACGATCTGGTTTGTTCTGAGATGTATTGCCCCCTGTCTGGTAAGTGGTTTTGCGATGGTATTCCTGACAGGAGATTTAGAGTATAAATAATGTTTTTGAGTATAACTCGAACCAGGTTTTGAAGCTGCAGTCGTAGTAGTACTTGAAGATGAATCAAGCATGTCTCCCTGCTTTTTCCAATATTGAGGCTGTCTTTACTCTGTCGGTGAATGATTCACCAAACCAAAGTGTATCGACTGGTCTTTCTGTTGCAACACTCTTGGATAATAAGGCAAGCCCAGGCAAGATAAATGAGCACCTAGTGTTTGTACCAGTAAATGCTAACAAGGTGTCTGCTAAAGCTTCTTCACGAACTGGCGACTCCGTTGAAATAGCATGGCATTTTTGCTGATTTAGGATGATTTATACCACTTCCATTTACCAAGGAGTTTGAACGACTTAGAATGTTAGGTGAATCACGTGACGCCCGGGTCGTGCCTCGCAGGTCACGCTGGTAGGGGTTTATATTACGTGTCGCCCGAAACGTACATGAAACTACATGCCTTGAGCGATCAAATCTCGATATAGTCTCGGGTTCAAATCCCGGTGCCACCAACATCCAAAAGTTATGGAAAATTAATTTAAATAAAAAATTAAGTTAAATTTTCTAATTGCGGTCGCCCCTCGGCAGGGAATGTCCACCCCTACGAGTGTATTTCGGAAATGAAATAAAGCTCCTCATAAAAAAGCATCATCCGTTCGGATGCGGCTTAGTATAAACTGTAGGTCCCTCCATTTGTTGGAAAAACTTCAAGACGCAAAACCACAAATTGGAGGAGGAGCTCGGCGAAAATAACTTCAGCGGTTACAAAGAGCCAATTACATATATATATTAGATATATATAGATTATTGTATCGAAATATTTTTTTTAAGTTATCCCTAAAACTTAATTCGCTGTGATGATGTGATGATGCAATAATTAAAATTTTCCTTGCGAAAGACAAATGTGACAAAGTAACTTATATCAGATATGTGGATTTTTTATTAAATTCTTTTTGATAAAACTACATATTTTTTGTGAATATGGTTTTTAAAAATAGAGTCATTTTCTATACCTTTATAACAAACCCGAATTTTTTACAGAACGAACGAGAAAATACCTTAAATGTTGAACAAAATTTAAGGTATTTTTTCGTTCTTCTGTAAAATTACTTTTTGTTTTTCCAACAATTATATGAGTTTTCTAGTTAGCTTTGAAAATGTGCTTCCTTTGGACAAGTTCAATGCGAAAACCAGTGTTAGGGTAAAATTTTTATTAGCGAAGCAGAAAAAAATAAATATATGCACTAAAGTGGAAGTCAAATCAGGTAGTCATCATTATCCAATAACTATTTTTATTAAGTAATTTTTATAATTTTTTACCTTAGATTTGAGACTGGTGTATGTGGTTGACAATTGGGCACGATATCCAAAAGCAAATAAGAAAAAGTTAAGCGAAAGAGATTTTAAGTGCCATAAACATTAGGGTGGCACAAATATATATGAGAAATTTGGGCTAAGAGCCTAAACAAACATGTTTAGTGTAACATTTTCAGCAAGCTGTGAATCAAGTATGTATTAAAGTGGAAGCAATTGATAAAGGAGCTAGAAGAGAAGGTTAAACAAAAATTGCAGAGTTACCTTTAAATTCGGTAACTTCGAATGAAATATGGCAATTTGTTGACAGACTTAAAGGAAGTAAACATAAAAGCAATTGTTAGGTTAGTGAAGACAACAAAAAATATTTAAAGTCGTTAACTCATAAAATCATAAACATGTACCTAGAAAACAGTATAACGATAAATAGATAATATGGAGGATCTTCGTTATGACATTAGGTCTATTGAGACCTCTATTCTTGTTATAACTCTTTGAACAGCCCAAGTGCTTTTAGTAAACCAATAAGATGTAGAGAGCTCACGGATCTGAAGCAATTGTTTTCCGGCTGTAGGGTTCCTATTTGCTTTTGCCTGCTGTAGCTGTAATCGCCTTTATCATATGAACTAGTATATCCGGTTTCACATTGCAATACCGACGCACATAAACAGAGCTGATGCCTAGTATAGTATTGTAGCCGTGAATACGAAAAACATCCAAAAGTTATAGAAAATTAATTTAAATAAAAATTAAATCTAATTGCAGTCACCCCTCGGCAGGGAATGTCTACCCTTCCAGCTAAATTATACCAATACCTACTTCTCTCTTTTATACTTCTCCTCTAATCCTAACTCTCTTAAAATTGTATGATGGGAAATAAAGGTTCAGGTCCTACCGGTACGGTTTTATTAAAGTGGTAGTGTACATATTTGATATTTCATTTCCTTGTTTACATTTGTGGAACCCACAACATCTGAATCTTGTTGAGTTCGCCCAACTAGTTGAGATTTATGACACATTTTCACGCCATGTGAGATTTGATTTCACATGATATAATTGCTTTGAGTGCATCTTGGCTATCACTGTATATTACTATGTGTTGGTTTCTGATATTCCCTCTAATACCTATTTAAACAGCACACATGCTTATTGCAGGGATATTGTTCCAAAGAAATTGGGATTTTGACTCTAGAACTTGTGATTTCTACTCCTATGCTTTTGTTGATTTGGCAGCCGTCCGTGTACAATACCTGTCTATGTACTTTTAGAATATTATCCATCTCTGATTGGCTCCAAGATGCGTTCTCCCCCATAAAGTGTATTTCTTATTGAAACTCATTTTTTGAGCATATAGTCTCTGTTGTACATTGACAGTAGGATGTTTTCTTTAATTTTATCTCCTGTCTTGCTATATACGAGGGTTGCTATATATATTTCTGGCCTAATAATGAATATACGAATATTTATCAACGAAAATGTTTTTTTTTTTTTTTGATTTGGCTTGCCTTGGAAGACCCACATGGTCGAGCTGTTTTGTTTCGGGTCATACGCATAGATCCATGATTCGTCACCTGTCGCGATCTTATAAACGTCTTTTGAAGCACCGCGATCGTATTTTTTCAGCATTTCTTTACACCAATCCACACGAGCCTTTTTTTGAGCGATTGTCAAATTGTGCGGGATCCAACGAGAACAAACCTTTTTTACGGCCAGGTGTTCATGCAATATCGAATGTATGCTGGTGGGAGAAATGCATAGGCATGCCTCTATCTGAAGGTATGTTACATGACGGTCATGCATTATCAGTTCACGTACGGCATCGATGTTTTCTGGCATAACGGCTGTTTTTGGACGACCTTCACGGAATTCGTCTTTGAGCGATCGTCGGCCACGATTGAATTCGTTGTACCAATTTTCACAGTGCTATAGGATGGTGCTTCATAGCCATACAAAGATTTTAGTTCATCGATGCACTCTTGTCGTGATAATCCACGTCGAAAGTTGTGAAAAATAATTGTACGGAAATGTTCACGAGTTAATTCCATTTTTTGGCCGAGATGAATTTTTTAATTCCCTGTAAATAAAACAATTCACGATTAAATGACAAAACGTTCTGAGTGATGTTATGCTAAAAAATGTCAAACCACAAACTTTCCAATGGAAATATCGGATTGCACCTGGCAACACTTAGTGTTGCCTAGGCCAGACCTATATATAGCGGCCTACGTACTATAATATTTAATATTACCTTTTCTTTCCATTATTTACGTGTAGGTTACAAGAGTTTTCTTTACAGTTTGCAATGAAATAAAACTAAGTAAGGCTTCTAGTCCTGCCATAGGACATGTTCTCATACATCCTGATATGCAGCCAAATAATACTCCCTCGTAATTTGTTTCTAGATATCGTTATAAATATAATAATACCGTTTATATAGTATATTTCTTTCATTCCTTTTAGTTGTATTCTTCTAGTGTCTAAGTGGGTGGAGGATAATGTGAAATGTATTCAGATTGAGCACTAGGCTCGTTGGGAAAAAAATGTGGTCTTTACCCAATGCCATAGGAAGCACCTGGCGCTGCCCAGACGCCAATCGCTTACTCAGCAAGGAAGCATGGATGGGAAGACGCAAACAGATCCAATAGTCAGATATCTGAATTGGACCTTCAGAAAGTAAATTTCATTGCAAACAATGAGCACTTTAGCAGTAACACTTCGCTGATCATTTGAAAATTGAATTCCTGCATGAAAGTAAAAACTCAAATAACCAGAAGCAATTAGCCAGCGCCCAAAGTTTTGAAATCCTTGCCTTAACATCTAGTAAACGAGACGATAGCTGTTTTGGAAGGATTTATATTTAGTCCTACCTTATGTGTTTCTAATGCCACTTCTTTTGGTTCTACTGACTTTCTATGGGTTCCATTTTACTGATAAATAGTTTATTATTTGATGGGGTCTTTTTCGAATGTGTAAATTTTGTTACCCGCGAAATAGGAGGTAACAAAAAATCTGCTGTTTGATTTAGTGCTGTTAAAAACAAAAAAACAAAAACCAAAATGTGTAGGAATATTTTACGTCTGAAATTCATTGAAGATGAAAAAAAGTGTAAAAAGTGCAGAAAGGCGCATGTTAAGAAGTTTGCGAGAAAAATGGGGCTTTTAATTTGGATGGTAGCGCTCTCATTTAGCTTTTTTTGTAGTGTTGGCATATTTTCCACAATTAAGTTCATTTAGTTTTTATTTACTAAACAAATAAATTAAACTTATTTATTTTGTTGCGCTCCATCTTCCATTTCGTTGTGAATATTATTCTTTTTACTTTACATGGTCGAAGCAGTGTTGCCAACTGGAATGCCAAATTCAATTTCGGGTTTAAAAAAATGTAACAAAGTTTACTTCACCGATAACAGTGAGAATAGACATGTTAGTATAACTATTACATTTGACTCTCGACGGCGTCTTTTGCCAATACCTTATGTAATGCAGCTGCTTCCGGTATAGAGGGTACTAGTTTCAAAATTTTGCGCAATTTTGACCCTTAGTTTGAAGAGAAATTACAAATTCGTGCTGGGAAAATTTCAGCCAGTAAACAATTAGCAAGTGTGAAAAAACCGATTTGTGATGATATGATTACATTTTTCATCAACGAAACAAAAATTATTTAAAATGAAAACAACACTTATGCTTTAAAAGAATGATGTATTAACAAAAGAAGTGATCAATTGTAATTTTGAAAAATTTAGCTGAATGATAACAATGATTTGATTATTAATTTAATTATTATGTTCATTCATTACTTCCTTAAAGCCGAATTTATTTTTTAAAATGTCAAAATTATTCTAAATTGGCACACGTTATTTCGAGAAGAACTTTTTGAAACTTTCTTTTTATTCCATAGTATGGCCCGTACTGGTTTGCCTAAGTAGTGTCAGTAAAAATTGCTTAAGCGTACAGCGATCCACTGCGAGTTTTATAAAAAGCGATCAGCTTGTTTTGCAAGTGGGCTATTCAAAAACAGCTTTTATTCATGTTAGAGATACACTCGGAAGACTTGAAATTCGCTGCCGAGGGGCGACATTAATGAGAAAAATTAATATTGTTATAATTTTGAAAGTTGGTTAAACCAGAACTCGAACCCTGGCTTTCCGAATGACAGTACACATTCTTAACCACTCCACTATTGCTTATGATAAAAAGGAAAAAAGTGCTTTAGAATAATTAAAAAATAATTATTAAATTTACTCAAATAAAATTAAATTCATAAGCATTGGTAATAACAATTATTAGATTTATCAGTTACATATTGTTAGGCAGAATAATAAATCTGAGATTACACGGGGATACTTTTTGTCGACGCAACACTCGTTTGTAGGGGAATGGCGACGACGAAGGCGGCAGCACACCGTGCCGCTGTGCTCGTTCGACATGTTTTATGTTTCTACTGATTGTACTACTACCGATTTAAGCTGTCTTAAATTTCAAACGAATAAATGCCGTAAGTTTGGAAATGGATATTTGGGTTTTTATTACAATATTTATACGTGCATGCAAACATATATACGTGTATCTAATTATTAATATTTCATAGAGCAGATAAAGTTGAATTAGTTCAAGAAATATTAGAAATTGTCTCTGATGATTGTAAAAAGGATGAGATATGTAAAGGTTTGTGAATAGATTACACTTTCGAAAGGATAAAGATATGGTTTAATCGGATGTAAAAATATACATATATAATAAATAGATAAATAAAAACTGTGTCTTCCTTTACACACACATAGTGATTTTATTTTAGAAAAATTAAATGCGTGGACCGTACAAAAAATTGCGAGTGTAAAAAAAAGCGGAATGACAAAAAAATTGCTTGAAGAAAGTATCTCTGTGTGAACGTGAGGGGCGACAAAAAAATAAAATTTCGATAATCAGCGACAAAAGTAATGGGGTGTAGTCAAGCTTCTGGGTAAGCAGTTACAGTCACAAGGCTATACTCAATTCCTACATTTGCGTCCACGTCGCGCACCGCGGGAACCTGAAGAGTCCTTGTGCAAGATGCGGTAACCATCCCGTCCGAATTAATAATGCCTCGGATAAGATGTCCCCTTCTGATGACGACCCCGCAAACGAATTAAGGATCACGAGTTGAGGGCGTGCACCTGAAATGTCCGGTCCCTTAATTTGGAAAGTGCAGCTGCCTAGCTGGTTGATGTGCGATGAGAAGCGAGTAGATCCTTATGACATTTACTACAGCGGCCATTTAAAGAAGCGCAAATTTGGTGTGAGATTTGTGGTGGGAAAAAGACTCTGTCGCCGAGTACTGGCATTCATCCCGGCAATTTTTTAACATATCGCTGATTGGCACCCAAGCCCCGACGGAAGAGAAGGACGATGTAACCAAATATGCTTTTTATAAGCGCCTGGAGCGAGCACAAGAGCACTGCCACCGCCACGATGTGAAAATCGTGCTTGGCAATTTTAATGCTAGGGTGAGCAAAAAAGGAATTTTTAATACAACTGTCAGAAAATGCAGCTTCCTCAATGACACATTTTCAATCGATCGAGAAGCACAAAAACTGATCGATCGAATATCGACTGGGACCACTATCATGTTGCAGCGAAGATACGTACGCCACTCTGTGTGTTAAAGACGCCCGTCAACAAAGAATTGAGAAGTAAATTCCCCTCTCGATGAACGAATACCAAACACCACAAGTCGCTTATCGTTATATGGTGCGGAAGCATGGACGATGACAACATCGGATGAGTCGGCGTTAGGAGTTTTGAAGAGAAAGGTTTTGCGTAAGATTTATGGTCCTCTACGAGTTGGGAGCGGGTGCGCTGACTAGGTCTGGATGTATAAGAATACTCCAAATTTGAATGTTTTCGATGCAGAAACCACCAGTGAAAGCAGAGGGAGAGCAAGACCTCCTCTCAGTTGAAAATACCAGGTGGAGAAGGACCTAGCTGTACTTTGTGTTTCCAATTGACGCCAAACGGCGAAAACAAGAAATGAATGGCGTAATGTTATTAGTTCAGCTATAATCGCGTAAGTGGAGTAGAAAGAATCAAACAATAATTTACTAAAAAATTTTACGATTTAATTTTTTCCCTACAACTCACTCACCTGATTGCTCGCTGTTATACAAGTTTCCCAGTATTAACTTGTAAACAAAAATTTATATAAACTAAGCAAATGCATAAGTTTTTCAAAAAAAAAAATTAAAACTGAAATTCACAATCTCATTGGTAAAGATAATTGACACGGTCCATCAAGGAATTAAAATATTTCAGCATCGTTGTTATTGGCGCCACTGCACAGTGGGCCAGGCTGCCCAGTTAGCGGAACTTTAGTAATAACTCGAGTAACCAGCAAAACCAGATTTGAATGAACATTTATATTTTAGACTTTTGATAAATTTATTATATATTTCTTAACAAAAATTAATCGGAATCGGATGAATCGGACGAATCTGAGGTATTTAAATTGTTTTCGAATAAAAAATCCTCTTGTCCTTACGAGAATGGTTTAGTCGTATGTACCTAAAATATTTATTCCTGGCTTCAAATGCTTCTTCGACCATTATGCCAATAGGAAGTGCAAGACTGTTGATGATGTCTGCTTCGTGAATTAAAACTTTGTGCACAGATGACGGCATATAAAACCATGGATATTTTTCGACAAAGATTTCAGCTGTTTCGTTGGCGTATGAGTTGAATGATTCTGTATTGACTTGGTATCCGCTAGCCATCATCCCTTAAGTTCACACTAAACCGGTATATGAGTTCTTCACTAATTCCAGTAATGTTACCCATCAAACTCGGTTGACTAAAAAATCGTCTGGCAGTGTTCCTATCGTTGATATTTCCACTACCCACCATAGCAATGTCTACCAATAATCCCATCTGGTTTCTTAGTTGCAATAGGATTTTAGATTTTTTTGCTTCTACCTTGTCCTTGTCTTCATTACGAACTTGCCATTTCTTTATTGGCAGTCTGTAAGCAATATGTAAGATATACTCAAAAAATCGTATCCATGCATGCAGAATTGATAGTCCACATTTTAAAAGATCTGCATCAATTGGATAGCAATCTAATATTATTCATACTTTTGGTACTGCTCTACAAATTCTACATGTCTGAGTAGATGCTACAACAAGGGCGCTAAATGCCATCTAGCATGGTCATATGAAATTCATGAGAAATTGTAAATAAGGGTGTTATTGTTGGTTGAATGTCCAGTATTTGGCTTTTTACTACATAAGACTCTGATCGAATCAATTCTATGGTTTCCTCTTCGCAAATCAGTTTAAAAGGCCCACAATAATAGCGGCCGACCCATGATTGAATTTGATGATATATTGTATATTAAAAGTGGCTCATCAAAACATTTCTGGTTTTATTTTCTGAAACTAAGTTCTATTGTAATGACATTATTTCCATTTTTCTGTCAGTCTGCTCATAAAACTAGTTAATTTCCTAGTAATTCCTTCAGATTCCAGATTCAGAAAGCTGGTGGTTCTATAAAATTGTACCAAATACAAATTCTTTTAAAACAAGAGCTTTATTTGCGGGAAAATTTTCGCTAAGCCAAGTGGATTAGAGCACGTGCCTTGGGACTGACATTTCACCTAAAAAGTACAACAGACTTAACAGTTGTCGTGTTGGCTATCATTTTGAAAAAGACGCGACAAATACTCACACGTTACAAAAAAAATATGCTAGTATTGTATCAATCATAATGCCATACCTGGTAAAATAACAAACTTCAAGCACAATTTTTTTTGCTAAAAATAAAAATACGGATCACAAATATGTACTTTTTATTTAGAACATACCTTTTCCTAATGTAAACAAAAGTTGTTGAATCAATTAGTTTCACTCTGTTTCAATTCATGGTCAATCAACAAACGCGAAAAAGTTATACCGAAAATTTGCAGGCCACTCGCTGAAACATATTACATGTTTGTATGTTAACTTTGAAAGCTCACACCTGATCATGTAAACAGACAAAAGCTCAAGCTCTTATACAAAACCTTATATGCTCAGACGAGTATTGTCAGTTAAAAAAGCCCAACAAAAATAATGAATTTGAAGATATGAAAATTCGATCATATGGCCCACTGTGCACTGGTAAAAGTAGTGAAGTTTGCTTCAAGGTATTTAGCATATGCATTCGCTTTACCTTTACCTGTTCTACACCAAACTTGGTTATTGTCTTTTATAGGTACATTTCTTTTTTTAGGGCGTTTTAAATATTTTGTAGCATTCCATATCTTATGGTACTCACAATTTCTATAATTTAAACTCTCAATATATTCGAAAATCGATTTGTTTCTGTAATCATTCAATTTTTCTTTTTGCTCCCTTGTAGCTTTATTCAGAGTAGTTTTATCTATTGGGTTTATACTAGCTTGCCACTTTTCCGTATGCGTCAATTACGGTGGATTAATGCCCTCTAACCTCAGCAGAAACATGAATTGAGCGATGAAATAAGAACTCATTTCGTCTTTGTGGAGTAGCAGTAAAGGCAGCTTCGTGTATTAAGTTTGTAAAAATTTCAACTGCATTATCCAGTTCTGTTGAAGTTTTAATAGAGGTGTTAAGTACTACATTTTGAGTTATCCAATCTTGAAAATTAGTAATTTCACTTTTGTTATTTAGAGCAGAATATTTCCGATGCTTAACATTAAACAACGTGTTGTAGCTAACACTGATTGGCGAGTGATCAGAGCTTAGTTCTTCATAGCTAGCAATATCTAATAGCTGAGTTAGAACGCTTTTCATGTCAGGAATTTTCAATGGGTCACTCGGCCAGTAGGTAGGATCCCCGCTTGACAAAGTTTTTAAATTATTCTTTATAATGCATTTATAAAGCTCTCTACCCTTTGTATTTGGGGTACGTGAGTCCCATCAATTGTGCTTTGCATTGTAATCACCTCCTACAAAAAATCTGGGACCGAGGGAGCTAAATAAATTTTCGTAATCAGTAGTTGTAATATTGTGCCTTGGTGGTGAGTACAGTTTGTATTAATGGTGTTTGAATTAGTTCGAGCGCGTCATATTTGATACAAAATTTAATAAAACAGCACAGCCAGCATGAGCCTTGTTACTTGGATGATTAGAGGCAATTATGTCATAATCTTTTATTGTTCAAAATGTTTTATTTATAAAGTGTGTTTCTGACACTAACATTATATCAGTAAAATTTTCATTTCAAAATATTTCAGTTTTTCGAGCGCGACGGGATATGCCATCGGCATTTCGTATTGCTAATCTCAAATTCACTTGCATAACTTATTAATAAGTAGCGACATCATATTAATAAGTGTGTTTGTTAATTGTAATTGTTTTTCTAAAAATAGTTCAATTTTTTCATCGTATTTTGTTCATTTGCAATTTAGTTGAGGTAACTTATTACTTAAGGCTGGGGAAGTTTTGTTGTTCTATATTTTTTTCTTCTTTATAATATTTGTGAGAACCGATTTATTTCGAACAAGTTGTTGGTATACAGAACTTCTTCTGTAATTTGCTGTGTGATTTTGCAAGCAATGCACGCAGGTAGGCAAAGTGTCGTCGAGTTAGTATATAGAGTAATTGGATGCATTTTACGCATTTATAAGGTTTTTTGCAATATGTTTTAGTATGACGAGGAGATTCAACCTTACTGATTGCATATTTAAATGTTTAAGCTCATATATTTCTTTGTTGTTGGCACTGGGCTCCAAATCAACAAAGAACATTGAAAACGGTTGCTTGGTTATTCCACTTTTAACATTAAGCGCGTTTCTTACTTTATGACCTGGTAAAGAAATATTTTTATTTATTTTTCCAATGAAGTGGAAAAGTGAATTCCATTTCAGGCTACTCTATATGTCGGTCCTGTTTGAGTTGATACGTATGTTGATACGTATGATAACCCACGTTACTTGAGTCTAATTGTTTTACAATTTTTCTGTAAGAATCTATATTAGTTATCATAAGTTTAATTTGTCCATCTTTTAACGATTCATAGCTAAAATCTTTTTTATCAATTACACTTGAAATAATATTTATCATTTCATTTATATTGTAAGCCCCAGGTATGATTAAGGCGGCGGCTTTTGAATATTCCGCTCTTCTTCTTCGTTCACTATACGTACCATGTTTTTATCTGCACAAATTTTCTGCAAGTCAACGTCGTCATCACTTTGAATATCAAATCGGTTTGGATGTATGATAATTTCTTTTTTCTTTTGAAGGAGTGTTGGAGATTCATTATTTTCACGTTTTCCACTTTTGATTGGAACACTTCGCCATTAATGTTTTGTATACTCGGTTTTTTATTTTCTCCTGTTACATTCATTTCACAATGCTAATCAAGAGAATTGTCGATGTTTTTTTTTTCTCTAATGTTTGTCTCGAAACTAAATATATATGGAGTAATAGCCTTGACGATAAAGCACGTCAGGTGTAGGGCACGGTCAATTAACGACTATTAAATATATATGTATAAATAATTTAGTTTTAGACTTAAATAAAAAATATAAATAATAATATAATATATAAAAAATTTGGCATTTCTGCCAAATGAGACTATTTATCAATAATTCTGCCAGTAATTGTATTTAATGTCCACCAATAGGAGAACTTCATAAGAGTCTTTCAAAGTTTCTTACAATATATTCTAGTTTGCATACACCAAATAAACTTTAAGAATTATGTATTATGGCTTACGCCATTCAGATATACCGTTATTCACCGTTATAAAATTTGATAATTCGCTGTCGCTTTGTCGTTTTACTTTCGTCACACTTTCCATTAATTCTAATATGAATAACATGACAAGCGGTTAATTTAGTATTTTGGGAATTCAGGTTTTATAAGTGTAAAAAGCAATAAAACAAAAACCAAAGTGTGAAAATTAAGTGTGCAGTGTGAATCTAAATATAAAAACAGCACCTGGATGTAATTTATTTGCTTTCCGGCCGATCTAATGGCAGCACTTCTGCCACCAAGAAAAATGATATAATCACTTAAACTAGGAAGTAATTGAATATTTTTTTTCGAGTCATACGAGTGAGTCGCACATTCACCCTCATCAGCAAGAGTTCAAATATAGACTAAGAAGTTACATTGTTTAGAAGTACAGCTCGATGTCGATAGTCCTGAGATAGACGATTCAGAAATAATGGCATAGAAAACGTATCCTGAAATGAATTTCATAGACTGGGTGATGAAATTTCCATCTTTCTCGTGAACTACTCATTTGAGTGAGGGTGGATTAACTCTGCCATGCAGTACGTGACTCATTTGGAGGCAATTTTCGTACACACTAAAGGAGTATTTCGATTAATTAAAAAAAAAAACTGTTGAATAAAACAGATGTAGTTTGAAAAAAAAAACAAAAATATTAACTTGATATAACATCAAGTCGAATTTATTTAAGGTGAAGTTATCACATCATACGATTCCCTGTTCTTCCTTTTTTTTACATTTAATAATTTACATTTCCAAGCTGTTTTCACAATGGAAAATAATACAACAATAAATATGGATTTTAAGAATTTATTTAATGACTTAGTTTTTATCCTTAATTTGTAATAATTCTGTACAATTTTTGCCAAGCTCTTAACACGTGATTTGCATCCTCACTTTCGGTTGTTGAATACCTTGCTCGGCAGTCAATTCGTTGCTATCACTACCAGACACTTATGAACCTTCGTGATCTTCCGTAATTTGATCCCTGTTCAAATTTTGAATGTCATTGATGACAATGCTGACGTCAACACCATCCACCAAAAATTGAACTTCTCGAAGTGTATAGTCGTAAGCACTGTTTGATTTAATCGATTCAGGCAACGAAATGTCGTCTTCACCAATTTCGCATCTTGTTGCACGCGTTTATAGGTAAGAACAAATTGTGGCAATTCATCCCACACTGTTTTAAGGATCAAAATGGCATCACGAATTGTAAACATGTACACATATATTTATAGTACGGGGAATATCCAAATTACGTTGAGCACGCGCTTGTTGCCAGAAAGTCAGTTAGTTTGAAATATTCACACCATTAAAAAAGTTGAATTTTCGGAACCTTATGTGGACACTAAAAGTTTTACTTTTTCGCGATTTAACTTTTCCGCGATTTTACTATACATAGGCTTTTTTGTTCTTGTATATTTACTACTACCGCGTTTGAATTTGCCTTGATATAACATGTTTAATTTTTATGTGATAAAAACCCGATTATCTTTTAATTCACAGAAAGAAAAATATCTGAATTTTGTTTTAAATTTCATCAATTGCTCCAAAATCCTATTATTTGAATAATTTCTTTTAATATATGCTCAGTGCACATACATATGTATTACGTTTTGGAAATGTATGCTAACTGACACTTCACCAAAACAACACCAAAATTATGACGTACATACGTGTATACACAAACATCAAAAAAATCCAAAGGCGCATTCTATAGCACATCATTCTTGTCTAAACGTCAAACAAAGGTATGATAGAATCGCGGTACCGATACTCACAGTTAGACCTTTCCAGGATATCAAGTACTGCCACGTCCTTCTCTATCTGGTCTTTTCAACGGAGTGAAGGTCTTCATCTTCCTCTGCTTCTACCGGCGGGTACTGCATCGAAAACTTTCAAGGCAGGAGTATTCTTATCCATCTGGACCACATGACCTAGTCTGCATAGCCGCTGTTTCTTGATTCGCTGGACTATGTCAATTTCACCATTTACTCGTATCTCATACATCTCATCATTCTATCGGCTGCGGTGTTCACTGTTCCCAACTCGTAAACGACCATAAATCTTCCCAAAACCTTTCTCTAGAAAGCTCCTAAGGATGAGTTATCTGACGCTGTCATCCTCCATGCTTCCGCACCATATAGTAGGACGGAAACGATGTGCGACTTGTAGAGTTTGGTGTTCATTCGTCTAGAGAGGACTTTACTTTGAAATTGCCTACTCAGCCCAAAGTAGCACCTGTTGGCAAGAGTAATTCTGCGTTGATATTAAAAACTAACATTATTATTGGTGTTAATGCTGGACCCTATATACAGTGAGCGCATTTCGTTTAGCCGAATGTCAAGTTGTTCCAATTATTTAGCGTTATTGTGAAAATTGCTACGATATCTTATGCCAGCTGTGGATATTTTGCATTTCACATACACAACCATTTATTCTTTAACTTTAATTAGTCTGCACATGGTAAACTTAGAGTATTGTCAGTGGAAAAAGGTAATACGTGTTAATTTCAGTGCGCATTTCGTTTAGACGAATTGAGGGTTAGAGCCATTTAATAAAGAAATAGAGAGGTAAGTTAAATTTTTTTTAGGAAAAATCTTATATCTGACATTGCATGGATTTGTTGGAGTCATTTTAATTATTAAATTTTGTTTTTTTTATACCCTTCAAGGTCCTACCGAAAGGATCATACTTGTCAATTAAAAGGAAAGCTTTTTGGGTTTTCGTTTATGGGTTTTCGTTCAAATGGAACTGTTTCAGACCATATATTTTTTGGAAATAGTGAAAAAATTACAACAATAGTTTTGGACGGTAGAAGTTATAGCTGCTATTTCGGAAACCACCACGTTTCCTCATCAGACTTCTTTTTCCAGACACCTTTTGTTCGAATGGAATTCGAACTTGGGATGCCCACAGCACGAGCCAATGGTTATCCCATTAAGCTAGATGTGTGCCGCTTTCACATATTGTTGTTTTTCACTTTTTTCCTTTTACCTACATATCCACGATCAAGTGCTCAGATATTATGCAGCCATTCTGTAGAATTTACCAACAAAGCTGTTATAACGGCGCATAAAGAAAACGGATCGAGTAATTTGCAGATTGCCTTAATGATTCTCAGATCTGAGCAAACTAATAGATTTTTTTTAAATTGGGCAATAATTAAACTAATATTATACTAATTAAAATAAGGTATAGGTAAAATAAATTTAAAGGGATGTTCTTCTATAGGTATTAAGAACTTGTACATTTTTTGTATATTACTAAATTTATAATTACTTTCAGAAGATAATATATTCAATATTTTTATTTTTTCATTTTCATGAGCATGGATTATATCTTTTATTTCTTGTTCATGGTTTATATTATCAATGGTGGTGCTATGGTCATATTGGATTAAATGTGGACCATTTATTTTCGGCCCATTCCATATATGAACATTATCAACTATAATATTACCATGATCTAATATTTGTAAAGGATTATTATTTTCTTGTATCACGTTACATTGAGCTTTTTGGTTCAATAATAATGGGATTGTACATTTATCTTTTAATTCTTTTTTGCAGATATTAGTTCCTATATAATTTTTACAATTTGATAGATTTGTGAAATTATTATTACATTTAGCAATTTTATTTTTTAGCTCATATTTTCCGTGTTTAAATGCTAATTGAATTAATTTATACATTTTACATTTATTGGTTATTATTGGATATTTATAAATTGTCACAATGGCACTATTAAAAATACGCACGTGGATATTGGAGTATTCTAAGATATTTATTATTGGAATGTCATATGATTCTGTTTTAATGATTTCTTTAATATCTTTAAGGTTAAGAGTGCCTGAATAAAAAAGACCTGTTTTCGCAAAATTAATTGTGTTTGTTATAGATTCTAAGTCTTTATATACTTCCCTAATTATTAATGTTTCTGTTATAGATTTTGGATCTAAAGTTTCTAGGATTTTCTCAAACTGTGAATTAATTTGTCTTTGTAGGTTGTCATTTTCTATTAACTGGTTAAGACCTGATTTTATTTCTATTAGGTCGTCGTGGTCTGGCGTACCTTTTATAAATTTCAAAATTGAGCCTAAAAAATTAAGGGCACGTTTGATACGATGCTCGGATGGTATCAGTTGTGTTTTCAGTGTTTCTATTTCTTCCTGGGATTGTATGTTACTGTATCTTGTTCTCATTATATTTTCATAA